>CAWUFW010000785.1:1400000-1422500 GCA_963921515.1 Calotriton arnoldi
ACACATTTATGTATTTATGTATTTATGGATGGGACTTACTCTATCTGCAGTACAAAATAGCCACTAGCAACATCTAAACAATCGACTAGTAGACAAACAAAGCGTTTACGAATATATATATTTTCTCTAGCACTGATAACACATGTCAATATATATATGTAGATATTATACATATATATAAAAAGTTTTTTTCATTAAATTAAATTGAAATAACCCACTATCAAGACAACAGAAAGCTCTGAGAGCCATCGTGATATCCATATTGTGACTCATCAATCGAACACATGTGATGAGAGAATATTATACACAATACATGATTGTTTGAATTGGTACTTAGACAAAAAAGAATTGATATTTTACTTTTGCCGATGAGCGGTTAATCACCAACACAGGCCAGTTTTGCCATTTGTTGTAGCGCTCAGTCATTTGATACTAATGTCTTTTTAACAAAAATTTTCTTGCACATTTTTGCACATTGAGCACTTTTTTGACAGTCTTGAGAATTGATCAATAGTTAAAAATCAATTTGTATGTGACGAGCTTAGATGATTGAGTTTGCAATATTTGCACATAGGTAACTATAAATAATATTGTTATATATACTGTCTTGAGTGGCAATTTAGGCGGTGCAATAGGTTTTCATTTAGGAAACAGCCAAGATCAAAGATATGCATCTTGTATTTTTAGAATGTCTATGTGAGCAATACAATTGATTTTACATTTATGTACCTACATTAATGAATGTTGCTCGACATTCGAGATTATAGGTTTTAAATTTAATTCCAATTTTAAATTTGAACCACTAGAAAAATTGACTCACTTTATTGTTTTATTGAATTAGCAACTTTACCATCAATTTTATAATAATTTTTACCTATGTGATATTTTAGCAGATTGCTTTATACATTATGCTCTCCAACATATTTTAAAACTACTGAATTAAGTATTTTCTCTATTTCCATTGACTGTCTCATCTTCTACGTAGTTCACAGTAAGCACACTGTCACTTTAAAAAGAAAAAAACTTTCCGTAATGCTGTCATGTGATCAAGGCTCCTTGTGAGTTGAAACGCGTTATGGCGGCATCCAAATAAACACCTGAAGTAATCTGAAGTGGTCCGTGTCTTTCTTGGATCAATCCGGAGTATGGGCGGCAAGTGTAATAAATAAATATATATATATATATATATTTTTTTTTTTTAACGTACTCTGGGCGCCCCGCACTTGGGCGGGAATTTTTAGTGCTTACGACTATTGATGAGGATCCCCTGGAAGAGAAAAGGCTATTTACTTCTATTGATGAGGATCCCCTGGAAGAGAAAAGGCTATTTACTTCCATCGGAGGTAGATTATGTTGCAACACATGCTTACAGTTGTTAACTGCTAGAAAAAATGGGTTATCGTTAAGTAATGTTTTAATTTTTTTGACTGGATACAAATATTAATAGAAATACAGGGAGTGTGCAGTTCCTAAGGGTAGGGGAAGAAAGGTATTTTCTAAAAAGTGCCCTCACACACCCCAAAGGATGTCATGCTTCATCATTGGGCCTTGCTCCTCGTCGGGCCGGCGCTGCAATGCCCGACGGGCACCCGCCAAGGGGCTCTTTGGCGGAGGTCTTTTTATAGATGAAGCCGTAGGGTGAGTGCGGGTGTGTGGGCTAGGTAGTGCGGTGAGTGAGTGGGTTAAATAGGTCTAGGGCCGTCCTAACTAAATGTGTTTATTACCAGGGGGCACTAGCCTAATTAAAAGTAATGATCCCGAGGTGAAAGACCCCTAGAGATTAGGGCTTGTGCTGGCGGGGATGGCAGAGCACTTCATTGCTCTGATGGCAGGGAGGCAGTGCAACTAGCGTCCGTCCTACCCTTGCTCCGGGCCCCATCCCCGCCAGCACAAGCCCTAATCTCTAGGGGTCTTTCACCTCGGGATCACTCAACCCGGGGCGTTTCACTGCTTTTGGTTATCGGTTAAGAACCACTGAACCAGGTTTGCGGTAGTGCTAAAATACCTTTATCATTCTTTTGGTCCTGATGAAGTGCCACCAGACCCGTTAGGGGCTAACCTGGCATGAAACATGTCGACCCTATGCACCACACTAGCCCTATAGGATCATTACATCCAGTTGGGGCTCATTACTTTTAATTAGGCTAGTGCCCCTGGTAATAAACACATTTAGTTAGGAAGCCCCTTTGCGGGTGCCAGTCGGGCATTGCAGCGTCGGCCCGACGAGGAGCAAGGCCCAATGATGAAGCATGACATCCTTCGGGGTGTGTGAGGGCACTTTTTTAGAAAATACCTTTCTTCCCCTACCCAAAGGAACTGCACACTCCCTGTATTTCTGACTACTGCCCTGGAGCATGTGTGCAGGACCTGCTTAAATATAGCTCCGGGTTCCTCTTGTTTAAAACTACAAATATTAATAACCATTTTTATCTTTTATTTTGTACGACCCATAGTACAACTTCTTGAAGCATCATTCATTCAAGCAGTCTGTATGATGACCTTTCCACATATGGCTATGTCCGATGTTTGTCTCAGGAAGAGGACTCCAAATTGTGTGTCAGTTTGCACAATTTGCAGCAACACTTCCCAAAAATGCGTTGGGGAAACGCAAATTCACTTGGAACGGGATTTCAAGTACAGTTAATTACAACAAATTACCAAGTCTAGTTGTAATAAAAAGTGTTACAATCATGATTTGTAGTGCATTCATCTTGCCAACAAGAAAATGACAAAATATTTCATTCCATGTCAGAACCGGAGGCGAGGTTTATGCTCTGCTTTCTTCCTTTATTTCTATTCCAGCAGACTTCAACAATCATAAAAAGCTAACTTTTCCAACAGGAAGGGACTGCAAAAGTTCAACCAATCCGCTATCAGTTCATCCCAATATATCCGGACGTACCATGGTCAGCTTCCTCTTTCTTTCCTGCTCCAGCAGATAAGTGATCTCTTTTATTATTATCCCTAACTTTCTAATTGTATGTAATGGTTTGGTCTTTTGCATGCACTGCAGTAAGAGCGTGTGTCAGCGCTTCATTCGCAGCATATGATCAGTCTCTGGAACCACACAAGTGCTGTGAGGGTGACTGCCCACTAGAGGGTGCACGTGTAGACGAGACGCGTATTGTTGCTCCACAGAAGATGCGCTTCAGTCAGTTTCAGTGAACTTGAGGAGCTTAGGTCCCGCAGAGCACATGCCTCCCCGAACCACCTGGAAGCCTCTGACACACGATTACAGGTTCGTAATTAACTTAAAACGAGCGGCAGATGCCCACGAAGCCCAGGCGTGAGACAACCCTACATAGCACCTAAAGGTGAGTCAGCCCCAAGGATAGGACCCCTTTGCGCGTTCAGCGCAGCCAAAATCTCATTACTGTCTTGCACCGTGCCACATAAGCCTAGTGCTGCTGCGTATTGTACCATTTCTTCCCATTCTGCGCATTTAAATATTGCGGACCTTGGGCTGCTGTAAATTCTGCACGCGCTTTAGCGCACCTGTCATCTGTTTGACCCTCGTGCCACCTAAAGCCCAAGTTTTCCCAGGCTCATTACATAGCCAGTCATGGAGGGTGAATATACGAAGGAAGAGTCTCTCTCAGTCCTTTACCTATATAACAAATTCTGCAAGCAGAGGACACCTACACCCACCAGGCGGTGGCATCCGCTATAGAGCCACTTGAGAGCATTCTAATGGAACTAGCCTATGCCAGCCCCCTCCCATTAAATCTACTGGATGACTCCCACCCCGTACTGGTGGCACTTTCCCTTGTTAAACGCACTCCCAAGCGCAAAGGGGATTCTGGTTGGATCGAAGTGCCTTCGAAAGGCTCAAAAAAGCCTTCCTTTCGCACCCTTTGCCCTCTGATATGGGCGACACCTTGAGCACGCCAGACGATCTAACATTTACACCCCCCTTGCCAGATGCAGACGATTCCCTTGGAGACTCAAATGATGATGCAGGCCCCTCCAGGCCAAGGCACCCTTCCCCCGTTCCTACCCCCTCAAAACCCTCAGACCCACATGGTGCAGACGACCGCTCCAACATGCTGGACCCGGATGACTTCATCCACTCTCACTCTGCGGGCTGGTTCCCCTTGGCCAAAGTGGGCAAATATGTGGCAGGCCACCCCATGAAGCCATTGGAGAAAGATGTCTGAGCGTGCCTCAGGGCGGAGTGCCCTCGCCCGTCTCTCTCCGGCAAGGTGGCGCTCACCCCTGAAATAGACACTAGGATGACCACCTTCCAGCAAAAATATTTTTGAGACCCCAAGAAGGGTATCAAGAGGTCCTGGAGATCGTGCCAGAACAAGCTCTTGGACATTAGTGGCCCCCTAACTGAGATTTTGGACCCAGCAGAGGAGGCCAAGGCCTCGGGCACTCTGGTCTCCCCGGAGGTTCTCTCGGGATGGACACAGCACGCAGTGATCTTCTTAGGGAGGAGGTAGACAGAACCGAGGAGGATATAGAGGCGGCAACAACAACAACATTGCCGGCGAGACCTCTTATGCAGGTAAGACTTGTTCAACCCAAAGAGGTGACAGTGGGAGGAAGAATTGGATTGTTTCTTCAGAATTGGGAGACAGTAACGCAAGACCCATGGGTTATTCAAACAGTGCAAGGTTTCCACCTCGAGTTTTACTCCTCTCCAAAACAAAATGTCCACCCTCATCCTCTAAATTTTTCCCAAACAGAGTACTTTCATAGACGACGAAGTAACGTCTTTATTAAGAAAAAGGGCGATAGTGGCAACGGTTCCTCATCCACATGGCTTTGTCATCACGATTTTTCTGATGCCAAAGAAAGATCAGGGGTTTTGCTTGGTCTTGAACCTCAGAGAGTTCAATGCCTGGATAGCGTATCGCCATTCCAAAATGGAGGGCATACACTTGTTCAGGGACCAGTTATTGGAAAAGGATTGGATGGTGCGTCTCTATCTAAAGGACGCATATTTGGCAGTACCCATCTTCCCACCTCATTGGAGATTCCTACAATTTCAATGGCAACATCGATGGTTCGAGTTTATCGCCATGCTCTTCGGCCTCTCCTCCGCCCCTTGGTGCTTCACCAAGTTATTCAAACCAGTGGTACAATATTTGCGGGAGAGAGGGGTGCGTCTGATCATTTATTTGGATGAAGTTCTGATCATGGCACAGAACGAGGAGACAGTGCTAAGACACTTATCCTGTACGACACAACTCCTTCAGGATCTGGGTTTCGTCATCAACTCCGAAAAGTCGATCCTGATTCCCGCACAGTCAATGGAGTTTCGTGGGTTTCAGGTGGACTCTGTGCTAACGCAGTTACTTCTTCCTCTGAAAAAGAGGATCTCGATCAAGAAGGAGTTGAGGAGAGCGCTTGACTCTCCGACTATATCATCGAGTATTCTAGCTCGCCTGGTAGGCCTTTTAGCCTCATCTATCCAGGCGATATTTCCAGGCCCTCTGCATTACCGTGCACTGCAACGATTGAAGATTTATTTATTTGAAAGTTTTATATAGCGCGCAAGGGTCTGAGTTACGCAGAACAAATGTCACTTTCTGCGGAAGCCAGGACAGAAATATCCTGGTGGTTGGAACACATGGATGCTTGGAATGGCAGGGCCATTTTTGCATCATGCCCGGAGGTAGTGATAGAGTCAGACGCCAGCCACTGGGGAGCTCGATTCGGATTGATGACGACGGGGGCAGATGGTCCCCAACATAACTACAATTGAACATCACTGGTCTGGAACTCCTAGCGGGTTCTTCTGCAATTCAGACTCTATCTCCGCAGAAAACGAGTTGTTGTATCCTTCTGCGTATGGACAATGTGTCAGCAGTGCAATACATCAATCGCTTGCGGGGCACGAGGTCTCGTCTTTTGCCGGAACTGCCAAATACTTTTGGCATTAATGCATTCAACATCAGATCTCGGTGATGGCGGAATATATATTCCGGGCAGCTCAAACGTGGTAGCGAATTGGAATTCCCAATTTCTTCGGGATTCTAGCGATTAAAGACTGCACCCCAGCATTTTTCAACAATTGAATATGAAATGGAGCCCATGCATGATAGATCTCTTTGCGTCATGACTGAATACGCAACTACCCCAATTTTACAGTTGGTGACCAGACCCTCAGGAGCTCGACTCCGACGCATTTCTACAATCCTGGACGACGGGCACGCTTTATGCCTTTTCCCCACTCGTCATGATTCAGAGTGTTGGCGCAAATCCGCAGACAAGCAGCGGAGCTAATCTTGATCACACCGTATTGAAAGGCGCAGTCATGGTTCCCGGTGACGTTATCCTTGACTTGTGCCCCTCCGGTTTTTCTTCTTTCATTTCCGGAGATATTGCAAGATCCGATGGGCCATCCACATCCGCTGGTGACGCAGGGTTAATTGTCCCACATGGCCTGGAGACTTTCCGGAGATGCTGGCAAGTGCCGGGAGTTTCGCAGGACGCAATGTTTTTTCTGTCACAATCTTGGGCTCCTACTGCGCACAAACGATACAAATCAGCTTGGCGTAGATGGGTTTGTTGGTGTGGTGAACGACAGGTGGATCCCATGGGATCCAGTATACATATAATCGTAAATTTTCTTTCAGATATCGCCAGTCAAGGAATGGCATATAGGTCAGTCAATAATTTTCGTTCTGCAATTTCGGCGGGTCATCCCCATATTGAAGGGAAACCGGTTGGGAAACATCCCTTGATTTGTAAGCTATTGAGAGGCATTAGATTGGTTAAACCACAGAAGCCCAGATATTCTACCCTTTGGGATGTAGATGTGGTGCTTCGTTTTCTCAGAAGCTAGCCGTCGAATGAGGGACTCTCACGGAAACATTTGTCAGCAAAGCTCACTTTGTTATTATGTCTCATTTCCTGTAGACGAGTCTCGGATGTACAGGCCTTGGATTTGGCAGGTAGAGTATTTACTCCCTCTGAGGTTTCCGTCACAATTTCTAAACGAACTAAGACAAATTCCAAATGTGTGAGTTATCCTGCCTTTCCACATCATAGTAAACTATGTGTAGTCCAATGTTTGAAATGTTACGAGGCTTGTACTCGTGAATTTAGAAATGTGTCAGGTTAATTGTCGATTTCTCTTTAGAAACCTTTTCGCCCAGTATCTTCGGCGACTTTGGCCAGATGGGTCAAATGGCTGTTGAGTGAAGCAGGTATTGACGTCTCCGTATTTGGAGCTCATTCTGTGAGAGGAGCTATGGCATCTAAAGCCTTATGACTAGTTCTCGTTTACAAGACATTATGACTGCGGCGGATTGGTGATCTGATTCAACATTTAAAACATTTCATCATAAACCTATTGTGGATGTGGCATCGAATGTGGTGGAAAAACTTTAAACTAGCATAATCAGAAGCCTCCGTTTCCTGGCATAGAATAAAAAAAGTTCTAGCTTACGCGTCAAGAATTTTCAATTCTATTAAGGACACGGAGGCGAGGATTATCCCACCCAGAGAGTGTTCTACTGAAATATTGAATAATTGATGGTTGTGTCAATGTTAATGACTTTTATCACTTGTGATTGTAAGATGTTACAGATACCCGCCCATTATTGGTGAAGTATTTGAGACAAGAAATATTATGACTTTGGTTTTCTTTTCAGGTGCGGAGAGCAAGGCGATCTGAAGGATCTTGTTAAGCTAGAGATCTGGCTGCGACGTTGACAAAGGATTCCTTCCGTTGAAGGTCCTGGTGAAGAAGTGCGGTTGAAGGACCAGAATCTCTGAAGTTGATGTTCATGTTTGGACTGTTCGCAAAGAAAGCGGACGATGTCTGTTAGAACTGAGTTATATACCCTTAGGGGTCTGTCGTGATTGGTGGAGACAGGGCACACTATGCCTGATGGGTTATGTAGTTCAAAGTTATATTGGCTGCTGTAATGTTAAGTAAAGAAAAGAGAAGCATAATCCTCGCCTCCGTGTCCTTAATAGAATTGAAAATTCGTGATGCGTAAGCTAGAAAAAAATGTATTCCCATCCAAGGTTCTTGAGAACTCTTCCCAACCAGAGATGTATTGAGTTATTCATAATGGAGACAATATCAATCCAAGGACTTCATAAGGTAGAAGTACCTGGCTTACGCTATGGGAAAGTGGTTGTTATGACATTGTTATTAGAACAGATACCTGTATTTTTTCATCCAACGTTGCTAGTTTACAAATGTGTCAAGTTGTAATTGCTTTCGATGGAAAATGGACTGAGTTATAAGTAAAGCTCCCAGTTTTCTTTTTTTACTGATTTTTACAGATAAATGCAGACAGAAAACAATGTTTTCTGTCTGCATTTATTGTAAAAAAAACGGTAAAATACAAAAGATTGGGCTTCTTTTCAGTGACTCTGCTGTTTTTCATGAATTCCAGTCCAACAGTTGAGCAGATAGACAGCATGGGGAATCAAAAACAGGATGAAAAATGTCCTTCAATAATGGCATATGTCAACATATTATTTTTGTGGTGTAATGCCAACATTTACCTGGGGGTGTTATGTTATGTTATATTTGGTTGCTTTATTTTCTAAATACAGAGTATAAACTATGAGTGTACGTTTATCAGTTAAATAAATGATTTTTTAACTTCTTCACAAAACACTAATCAAATACGGATAAATACAAATAAGATAGTCAAAATATAAATATGGATTATTACAGACGGATATGTTAAAAAAATTAATCCCATAAAACAAGGAGCCCTAGTTATAAGGTGCAATTTCATGGTTCTTCTCTGGATTTTTTCAGGTTCTGATAACACTAAAAGATAATAATGAAGAGAGATGGAAAAGCTTCTGCCGCATACAAGAAAGAGGAAGCTGACCTGGTGACGTCCGACAATATCAGGATGATCTGACAGCTGATTGGTTGAACTTTTGTAGTCTTTCCCATTGCCTGTTGTGAAACTTTTTATAGGATTGTTAAATTCTGCTAGAAAAAAATAAAGGAAGAAAGCAGAGCATATCCTTGCCTCTGTGTCCTTTATAGAATTGAAACCTACCATCATGCTTACTAGGAAATTTTTAATTCCTGCTTTGTTCGCATAGTGACCAAAGCAAAACAGGCTCGCCTATGAACGTAGCTTATTAGCAGCCCTTTCACAGTTAAAGAGACCATCTCAGGGAAGTGGAGTCCAGAATTTACAGATCTGCCCCAAGGGAAATCAATACAGTTAGAATGGGTTATTTTGGTCCTAGCAACGTAGCTAGTAGTTGGCCACCTTAATGGTAGACAAGGATTAGTTACTTACCTGTAATCCTAGTTCTCTTCCAGGGGTATACTCATCAAAGTCATAAGCACTGAATTATCCCCGCCCATCTGCGGGATCCCGGAGCATATAGAAATATACATATATATATGAGTATGTTGGGGGATCACAAGTGTATAGCACTTCCGCGACATACATATATACATGTATATAAATACATAAATATGCAGCCTAACAAATTCCAATAAGGCAAAATGCCAAAATTACAAAGGTTTTCCCTGTACAGACAATCTCCTATATACACTCTGTAATAGAGAACATACACTGTAATAGTGTTATGCAAGAAAAACCTTTATTTTCAGAGAAGAAAACATGTAATAGCAGGCAGTTGGCCCATAGGCTGCATAGCTGAATAAATATCACCGTACAGTAAAACACTGGCACCTTGCCTTTAAGGCTTCCAAGAACTTGGACACTTAGCCTTTAAGGCCTCCAGGAGACCCTCTGCTCCCAACATGCACCACAGGTGACAGTTAGGTCAGTTCTTTTTGCACGGTGTACTAACTTGTAACAATTACTAAAAAATGCTCGTCCGGGGAGGCGGGAGGGTTGCTTATGACTTTGATGAGTATACCCCTGGAAGAGAACTAGGATTACAGGTAAGTAACTAATCCTTCTCTTCCAAGGGATACTCATCAATAGTCATAAGCACTGAATAGAGTAGCAAGCCCATACCCACTACCTCGCGGACGAGCAAATAGTATTAAAAACAGATCTTAACATGACATTAAGCAAATAAATTCCTCAGTGAGGCTTGTCCCACTTGGGCATCCTCCTGAGCATCTGAATCTAAACAGTAATGGCGAGAGAAAGTATGAACAGACCGCCATGTAGCTGCTTTGCAGATTTCTGCTATAGGGACGTTCCTGAGGAGGGCCGTAGTAGAGGCCTTTCCTCTGGTTGAATGCGCTTTAGGCCTTCCCTGAAGAGACTTATTAGCTAATTGATAGGCTAGAGATATGCAGGAGACTATCCATCTTGAAATAGACCTTTTAGAGGATGCCAATCCTGTATTAATGGGGCCGTAGTTGACAAACAAGCGGTCCGTCTTTCTTATTACCTTGGTCTTATCCAGATAAAACTTCAACACCCTCTTAAGGTCTAACGAGTGTAAGGCCCTTTCAGGAGGTGTAGAAGGATTAGAGAAGAAGGTAGGGAAAGTGATAACCTGATTAATGTGGAAATCTGAAACCACTTTTGGCAGAAAACTTGGATGAGTTCTGAGAACTACCCTATTTGAGTGAAAAACAGTGTAGGGTTCCTTACAACATAATGCTTGTATCTCGCTGACTCTACGAGCCGACGTGATAGCAACCAAAAAGCCACTTTCCAAGACAAGTGCTGCAAGGAGGACTTGTGTATTGGTTCAAAAGGTGCGCCCATCAGTTTGGTAAGGACCACATTGAGCTCCCAAGGAGGAGAAGGGGCTCGTACTGATGGGTATACCTTTTTAACCCTTCAAGAAAATCTTTCACCACTGGCATTTTGAAAAAGAAACCTGTGAAGGTGATTTTCTATATGCCGTTATTGCTGCTAAGTGTACCTTGATAGATGTAAACTGCAGGCCCGACTTAGCCAGGTGTAAGAGATACGGCAAAATGACCTGTTCCTGCCCTCTAACTGGGTCATGACCATTATTCAAACACCATAGGTAAAAACGTTTCCACTTGAAAGCGTAGGAAACCCTGGTAGAAGGTCTTTTCGCTTCCTTAAGTATGTTCATACAGTCCGCTGGCAAGTCTAAGTGACCATACTGCAAGACTTCAGGAGCCATGCTGTCAGCCTGAGGGAAGGAAGGTTGGGGTGAAACACTCTCCCCTGGCTCTTGGATAGTAGGTCCGGACGACAAGGCAATCTCTGTTGCGGAACTTCGGAAAGTTGTAGAAGGTCCGGATACCACCACTGGCGTGGCCACTCCGGAGCGATCAGAATCATCCTGGAGTTGGACTTGTAGAACTTCGTGATCACTGCTGGAATGAGAGGCAGTGGAGGAAAAGCGTAGAGTAAGCTCCGAGACCATTTTATCAACAGAGCATTCCCGCTTGAACCTGGTTGGTGATACCTGGACGCGTAGACGGGGCATTTGGCGTTTGTTGCATCTGCGAACAAGTCTATGTCCGGCACACCCCATCTTTGAAAGATATCCTGAGCCACTTCGGTGTTTAGCACCCAGTCGTGCGCTTCTACGAACTCTGCTTAGGAAGTCCGCCTGTACATTTAGGACGCCCGGCACATGGACAGCCGTGATGGTGAGATGCCGTGCCAGAAGCCATTTCCAAATGGCTTGTGCCTCCTGGAGACAGAATTCTGGACCTGGTGCCTCCCTGCTTGTTCAGATAAAACATCGTCGTGGTGTTGTCTGTCTGAATCAAGAGGGAGTTGGACTGAAGAGAAGGAAAGAAGGATTTTAGGGCTAGTTGGACAGCCCTCAACTCCAGAAAATTGATATGGTATCCCTTTTCTTTGTCCGACCATAGCCCTTGCACTTGAAGGTGATTCATATGAGAGCCCCAACCTTGCAGGGAGGCGTCTGTCACTATAGTTTGAGTCGGAGTCTCTTGATGGAAGGGAACACCTTTCATTAGATGTGATCGCCTTGTCCACCACACGATGGAGTCCCTGGCAGACTGGGGCAGAGTGATCCGATCCTCCCAGCTGCCCGATGCTTGCACCCACTGGTCCTCCAGAGCTTGCTGCAGGGGACGCATGTGCAATCTGGCATTGGGAACTATGAAGATGCAGGAAGCCATCGAACCCAGGAGAGAGGACACTTGTCGGACTGTTGGGTGGCGAATCCGCAGGAGTTCTCTGCATTTGATCCTGATTGATGAAAACCTCTCCGCCGAAGGACACACGCTTGCTTCCGCGGTGTCCAGCGACGACCCTAGGTAGTGAATGTTCTGGGTCGGATTGAGAATCGATTTTTTGAAATTGACTCGTAGACCCAACTTGTTCATTAACTGGAGACTGTAGGAAAGATGAGACTGAAGCAGGGAAGGAGTTGAACTCTTCAGAAGCCAGTCGTCCAGATACGGGTAAACAAATATTTTGTGTCTGCGGAGAAAAGCTGCCATCACTGCCATGCACTTTGAAAAAGTTCGTGGGGCTGACTTCAGTCCGAAAGGTAGGACTCGGAACTGAAAGTGACGTAGAGCAACCTGAAAACGGAGAAATTTTCGATGTTTTCTGGACACTGGAATGTGGAAATAAGCGTCCTGCAGATCTATGGAGCACATCCAGTCTCCTTGATGTAGATGGGGAAAGATCTGGTGAAGGGAAAGCATTCGAAATTTCTCTTTGCGGATGTATTTGTTCAAGATGCGCAAGTCCAGAATTGGTCTGAATTCTACTGTCGGACCTTTTTTCTGACCAGGAAATATCGAGTATATTCCCTGGCACCTCTGATGAACAGGGACGTATTCTATGGCTTTTTTCTGTAGAAGACCGTTTACCTCCTCGTGTAAAATGTGATGACACAAGCGGACTCGTCCTTCTGGAGGAACCGAAGGAGGTGGGATCTTGAACCGTAGCAAGTATCCATCTTGAACAATGTTCAACACCCATTTGTCGATGGTTATGTTTCTCCACTCCTCCAGATGTAATGCGATACTTCCTCCTACCGGAGTGGCACACGTGTTTAGAGGAAGCACTCCTCATTGTTTTGATGGATGCTTTGAGGTAGAGGCCTGCTGTCTATTGGTCCCTCTTCCTCTTCCTGGTCTCCGTTGGTGGAAGTGAGACCTCTGCTGCTGCTGACCCTGAGCCGACCATTGAGGGGTTTGAACCCTCTGTTGGAACGGGCGTTTATCATAGGGACGGGAGCGCCTACGGAATTCCTTCCGTTTTTCGAGACCCACAGCTTTCACCGTGTCCAGCTCTGCTTTCATCTTCGCCATTTCTTCGTCCGCATGCGGCCCGAAGAGAGAAGAACCGTTGAAAGGCAGGTTGGTTATCTTCCGCTGGACGTCGGGTTTGAGGCCAGTCAAGCGTAACCAAGCAGAACGCCTCGAACAGATACCATGGGAGTATCCGTGGGCAGCCAGATCAGATGAGTCAGCGGAAGCACTAATCACTTGATTAGCCACTAGACCTCCCTCTTGTAGAATTTCTCTAAAGTCTTGCTGGTCCTCTTTTGGGAGTTTGTCTGCAAAACGTCCCAGTGAATCCCACAAGGATCTATCATACCTCCCCAGCAGAGCGGAGGAACTGGAGACCTTCATGATAGAAGCTGAAGTGTTGCACATCCTAAAGAATCCATCAGTTTACTATCTTTATCCGGAGGCGCTGAGGAGGAAGACATAGCTGAGTGCGTCTTTCTAGCCGCCGCCACAATGATGGAATCCGGAGGAGGATCCGATCGAAGGAACAACGGATCTTGGTCCGGAGCCTTGTACTTTTTGGCTATTCGGGAAGGAACAGCTCCCACCGTTGCCAAAAAAGTTTGCATAGCAGGTTCGAGAAGGCCTGGGACAAGAGGAAGCAAAGGCCGAGTCGAGGAGCGATGATGAAGAGTCTCAAAAATCACTGAGGAGGTAACAGTCGGGACATACATAGAAATGTTCAGCTTATTCGCTCCTCTACAGAGAACTTCACTAAAAGTGCTGAGGTCATCGATTGGAGAAACTCTTGACGGAGGTGTAGCTGTCAAAGTTGGAGAATAGTCTCTGATAGAGGACCTGGTGGAAGAAGACCGGGTGGGAGACCTATGCCGCCTTCTCTTCGGAGAAGAATGATAAGAGCGAGATCTGTCCCTTGATCTAGCATGGAGAGCATGTGAAGATCGTGATCTGCTTGGAGTCCTCCTTCTGGAAGAAACCACAGTCGGTGATCTTGATCTTCTAGGCGTTTTAGGGGATGGAGAATCCCTGGACAAGCGTGAAGGAGAATAGGTACGGGAAAAATCAGACCCCGGGCTACTGAGGGCCCTAGGTTTCCTGCGCCGTGCATCTTCACCAACCACCGGAGAGCCTTCCGGGAGATCTGGACAATATGCAGTCCTGGAGAAGATCCAGATTTTGACGATAGAGATGCAGCTCTAACCTCATCCGAGGCAACAGCAGGCTCTTTAGCTCTCGACGTCGAGCGCCTCGACGTCGACCTTTGTTTTTCCCTCGACGTCGACTTTTCCCTTGACGTGGGATGATGGCTAGGAGGAGTTAAGGACTTCGCTGCCCTTGACGGCGACCTCACCTCCCTCAAAGGTGTCCTCGACGTCGACCGTCTACTCAGGGACTTCGACGTCGAACGCTCTCGCCTCCTCGACGTCAATAGCCTAGGACGTCTTCGACGCCCGACTGGTCTCGCGTCACCCTTGCCGTCGGCAAACTTCTCGACGTCGACCTACGGGGAGGTGACGGAGAGTGCCTTGACGTCGACGGATGTCTCGACGCCGATGGATGTTTTGACGTCGATCGGTCTTTGCCATGACTATACCTCGAGCCCGAGGTAGCATGCTTCGACGTCAATACCTTTCTCGACGACGGAGACTCACGCCGTCTCGACGTCGGAGATTGTGTCGGTCGCTTCTTCGACGGCGGCAACGACGTCGACGGCGAACAGTCCGGAATCTGCCGTTTCCTCGATGTTGAAGAGGCAGAATGATGCTGGCGTCGATGTTCTTGAAGAGAGGAGGGCTCTTGACACGCAAGGCCACTTCCCAGCCGGGTTTTTCCTCTCTCGATCACAGCCTGAAGGCGAATCCTCTCCCTGTCGCAAAGAGTCCTCGTAGAAAACTTACTACAATGGTAACAAGTGTCAGGCTTGTGACTGGAAGGAAGACAGGCGATACACACGGAATGTGGATCAGAGATGGCCATCTTCTTTCCACAGGATGGACATTTGCGAAAAGAGCTGGCATTCTGACAGAAAAAGTTTGAAATTTTGTCAGAGAATGATAATAAAACACTGCCAGCACAGGAAAATCGCAAAAACCAAAGAAGAAAACAATTCCTGACAGAAAAGTCAGAAAAACTGTCGAGCTCAAGCTCCAGGATCCTCATAGAAGGAGCCGGAAAAAGAACTGACCTAACGGTCACCTGTGGTGCATGATGGGAGCAGAGGGTCTCCTGGAGGCCTTAAAGGCAAAGTGTCCAAGTTCTTGGAAGCCTTAAAGGCAAGGTGCCAGTGTTTTACTGTACGGTGATATTTATTCTGCTATGCAGCCTATGGGCCAACTGCCTGCTATTACATGTTTTCTTCTCTGAAAATAAAGGTTTTTCTTGCATAACACTATTACAGTGTATGTTCTCTATTACAGAGTGTATATAGGAGATTGTCTGTACAGGGAAAACCTTTGTAATTTTGGCATTTTGCCTTATTGGAATTTGTTAGGCTGCATATTTATGTATTTATATACATGTATATATGTATGTCGCGGAAGTGCTATACACTTGTGATCCCCCAACATACTCATATATATATGTATATTTCTATATGCTCCGGGATCCCGCAGATGGGCGGGGATAATTCAGTGCTTATGACTATTGATGAGTATCCCCTGGAAGAGAATTTACACTACAGTTATCATTTGACTAATTATAACAAGAATCACTATATTGACCTCAATTTAAAACCTTTTTTGGCCTTAAAGAAAACCCATATTTGCTACTTTAAAAACAGTTAAGAGGCCCATCCCAAACCCAATGAAAAAACTTCACACTTGCACAATGGTATAGCTCCAAGGGGCACACCGAAGGACCAGAAGAAATGGATTTTACTTTGGTTAGACTTGACTGAATCAAAAGGGACTGAGGAAACAAATAGAACTATTCATTGAATTATCATTGGAGACAACTAGAGAGATTGAATTAATTGAAAAACACCAAGATTAAAGTACCAGCTGCATCTGAGGCTTTCAAAAACAGACCAGGAAGTGTGCAAGTGTGCGAGTGTGTGTGTGTGTGTGTGTATATATATATATATATATATATATACAAATATATACACACACATATATATATATATATATATATATATATATATACACACACACATATATACACACACACACACACACACACATATACACACACACACACACACATACACGCATATACACACATACACACACATATATTCACTGAAAAAACCATGGGTTTCAGGGATGTTATAGTTAGAAATTAGCATTTAAAAAACCTTAGAAATTCACTGAAAAAACCACAGGTTTCAGGGACGTTATAGTTAGTTGGACATTTCACTCGTACAAAACCAGAAAAATTCAGCCGTTCTAGTTAGTTCAGCTAACTATAACTCGCGTCCCCGCAATTCACTGCTGATGACGTCATATATTACATCATTCATGACATGGTCAGTGAAATCACTGATGACATCTCAAATGACATCACTGATGACATCACTGATGACATCATCCACGTGATAATCTGATGCCCCTCCTCACACCCTAATATAACCTTTGATACACCCACTCTAAAATACAGACTACCATTTTCGAAACCATAGACACACCAACACCAGTTACTACATACTCACTCACTGATTCCTAGGTCTACACACACATCCACTCATTCACCCATACAGTCACTCATACACGCAGTCACTCATCAATACAGCACTATCATATGCACTCATACACCTATACAGACACTCGCACACCGCCACTCACCCATAGAGTTACTCACACACCTAGTCAGGCATGTAAAGAATCAATCACACTCCCATTTACTCACCTATACAGTTATACACACACCACCTCACCTATTCATACAGATACTAACACATTTACTCTCTTATACAATCACTGACACAAGCACACACTCATTCATACAGCCACTCTCACAATCACTCACTCTCACATATAGTCATTTATATACTCCAACACTCACATGTACTGCCTTTCACATATGTAGTTACTCACACATATACCACTGAGACATCCATTCACTCACCAACACAGCCATACGCACACTCACTCACCCACACAGCCCTTCACAGACACACTCTTGAACCCATACACCCAGTGAATCACCCACTCACATCTATGCACAAAATCACACCCCCCCACCCACCCACACAGACACTCAGGCACCCATACAAATACTCAGGCAACCAATCAATAACCCATATAGACACTCATGTAGCTACTCACCAACCCATGCAACCGCTTACACACCAACTGACAAACTAAACTGTGTGAATGTCTGTATCAGTCACTAACCCATGCATTCAGTAAGACACATTTAATCACTCACTTATACAGTCAGTCACGCACCTACTAAATCATCCATTCAGACACATACACCCACTCATTCTTCAATACACCTTGGCCTATATATATATAAAACATATTTAAACTTTACAGAAACACACAGTCTCTGGATGATGTCATCAGTGATGTCATTTGAGATGTCATCAGTGATGTCATTTGAGATGTCATCAGTGATGTCACCAGTGATGTCACTGACCATGTCATGAATGATGTAATATGTGACGTCATCAGCAGTGCATTGCGGGGGCGCGAGTTCTAGTTAGCTGAACTAACTTTAACGGCCGAATTTCTCTGGTTTTGTACGAGTGAAATGTCCAACTAACTAGAACGTCCCTGAAACCTGTGATTTTTTCAGTGAATTTCTAAGGTTTTTTAAATGCTAATTTCTCACTATAACGTCCCTGAAACCTATGGTTTTTTTCAGTGAATTTCTAAGGTTTTTTAAATGCTAATTTCTCACTATAACGTCCCTGAAACCTATGGTTTTTTTCAGTGAATTTCAAAGGTTTTTTAAATGCTAATTTCTAACTATACTGTCCCTGAAACCTATGGTTTTTTTCAGTGAATTTCAAAGGTTTTTTAAATGCTAATTTCTAACTATACTGTCCCTGAAACCTATTGTTTTTTTCAGTGAATTTCAAAGGTTTTTTAAATGCTAATTTCTAACTATGCCTACAAAGGTAGGACATGTGCAGAAAGAGGAAGAAAGGCGCAGAAAGAAGCAAGAGAAATGCAGAAAGAGGCAACAGAAGTCCAGAAAGACGAAGAAAGGTACAGAAAGAAGCAAGAGATGTGCACAAAGAACCAACAGAGGAGCAGAAAGAGGCCTTGTTGCAAAGTCATCCTGTGCCCCCAACTTTTTGCTGACTGGTACTGGTGGTAACTGACTGACTAACCAGGCCTAGAGCCAGTGCTATGCTAAAAGACACTTAGAATACAGTGAAAACACCTACATACACTAGGGAACACTATGCGTTGAGGTACCCCTGTGATTGGCATGACTTCCTCTGTAAGGCCCTAGTACATAATAGGGCAGGGGGATTAAAACTACCTCTAACTCAGAGGTGCAGAAGGAGGCAAGAGAAGTGCAAAAAGAAGCAAATGAGGTGCAGAAAGAGGCAACAGACGTGCAGAAAGAGGCAACAGACGTGCAGAAAGAGGCAAGAGAAGTGCAGAAAGAGGGAAGAGAGGTGCAGAAAAACGCAAGAAAAGTGCAGAAAGAGGCAAATGAGGTACATAAAGAGACAACAGGGGTGCAGAAAGAAGCAAGACAGGTGCAGAAAGAAGCATGGAAAGTGCAGAATGAAACAACAGGGGTGCAGAAAGAGGCAAGAGAAGTGCAGAAACCGGTAAGAGAAGTGCACAGAGGCAAGAGAATTGCTGAAAGAAGCAACAGAGGTGTAGAAAGAAGCAAGAAAAGTGCAGAAAGAGGCAAGTGAGATGCAAAAACAGGCAGGAAAGGTACAGAAAGAGGGAAGACGAGTGCAGAAAGAGACAACAGGGGTGCAGAAAGAAGCAAGACAGGTGCAGAAAGAAGCATGGAAAGTGCAGAATGAAGCAACAGGGGTGCAGAAAGAGCCAACAGAGGCGCAGAAACAGGCAAGAGAGGTGCAGAAACAGGCAAGAGGTGCAGAAACAGGCAAGAGAGGTGCAGAAACAGGCATGAGAAGTGCACAAAGAGGCAAGAGAATTGCTGAAAGAAGCAAGAGAGGAGTAGAAAGAAGCAAGAAAAGTGCACAAACAGGCAGGAAAGGTACAGAAAGAGGGAAGACGAGTGCAGAAAGACAACAGGGGTGCAGAAAGAAGCAAATGAGGTGCAGAAAGAGGCAACAGAAGTGCAGAAAGAGGGAAGAGAGGTGCAGAAAGTACATGAGATTTGCAGAATGAGGTCAAGAGAAGTGCAGAAAAAGAAAGAAACGTGCAGAAAGAAGCAACAGAAATGCAGAAAGAGGCAAGAGGCAAGAGAGGCGCAGAGGGAAGCAAGAGTGGCTTGCACACCATTAGTACCAATTTAACACCCACATTTAGCAATAAGTAACACGTGACCATTCTAGGTTTGCAAAGGGCCTTCCACCACGCTGTAACACTTCTCGCTGCATTTTTGGTAACGTTTGACCCGTTTCAGCTAGAAACAAGGCTTTTTTTGTTCAAATCTGCAGATTAGGGTGCAGATGATGAATTATGTGGCTAATGCAGAAAATGTATAATTGTGCGAAAGTCGGTGCAGCCAAACAGTCACATAATTCCAGTGGCCCTGCTCATACCTCTGACTAGGTCCACAAGTGCTCCTCAGTGATTCCATCTTTTTTTGTCTCACTGAGTTCATAGTTGAGCTTCTATGGAAACGAGGAAGACTAAACCCGAGGTTACCACTCCACAACACAGACTACCATACCACATAATTACTCTCCATAACACATAATTCCACTCTACATAATTCCTACACACTAAATACCACATACTTTCTATCCACATAATTTCACTGCCCAACATACCACATAATTCCACTACACACAACGTACATCTACTCCACTCCAAAAAACATTAGTAAAAAAAACTTTTGCATTTACAACGCCAATAGCTCTAATTCTCGCAAATGCGAAACCTATTACATTGCAAACACTTCTTTAACCAGTAGTCGCGTTTGCAGAGTGGTGGAGAAAGGGTGCTGGGCCTCAGACCAGCGCTCAGGAATTCTGGTGCGAAGGGCTTACAGGAGGCACCAGTAGGGCTTCTTGGCCCCCAAAGTCACTCAGGAGTAAATTGGACTTCATCCCCCATCCCGTAGTCTGCCAGGAGGCGCGTTTGCAGAATTGTGGAGAAAGGGGGGCATGGCCTCCGAAGACGTCTTAACAATCCCACTGTGCAGGACTTACTGGAGGTAACAAGAGGGGTAGTTGGCCCCCAAGGACATCCTTGGGGGCCAACTACCCCTCCTATTACCTCCAGTAAGTCCCACACAGCAGCATTGCTAATTTCGAAGAGCAGGCTACGCCCCCTTTGCCCACCACTCTACAAACACAATAGATATATATCCTACTGGCGGTAGCCAGTAGGTAGTTATAGTTAGAACCTAGTTTCCATAGGAAAAGCGTTTTTTGACTTGCCAATAATTTTGGCGCCGTTTGACGAATCTTCACGAAATTTTCAAAACTAATTGTTCACTCAAGTCAGCTCCTGTCTTGAAAGTTTCAGGGTGATTCGTCAATCGGGGGGCGAGAAAAAAGGGGGGTCCCAAAATGTGTTTTCTCCATGTTAATTTCCATAGGAAACTTTAGACACGGCTACAGCCTGAACTGCTGAACGGAATTACACCAAATTTGGCAGAGAGATAGCTCTTGGTTCAGAAAGCACGCTTTTTTTTTTTTTTTAAATGGTGTAAATCCGTTCAGTAGTTTTTGAGATATTTAAAGATTTACAGATATCGATATTTGAGAATTGTGAGATCTGATTGGTTGAGCCCTCCCGAGCACAAGCTTGCCTCCGATTGGCTACCAACACTTCAAACCAGGAAGTGTTGGCAGCCATCTTGTGACTCGGTACCGAGGGAGAAGGGAAAAAGGTGAATGAAACATTAAAAAGAAGAAAAGGGGGCAGGGTAAAAACATTCTGACCCCCCCAGGCCTGCTCAGGGGGTGACCCCCAGGCCCAAAAAAAGCATTTTTTTAAATTTTCGGGCGGGGATGCGCCCGGTGCGCTAATCTGTCCGAAAATTTAAAAAAACGAAGCGCGGGCTCCCGCGCTTCGTTTTTGAAAGCCCCCGGGTGGGCCAGGTCCCGGGGGCAATTTAATTTAAGTAGAGGGGGCCTGCGGGGTCCCCGCAGTCCCGGGGACCACCACCTCCCCGGGGCTTTATAATTTATGCGCGGGGCACGCGGCCCCCCGCAGCCCCGGGGACCACCACCTCCCAGGGGCTTCATTTGAATAAGGGCGAGGGGGCCTTGCGGGCCCCCCCAAGCCCCGGGGACCGCCACCTCCCCAGGGCTTTATTTAAATAAGGGGGGCCTCATGCCCCCCCCAAGCCCCGGGGACCGCCACCTCCCCGGGGCTGTAATAAATATTTAGTGTGGGGGGCTCGAGCCCCCCCACACTGCCCCGGGGACCACCACCTCCCCGGGGTTTACAAACGTTGGGAGGGGGCTGCGCGGACCCCCTCCTGGAGCCCTCGTTGGCCCTGGGGACCGCCACCCCCCAGGGCAGGCTCCTGCAATGTCCCGGGGTTCCCACCCCCGGGACATTGCTGTTTGCTATGGCAGGGCGGGAGCACAGCTCCCACCCTGCCATAGCAAACACTGCTTTGCTTCGTTGAAACGAAGCAAAGCAGATTGCTTTTGGGCAAGGGGAGCTGCATGTCGCAGGAGGCGGGGAGCCGGCAGGGACCGTGGGGGCATTGGGGCTCCCCCCACGGTCCCCAACACTAAGGGCCAGCCCCGGGGGATGGGGTCTCCGGGGCCAGAAGTGGCCCGGGAGGGGGCCACGCGGCCCCCCTCCCATATAAATGAATTTAAAAAAGGAGGCTATGCCCCGGGGGATGGGGTCCACGGGGCCGAAATTGGCCCAGGGAAGGGGGGCCACGTGGCCCCCCTTCCCTAAAAATAAAATTTAAAAAAGGAGGCCATGCCCCGGGGGAAGGGGTCCCCGGGGCCGAAATTGGCCTCGGGAGGGGGGGGCCACGTTTTTCTTAAAAAAGGGGTCAGGTCCTGGGGGATGGGATCCCCTGGGCCCCAAAAATACTAAAAGAAGGGGGCCACACAGCCCCCCTTCTAAAAAAAATATTAAAAAAAAAAAAAAAAAAAAAGCTGGCATCTCGCCGGAGGCCCCGCCCCCTCCATGCACCACTCTGTAAACGCGCCCCCTGGCGCGTTCTAAGTTGGGGAATTAAGTCCCCTTGAATACCGAGGGTCCCTGGGGACCAACTAGCCCACCAGGTACCTCCAGTAAGCGCCACAGAGCTGGATTGCAGAGAGGTGGTCCGAGGCCACGCCCCTTTTTACACCACTCTGCAAACGCGCCTCTTGG
>CAWUFW010000785.1:3227500-3615935 GCA_963921515.1 Calotriton arnoldi
ACAGTTTTGTCCTTTTGCTTTACTATTAACGCAAATTCATGTTCACATAATAGACCGTGTTTCAGTGGTGTCATAGCAGCAGCCCAACCACCATGGCTCTCAGACTTTAGAAATAAGCTTGCATCTTTTTTTTAAGGTCCGATGCCTTGAATCCTAAGGTGCCTTGTAGTGAGATATTTAATAAATATGAAAGCACTGTTTTGTATGTCTGTTTTTATGGGAAAAGCTGCAGTGAATAATTTGCCTTCCTCGCTGCATAATTGAGTCTTCCACTTTTGCGCAGTTCAAGTGGCCATGGCTGTTATCTAAATAAATTTGTTCCTGGAAGATTGAGCACAGTAATGCTGTTGTTTCAGACACTCAATGTCAGATAAACAGGACAGCTTATTCATGTTATATTTATCCTCACACCTCATGCAAACTGATTCTCTAACTAATACTTAGGTTAATTTGTTTGGTACTTCAAAGAGGATCTTGTGTTTAATAGTACACTGCAGATTAGTCAGCATATCAAAATAGGGCATGTACAAATCCAAGCAATGAAATTGCTGATGCAGCTATGGCATCAGGTCCGCTCTACTGAAGGAAGGATCCAACTTAATCAGGGAAAGAGTGGATAGCAAAATAAAGGTCCAGGAACATGAATGGTACATCTAGATCAGTGCACCTGACAATAATTTTACAGCACCACAACTAGAAAATTCCATCCCAGTAGGTGTACTCGTGGTGTCAATGTGCCTATCTTACCGAGAACACATTTGGCTTCTGCAGCACCTTGAGACCCTCACGGGTGAGTAGTTGCGCCTTACCAACCCTTATTGATTGATGGTAAATCTAGTCTCCCTTCCTGCATTGTCTACAAACAGACATTTATTTTTCAGAATAAAACAAATAAATGTCTAATGTAACTAGACACTTTGTTCACTGCATTCCTGTTTTGAGAATATCTCCAGTCCTGTATTGGTTACCAGAACACACTTAAAAATACAACTAGTTACATTTAAAAAAAATCATTTTGCAAAGCAACTATGCCCAAATTAGGCAACATTTTCCATTTTTAAAGGGAACCAGGCACACCACTAACAAAGTAAGCATAAATAAGAACACCACTACAAAAAACGCATTTTCAATTAAAAGCAAACCAGAAAATCATGCCTCTAATTTGAGTCGTAAACGTGTGAAAAGTATAGCTGCCACTTTAAGGTGTGTGAAATATATGCCTTCCCATAATGCACTATATGTACACCGAACAGTGATGGAATAGAATGCTTGAATTTATCTCAGCCACTAGTAATCACTCGGGTCCAGGGAGGACCTGGCTTGGCAGTTCGGGCTGGACTGTTCCCATGAGGAACAGGGTCAAGACTGATTTGCATATGGCTGGGTCTAAACTGGGGTGGCGAAGTGAGCAGAAGAACGGTGGGTTCGAGTGCTACCTCTTAGCGATTGCCGTGGTTAGACTTATTGCAAGCCACCTCCCATCACATTTTGTAGGTTGCCACAATGCACAGCAGGTCAGTGAAGCAGTTTAATTTTCCGTTCCTTGATCAAGTATCCGAAAAGACAGGTTGCCTTTTCAAGACAGTCTTTTTGACTGAAGGCTCTGTTCCATGTGGACGTATTCAGGGATGTTTGCCGTAGAATCCTCATATTGTCCTGCATTTAGAATTGGGTAGTAACAGAAAATATTCTAATTTCTGAACAAAGTGCTAAATTTTGACGAGATACCGCTGGTGGATTTTCCTCTGCCATATAAGCATATAGTTTAGGAGATAGCTCTGGTGGATTTTCCTCCCAGTTTGGCATTTTCTCCCTTAATCGGGGTATTTCCATAGCGCCAAACTTAGGCCATTAGTCTTTTCTGACCACCATGTCGGGTTATTCTGACAAATGCACTACCTTTGTCAGTATAAAGCGTGTCTTGAGATGCCTTATCCGAGTTTAAAAGACTCGGAAGGAGTGTACCTCGGAGCAAAGCTTGGAGAACTGTGGAATGCATGGCAAAGGCTCCTGTTTGATCGCTTCACATATAACTGGCTTGGGAGTAGATTCATGCAACCTGGAACTAAGGGTGTTAAGGGCAGTTCTCACACCTTGTAGGGCTGTTCCATGGTCCTCCTGCACCTCCAACAGCTGCAACCAGGACCTGACCCATCCGAGCCCTTACAGCCTGTGCCCCTGCATTCACCACAAACCTGGGAAGTACCTGGGGAAGGCAGGGAGCCCAGAAATAAAAAGACAAATGACGAAAGAGCTGGTGAGTAATGCTGTAGGGGGAAAAGGACCAGGGAAGAGCCCCTCTGTAAGGGCACACAAGAGGGTAGTACCCTAGTGCTGACCATATGACAGAAGAATGTCTCGGGTAAGAATACCTAAGGCTGCACAGAATGCCAAATTCAGCTTGTAGAACGTATTGGATCCCCTATTCACCTAGTATACTGGAATACATTCCCTCCAGTACTTTACCAGTTGCTGATACTATTTGATTTTATGAAGTGACAGAGTACTAAAAAAGCTGATTAGTGTAATCAGCAGTCCAGCAATCAGTGCTATTTGGAATGCTCCAGCGAAACCATCAGGATGGCTGTTGCTGCTGGGGTTTTTATACCTTCATGTATGCTTTCTATACACCGTCCAGCTCATAGAACACCGGATTGCACGGCCCTGGACCTAATCAGTTCTTTCTATGGGAGAGCCTTCCGCTAGACCCCTTAAAGTGGTGCTGCTTCCTCTCAAATATATGTATAACTGTCTTTGTTTAGAGAAAAAACAAAAATGTTGCTTCTCTGGGATATTTTCTTTGTTTGAAAGATTGTTACAAAAATGTGTGTTCGAGGCATGTGAGCTGCAGAGCTCACACTGTGCATTAGATCGCCATCTGGTGTTGGGCTCGGATGCTTGCACTTTGTTGTTGTCTTCGAAGAAGTCTTTGTAGTCATGTGATAGGTGACTCCTCCTTAGGACAATAGTGCGCATGGGCATCGACTCCATCCTCAGATTGTTTTTTTCCGCCATCGGGTTCGGATGCATTTCGACACTCCGGTTCGAAACTCGTTTTTTGCAGCGTTTTCCACTTTTCAACGCCTAATACCGACATCGACATCTCGACGTCCCTTCCTCGATCTCCTTTCCAGCCGTCGACGCGGGCCGTTGGGCCCATCGACGCCGTAAGGCCTACTGCCCATGGAAAGGACGCCATTCCGAAAATGCCCCCAATGTGGAGCAAAGTTTCCTCATAGTGACCACCACCAGGTCTGTAATCGGTGCCTCTCACCAGACCATAACGAGGCCACTTGTCCGGCCTGCGCCTCCTTCCGCTCCAAGAAGACAATCCGAGATCGTCGAGCCCGAAGGCACATCATGGCGCACAGGTCCGCTCCGGAACCCGTCAACATCTTCGACGAGGGTCCCGATGTTCCGGAAGAAGACTCCGAAGACCTCGCTATCATCTCCGAGGCAGAGGACTCCGACAGTTCCATCCCTTCAGGGCAGCGTGCGAGTACTACTGCCCCTGCCCCAACCCTCCCTGCAAAATCGAAGGCACCGGTCAGTACTTCGCCTACGGGCCCCAGTCGTGACCGTAAACGTGTTTCGGACGCCCCGCCTTCGGGCTCGGCACCGAACAAGAAAACAAAGCCTTCTAGTTCCTCGGCACCGACCAAACCTCATGTGCCCGTTACACCGGCACCTTCGGCGCCGAAACACAAAGACCACCTGGTGCCGAAATCCAGCTCGGTCCCCAAATCCGCCTCCAAGCACGCGGATCCCTCGGCACCGAAACCGAAGCCACTCGACACACCCCCTAAACTAAAGCTGGTCGAGCCTGTAGCTAAACCGAAGGACGCCTCGACGCCTTCTAAAGCAAAGGAACATTTAAAGAAGCCATCACCACGTTCGGAACCGAAAAAGTCGGCGCCGAAACCTAATATTCAAGGAGAGGAACTGTTTACACCGGATCCCATCGATCCTAATCAACACAAACTTTATATCAATCCTAAAACAGGACATATTTCCTCTGTGCCACGTCACAAGCCTGTCCCTCCAAAGAAGAAAGACTCTTCCACTTCCCCTATGCCTCCTTCTTCCCCTATACCTCTCTCTAACACCCCTCCTCTCCACATCCCTATCACACCTCCTCAACCTGCGGATTCTCCCCCACATGAGTATGAGGACAACATGGGGTACGGGGATGACCCTCATTTATATCTGGATCCAGATAATCCACCACAAGATGACTGGGGTTATAATGACCCCCCAGACCCTACAGACCTCCCCAGCCCTCCACCTTATCCCACAAAACCATCTCCACCAGATGATCACATAGGTTTTGGGCAACTCATACATAGGGCGGCCGTTTTTCATGGGGTGCATATTCACACCGACCAACCAGAGGAAGATTTTCTTCTAGACACTTTTGAACGGTCTCAAAAACGGTTCAAACTTTGCCCATGATCAAGGGTGTCATTAAACATGCACCTGAAATTTTTAACGACCCGGTCAGAGCCAGGATCCTTAATCCTAGAGTGGATAAAAAGTATAGACCTGCCCCAGATGACCCCACATACATCAAAGGTCAGCTCCCCCTTGACTCACTGGTCGTTTCTAATGCCAGAAAACGCGCCAATTCCCAAACTTCAGGGGATGCTCCGCCCCCTGATAAAGAATCCAAATTGTTGGATTCCTCTGGCAAACGCGTAGCTGCGCAAGCCACCAACATATGGCGCATCGCTAACACCCAAGCTCTACTAGCTAGGTACGACAGGGCACACTACGATCAGCTAGAAACCCTCCTTCAACATCTACCTGATCAATACAAAACACAAGCCACTGACCTCATTCAAGAAGGCAAACTTATTTCCAATGCCTCCATTAAGTGCGCCTTAGACGCAGCCGACACCGCCGCTAGGTCAGTTAACACTAGCGTGCTTATCAGACGACACGCCTGGCTTCGCATTTCAGGTTTTAAGCCAGAGGTTCAGACTACCATACTAAACCAGCCTTTTAACCAAAACCAACTATTTGGTCCTGCTGTCGACACAGCACTAGAAAAGATGAAGAAGGATACTGACACTGCCAAATCAATGGGAGCATTGCAGTCCCCGCAGCAACGTGGCTCCTTTCGCCGCTCCTTTTACAGAGGGGGCTCCAGGAATACCACCGCAGACAGTTCCTCTTCCTATCGAACAAACACCCAAACCTCTCCTAATAGAGGATACTTTAGGGGTGGTTACAGAGGCAACAACTCTAAGGGCAGAGGTCGAGGTAATAATAACAACACCCGTACCTCCACCACTCCCAAACAGTGACTTTCCTCCACTTCCCCCGACCACAACACCCCTGTCGGGGGAAGGCTATCACAGTTCCTGCCTGTCTGGAACTCCATTACAACAGACAGGTGGGTGAGACAGATTATCCAACATGGCTACTGCCTGGAGCTAACAGCTACCCCCCCACCATACCACCCAGGCAGCGTCCAATGTCCACAGACCATCTTACACTTTTACAACAAGAGGTACTTTCCCTGCTTCAAAAGCACGCCATAGAGCCAGTGCCTCTGCTACAGCAGGGCACAGGGGTTTACTCCCTGTACTTCCTCATTCCCAAAAAGGACGGCACTCTCAGGCCTATTTTAGACCTCAGACCTCTCAATCAATACATACACTCAGATCATTTTCACATGATCACTCTCCAACAAGTGCTTCCCTTACTACAACAACAAGACTTCCTTGCCACATTAGACCTCAAGGACGCCTACTTCCACATTCCCATACATCCTGCTCACAGGAAGTATCTAAGGTTCTGTTCTCAATGGGCAGCACTACCAGTTCAAAGTACTCCCATTCGGAGTCACCACTGCTCCAAGAGTGTTTACCAAATGCCTTGCAGTAGTAGCAGCGCATCTACGAAGACAACAAATACATGTCTTCCCATACCTGGACGACTGGCTTATCAAAGCCAAATCATTCAACCAGTGTGTCCAACACACTCACCAAACAATACAAACATTACACAACTTGGGCTTCACAATAAACTATACCAAGTCCCACCTTCAGCCCTCCCATGTCCTTCAATATCTGGGAGCTACGATAAACACTTCCACTGCTCTGGCTTACCCCAGCCCAGCCAGGATAGCCAGTATACAAACCCTTGTCCCCAGGTTTCAAATGCAACACTCTCTTCCAGCCAGAGTGTTTATGCAGCTCATCGGCATGATGGCATCCTGCATTTTTCTCGTCCCTCATGCAAAACTTCAAATGCGTCCTCTACAAGAGTGCCTAGCGTGCCAATGGAACCAGGCTCACGGACATCTTACAGATCTGGTGTTGGTAGACAGCCGCACACATCGCTCTCTGCAGTGGTGGAACACCAACAATTTGTCCAAGGGGCGGCCGTTCCTAGAGCCGGTTCCACAATTAGTACTAACCACGGACGCATCCCTTACAGGATGGGGAGCACACCTGTTACACCATACAACACAGGGCAAGTGGACCACTCAGCAGAAGCTGTTCCACATCAACCACCTAGAGTTACTAGCCATATTCCTAGCTCTCAAGTCCTTTCAACTCCACGTACAAAACAAAGCTGTCCTGATCCGAACAGACAACATCACAGCTATGTACTATATACAAAAACAGGGGGGGACACACTCTCCACAACTGTCCCAACTAGCACAGGACATTTGGAGGTGGGCCATTTCACAAAACATTTACCTTCTAGCGGAACACCTACCAGGCATTCACAATCAGATTGCAGATCTGTTAAGTCGACAGGCACAACAGATTCACGAGTGGGAACTACATCCACAAGTTCTTCTACCTTTCTTCCAGATGTGGGGCCAGCCAGACTTAGATCTGTTCGCCACACACCAAAACGCAAAATGCCCAACCTTCGCCACCAGGCTTCCACACCCGCAGTCCAAGGGCAATGCGATATGGATGAACTGGTCCGGCAGATTTGTGTACGCTTTTCCACCGCTCCCACTCATCCCACTTGTAGTACGCAAGCTTCGACAACAGTCTCTAAAAATGATACTAGTAGCCCCCACGTGGGCACGCCAACCGTGGTTCACCACACTACTGGAGCTATCAGTAGTCCCATACCAAAGACTACACCTCTCCCCATCAATGCTAACGCAGAGCCATGGAGAGATAATGCACCCAGATCCATCTCAGCTGAACCTTGCAATTTGGCTCCTGAAGTCCTAGAATTCGGTTACCTTAACCTACCCCCAGACTGCATGGACGTTATAAAAGAAGCTAGACGCCCAACTACCAGAGCATGCTATGCAGCTAAATGGAAAAGATTCGCTATTTACTGCACTAATAATAACATCCAACCATTACAAGCCTCTACGCAAAACATCATTTGCTATTTGCTACATTTGCAAAGATGTAGTCTTGCATACTCATCCATACGTCTGCACCTCGCAGCCCTTGCTGCTTACTTGCAAAACAGGCAACACTTATCACTATTCAAAGTTCCCGCCATTAAAGCCTTCATGGAAGGCCTTAAGCGCATCATACCTCCCAGATTACCACCTTCCCCAGTGTGGAATCTTAATATAGTACTTACCAGGCTCATGGGTCCACCTTTCGAACCCTTACATAAATGTGAACTTCAATTCCTTACATGGAAAGTTGCGTTTCTAATTGCAATCACTTCTCTAAGGAGAGTCAGTGAACTACAAGCTCTAACTATACAAGAGCCTTTCTTACAAATACATCATAAAAAGGTAGTTCTCAGAACAAACCCAAAATTCCTTCCCAAAGTCATTTCGCCTTTCCACCTTAACCAATCAGTAGAACTACCTGTGTTCTTCCAAAACCCAGATTCCGTGGCAGAAAGAGCTCTCCACACCCTAGATGTCAAAAGAGCCCTTATGTATTACATTGACAGAACCAAATCTTTTCGCAAAACCAAACAATTGTTTGTGGCTTTCTCTCCACCACACAAAGGTAATCCCATCTCAAAAGCCGGGGTTGCAAGGTGGATTGTTAAATGTATCCAAATCTGCTACCAAAAAGCCAAACGCACATTATCAGTTCCCCCTAGAGCGCACTCAACACGCAAACTAGGGGCATCCATGGCATTCTTAGGGAACATTCCCCTAGAAGACATATGTAAGGCAGCCACATGGTCTACAACACACACCTTCACTAAACACTATTGTGTTGATGTGCAAGCCAAGCAACAAGCTTCCGTGGGCCAAGCTGTCCTTAAAACCCTTTTTCAAACTACTGCAACACATACAGGTGACCACCGCTAGGGGAGATACTGCTGTACAGTCTATGCACAGTGTGAGCTCTGCAGCTCACATGCCTCGAACGGAAAATGCTACTTACCAGTATGCATCTGTTCTTGGCATGTAGAGCTGCAGATCCTCACACGCCCACCCACCTCCCCGGGACCTGTATGTGCTCCAGTCCTATCTTAATTAGATACACACACATGGACATCTCTTTTCTTTTCTACTAACTCCATCACTCCCCAATATGGCGAAAAACAATCTGAGGATGGAGTCGATGCCCATGCGCACTATTGTCCTAAGGAGGAGTCACCTATCACATGACTACAAAGACTTCTTCGAAGACAACAACAAAGTGCAAGCATCCGAGCCCAACACCAGATGGCGATCTAATGCACAGTGTGAGGATCTGCAGCTCTACATGCCAAGAACAGATGCATACTGGTAAGTAGCATTTTCCTTATGAATTCAGATAAAATGCTCATGAAGAAAAATAGGACTGCAAGTTGAACGTGTTCTAATTATTTTGCCAGCCTTAGACAAATGAAAGCGGTGTCCCTTTGTTGGTAGAAAAATTACTCTCAAGTAAAAACCTAAAACGTTACTGTGTGCTTCATTGTGAGATTGAAATCCTGGTATTTATTTGATTTAATAACCTTGCAAATTATGTGCCAAATGAGGCCCAACACTCAACGACGTAACATACTTAGCACCTCTAGTACTCTTTCATTTTAATGTCACAAAGATGATGTTCATTACAGATTTTTTACTTGCTGTACTTTTGGTAAGATTATAGATTGTAGATGATCCTGCAGTTGATGTTAACTTGTTTTGAAAAAGAAGTGTGTTGATATCTGGACATGGGGTTACCTCAGCCCCCTTTTGCATATTACTTGGATGAAGCTTGGCTTAAAATCCGGCAATCTTTTGTATAGGTTTTGTCATTTTTTGTGTGGCTGCTTCATGCCGTTTGATAAATATTGTGTCACAATGACTGAGGATTAGATTGCCACCTTGACTGCACTGGTTCTGTAAGATAACGTCTCATAATATTCAAAACACTGTTTGCAATTATACTCCAAACTTCCAGGCAAGGTTCAAATCTATTTCTAGAAGCCATCAATGATGGTCTTTGAAGCAGAAATCATCTTCTATTTATCCATTGATGGACGTTGAGGCAGAAATCAGCCTCCGCATCCATGCCAATGTGGCGTGCAGAGACTGTTTTCCACCCTACAAGTTAGAGTTGTACTGCCTCGGGTTCCTGACACTTCTGACTATACTGAGGCTATTAAAATGGATACAATGAATTTAAACATGTTATATATAAAGGTGCCTGACAAGACTACTTATTAGATTTAGCAGAAACTAAGGGAAACAACTTCTTACTGGGATAGAAATATTTGCATTGCAGTCTCTCCCCCATTCTAAACGAGTGCATCAATTAATGTAATTCCCTTTTGCCAGTTATAAAGTTACAATTTAGAGAAAATATGTGTACTGTTGATTATGTTCAAACATGCGTGCTGTATACTTTTATACCTTTTTTCTCCCTTTTCTTTAGGAGTCTTGGTGTGCACTTTTCAAAAGTAAGGTCATTAACGTTAGATACATGGGAGCCTGAATTACTAAAGGTACAGTGAAGGATTCCATAAGCTAGTAATGCATAATTTCTTTTGAGAAAGCTTTTTTTTTTTTCTTTTCAAAATTGAAAGGAAGCGATATGGGAGTATCCTGAGGTGGGTGCAAAATGTGTAACAAAGTTCATGGTTGCCAACTTATGGCCTTGGGATAAATATACATTGGTTGTTTAAGGAGTTAAGCCTCTTGCTGGAGCGATCTATATGTATCCAGCCAGTCCATTGAATAATATTGGTAGCCTACAAGTTGCTGGAAAAATATTGGTTTAATTTCTGATCACACATTAAAATCATATTAAAATAGCCTAGAGGGTTAATATGCCTCCTACAGACCTTTGCATGTGATAGGATTAGTACATACCCCCGAACCCTAATTTTAGTTCGCTTGGATATGCCCAAGAGCTATAGTGGGTAGTACTGGCTGCCTTCCCCACCATTGGCATTGCTGTAGGGCCACAGAGAACTTTGCTGTCTGTTGCGTCTGCTCCAAAGCCATGCCTAGGTTTGACAAGTTTGTTTTGGACCCTGACCCTGCCCCCACCCCCTCCAGGACTCCTCACAAGTTGAATACCCCAGCCTTGCCGAAGGACCAGGGAGTTGTATTGGATCCTGCCCCAAATACCCATATTTTTATTCCCCAAACACTTTCTCCCAACGGACAGCTAGAGGAGTGATGGCGACCTTCCCCCTCTTCCAGGCTTCTCAATGGCATGGAGGGTTGTGTTTGTCTCTGTATCCCCCAGTGTTACTGCAGGGTGGGAAGGAAGGCACCCACCTCCATTCCCCTCAAATTTAATTTCTTAGCCTTGCCAAAGGACCGGAGAAAGTGCTGATGGCTGACTTCCTTCTCAGCCTTGAATAATGGCGGTAGAGGGTAGTATTGACCCCCCCCCCATCCCACTAATTTCATTCCCTCCACACTCTTTTTTTTAAATTTTTTTTTATTTATTTATTCTTATGCAAATTCTTCTTTGACATACATAGCAGTGCCCCTACAACCCTACGGCCGGCTGTGCTTGTACATGACATTACTGTTCCGCTCAACGCTTCCCACATCCCGGGGGCCGGTCAGCGCTTTGCTTATTCTTAACTTTATTGCTCTGGTAGTGGAGCCTTTTCGCCATGCGTCAAATATGTTATATACAGTTCCAAAACACTTTTTATATACAACTATACCAATTTACTCCAAAAGAAAAACAAAAAATAAAAAAAAACAACAAACAGTGATGTGTCACATCAGCCATTCGCGCCTGGACATCTGAGCTTGTGTTCTAGCCCGACTGTGAGGTGCCAACACTGTAACCGTTTCCCTCTAGGGGCCTCCTATTTTTCTCTGTAATCTCCACCTACGTACACTGTCCGCTCCGGTCACGCAGCACGATCTGGACATAGCAGCTTACTCCGCCCCCAAGGTCCGCCCCGTCCCACTGGGCCCTCTTTCGCCTCTTATCGCACTAATGTACTAGCTTCCGCCTCTGCGCCTGTCTCTGCTTCTACTGTCGCTCCCCCGTTCCCGCCCTTCAGATACTTGGTATATAGTCCCCAAAAATTCTTAGGTCTACTCCGCGGCGGTAGCAGGTCGCTATATGTTTCTGATTGTGTGCAGCAGTAAAGGACGTCTCGCGACCATTGCAGAGTCGTGGGTAAAGGTCCCCGCATCCAGCACATCGCTACTCTACGCTTCGCCATCAACAGTCCCATATCTGCCAGTCTGCGAGCAGCTTTCGGCAACTTCCTGGAATAGCCCAGTAGCGCCACTGTTGGGTCTAGGGGGATCTTCAGCTCCAGTATGGTGCTTATCTCTCGGAATATGTTTTCCCAGAATTTGAAAACACCAGGGCAATCCCACGCTAGATGCATAAAGTCCGCCGCAGGGTAGCAGCATCTTTCGCATGCTGCATCCTCTCGTAGGCCATACCTATGTAATCTCTCCGGTGTGTAATACACTCTATTAATATATTTAAAATGTATCAGTCTATGTTTGCCATGCAGAGAGATGCGCTTCGTGTTGGTACAGCAATATGCCCACATGTCGTCATCAATAGCCATATCCAAGTCTCTCTGCCAGTCTAATCTTGCTTTGGTGTATTGGTTGGCTCTCTGGGACATAGCCATCTTATATAAATTGGATACTATCCTGCGTGGGGACTTCGTTTTGATTAGATACGATAATTCCCGGATCTCAGGTGGTTCATCCATGTCATCCCCTAGTTGCTGTCGCAGTGCGCTATACACTCTATGGTATTGGAAATACTGAAGTGGTGTAGCAGTTACCGCGGTATCTGCGACTGCATTCCATGGTTTAGCTACTCCTTCCGAGAAGAGATCTCCTATCTTGTGAATGCCCAACGCCCGAAGCGCCTGTACCACCCCTCTGTCCTTGCAGGGTGCCAACCAAACCGCCCACTCCATGGGCGTTTCCGGGGAGTACAGTAGTGCCCCCGTCGTTTGCTGCAATATGCAGTGCCATGCGTGCCTTGTCGAATTAAGTGAATCTAAAATGCCGGTCCTTCGGTCAACGGTTTCAAAGATGACTACCGGTAGCGGGTGAGGGTCTGCGAACAGCTTCTCCAGCTTAATATGTGGTACATTATCGGCACCATGTATCCAGCTGTGTGCCTGCGCCCCCTGTGCCACCCTATAATATAGTTCTAAATCGGGTGCTCCCAGCCCCCCCATATGGTAAGGTAGCGTGAGTGTCCGCCACTGTACTCGGGCCTGCTTGCCCGCCCATGCCAGCTACACCAGCGCTTTTTTAAGTCTGGCGAAAAAGGAGCGTGGAAGCACTATCGGTATGTTTGCGAACAGGAACAGGAATCTAGGCAACACCACCATCTTCATTATAGATACCCTGCCTATTAGTGATAATGGGAGCCCGATCCATGTTTCGACGTCGTCCTCCAGTTTGTCTACCGCTTTTCCATAGTTTTCTCTGAGAACTATTTCCGGATCTGTGTGCAACCTGATGCCCAGGTATCTGACAGAGTCTTCTGACCATTGCAGCGGAAACTCCATCTGAAATGGGGAAGTGGACTTAGTGAGTGGGAAAGCAATGGACTTAGCCCAATTCACCTTTAACCCTGAAAGTGCCCCATAATGTACCACCTCTCGCAGGACTGGGGCTAGATTGCCCTCAGGGTCCCTCACATATAGCAGGGTGTCATCTGCGTACGTGGATACGATAATTTCACCGGTAGGAATTCTGACACCTCTGTGGCTGTGATACTCCCTGAGCGCACACGCCAATGGCTCCGCGATCAATGCGTATAACGTCGGGGATAGAGGGCAGCCCTGGCGTGTCCCTCTTGTGATAGGGATGGCGTCTGTAACCAGGTTTCCGAGCCGAATTCGCGCGTTAGGGGCGTTGTATAACACCCCTATCATTTGCAAAAAGTCAGGGCCCAGTCCCATTCTGGTCAACACCTGTCTCATAAAGGGCCACTCCACCGAATCAAAAGCTTTCTCCATGTCCAGGAAGATTGCAATTGCTTTCGTGTCTTGCCTTACATGTTGCATTGTGCCAAAAATCGTGCGCAGGTTATACGTGAGGTTTCTATCTGGGACAAACCCAGCTTGTTCCGGGGCTACTAATTCAGGGGTCAGTGGGGCCAGTCGTGTAGCTAATATTTTCGCAAACAGTTTATTGTCCACGTTCAACAAGGAAAGCGGGCGGTATGATCCGCATTCCTCAGGGTCCTTACCTGGCTTGGGGATAGCCACCAATATGGCTTCTCTCATTGTTTGTGGCATTTGTCCGGTGACACACATATTTTCAAACAGTTCCTTTATGTACGGGAGCAATAGGTCGATGAAAGTCTTATAAAAATTCACTGTTAGTCCATCGGACCCTGGGGCACTGTTTACCTTCATTCCTGCTAGGGCCTCCAGTATCTCGTGTTTTTCTATGGGTAGTGAAAGAAATTCTCTATGCGCGTCCGATAAGAAGGGTAGCCTTATATGCTCCAGATACGTCAGTATTTCCTCCTCCATCCCTGTCGAGCGCGTAGCGTAGAGGCCCGTATAATATTGTGTAAACCTATTGGCTATGTCTGCCTCCTCAATTAGCAAGTCACCTTCTTCTGAACGAATCGCGGTCACAGCCGTCCTACCTCGTCTGGCTTTCAGTATGTTGGCTAGCACTGCTCCCGGTCTGTCTCCCTCCCCATACGCACGCGCTGTGGCATATTTTCCCAGGTGTTGCACCTCGTTATCCGCTGCCTCATGAAATTCCTCCAGCAAAGTCCTCATTGCCTCTGCGCATTCCCCTTCTGCTCCTACCTGCTGTCTGTTCTCCAGGTCACCCAGTTTGCGCTCCAGAGTTGATAGTCTCTGTCTAATGTCCCGGAGTACCCCGGAGTGCTTAGACATGGCCACCCCCCTAATGTACACCTTAAACGTCTCCCACACAATCTGAAAGTCGTCCACTGACCCTATATTTGTATCGAAAAATGTTTCTATCGCCTCTGCAATCGCTTCTTTGAACAATGGGTCCATCAGAGAGTAGGGGGGGAAGCGCCACGTGAACGGGGGAATAGTTTTCTTCGGGGTGGGCAAGGTCAACAAGATCGGGGAGTGATCCGACAGCGTGCGCGGTAGGACCTGACATGTGGATTTCTGTGACATGAGGGGGGATGATACCAACCAATAGTCGATACGTGTATGTAAGTTGTGATAAGCGGAGTAGTGTGTAAAACCACCCTCCACAGGGTGAAGTTCTCTCCATGCGTCTAAAAGGTTCTCGCTGATCATTGCCCTTTCTACTGCTCTTGCTGCCGCTGCCGGCTTCCTTGGCGGCCCTCCCGACCTGTCTAAACTCTGATTCCTGACCAGGTTGAGGTCACCACCCCATATCATACGTGCCTCCCCGTGTCTGTGCACTGTGTTGGCCAGTGTGCTGAAGAACTCGGGGCAGTCATAGTTGGGGCCATATACATTGACCAGTAGCAACTCTAGTCCCCTACCCTGGCAGCAGGAGATTACAAACCTACCGCCTGTGTCTGCCGTTAGTAGTTGCAACTTATAGTCGGATCTGGGGTTGGCCCATGTCATAACTCCCCGTGCATGAGTCGTGAAACCGGCTGCGTTGACGTTCCCCAGAAGGCCTCTGGAGCGCAACATTGGGCTCTGTGTTGGGAGGTGCGTCTCCTGTAGGAAGGCGATGTCTACTTTGTGTCTGGTTAGGTAGTTCAACATCTTGCGCAGCTTGCGGTGGTCATTTAGGCCCCTCACATTCCACGTTAATGCCCTGAGGGATTCCTGTGGTCCTCGTGTTGCCTCCCTCCCAGTCTTTAATCTACTGCCTGTCACGTGCGCCATAGTGGTGGGTATCCTGCGTGTGTATTGTATGCAGTGCAATGTTCGACTTTTATGTTGACCTCACTAACTCCCAACAATAACAAAAAAAAGGAAAGAAGAACCTGTCCCGTCCCATCCCCCCTCACCCCCCCCACTGCGAACCACCCCCAACTCGGTTGCGTTGCATCCCGTATAGGGACTTCCCACACCTCCCGCCTCCCTCCCCCAACTTAGTTATCTGTAGCAGTGGTTATCACTTGCGGGCGGAGGTCGCTCTGTGCGCTACTTCCAATTCTGTGCAAGTTTTTCCCCCTTTCCTCGACCTCCCAGGCCAACTTCCCAGCGTCTCCCCCAATACCGAATCACCGTCCCCCCAAAGCGCGTGTCAGCGTACGATTCCTCTGCACAGTAATCCCTTTCTGCCGCTCCCAAGCCGTCTGGCAAGCGCTCCCCACGCCTTGTGCGTTCGCTATGTGCTAATCTTCCGCATACTTTCTGACCACATTTTACCCCTTAACAGGATGCGGTGTACAATAGGACCTGCATAATGATTAACTGTTATTGTCCGCATCCGCACAGCCTTATTTCCTCTTTTCCAACAGGCTACCCGTCTCTATCCCGTCCCCCCCGGCACCCAGAGTACTTATCTAGTGTACGCCACTGCGTCTGTCTCAGTCCTGTTGCTCCAACGTTCCCCCAGTAGCCTCGTCTTGAAGCTGCTGCTCCGGGCTTTGTCTCTGCTCCTTATTCCAGTCCTTGAGCGCCTTCTGCAGAGCCTTCGGGTCTACGAAGATATGTGATCTTCCTTGTCTGTTCACTCGTAACTTGGCCGGGTATAGCATTGCATAGTCTAACCCCAACTCTCGCAACTGCCTCTTCATTGGAACAAATTGTTTACGAGCCTCCTGCACTCTGGCTGTGAAATCCGGGTAGATTGAAATGGACGATCCCTCATACGGCAGTGATTGTTTTTCCCTCGCCACTCGGAGTGCTGCGTCTCTGTCCCGGTAGTTCAATAGTTTTGCGATGATTGGGCGCGGCGGTGCGCCCGGCTGAGGTCGGGGACCCAAGGAGCGGTGGGCCCTTTCTACCACAAACATACTCAAACACCTCCGCCCCTAGCAGGTCGGTTAGCAGCTTCTCCACAAAACGTTCCATGTTCCCGGTTATGGTCGTCTCCGGCAGGCCCATGATGCGTAAGTTGCAGCGTCTTGAGCGGGCTTCGAGATCCTCCGTTTTGTCCTGTAGCACTTGCATGATCCTGCCAAGTTTTTTGTGGTCTGTGTCCAACGTCGTCTGCGCTTCTTCTACTTCCGTTAGCCGTCGTTCGGACATGTCGAGCCTCTCCGCATGCTTGTCCAGCCGCTCCCCCATTCTATCCATTCTGTACGATAGGGCATCAATTTTCGCCCCTAGTGATGAGATACCGCTCTGCAGCCCCTTTTCCATTGCTAATAGCAAACTTCGGATATCTTGTCCTTCTTCCGTCGGGGGCGTAGTTCTAGTTTCGTCCTCCAGAGTGGGGTCATGGGACTTGGAGCGTTTCTGGTCGAAGGTCAACTTGGTCTGCGACCTATCCGTTTTGCCCATCGTTATTTCTGTTGTAACGCAGTTATGCTGAGGTCGTTTCTCTGGTTCCCTTCCGTTGCGTGCCGGCTAGTGTCGCCCCCCAGGGACCCACTCGTGAAAACCAGTCTTGGATTTCCCTGCCCAGAGGCCTAGTGCTGGTGAGTTACTGCCTATCTTCTTAGCAGTCCGGCGCTGGGCTCCTCGCCTGCAGGTGCCCGTTGCTCTGTTGCTATTTGTCTCCTCCTGCCCAGTGCGTGCTCAGCTGGACCCCTCCCCTTGCAACTGCGGCTGTGGGTGAACCGTGCAGTCACCCCAATTACTTCTCTGTCGCTCCAATCACTGCCTACGAAGCCCCAGGTTGTCCGATGCCACACCTGCTTGGCGCTGTGCCATGTGCACGGGGGTGCAGTCTTTCATCGGGAGCCCCCGCTGTATTTCTCGCCTCTTCCGCACTCCGCTTCAATCCATAGTGTCTGCCGTCGGGGTATTGCGCCGCCGCGGTGCCCTCACCACGGAGTGCTTGCTTTCTGTCCCTCGCCTTAGGCCTCAGTCAGCGACTGCCCACCTGGACTTGCACCGGTCAGGTCTCCGGCGTTTTTCTATTGCTCCTTGGCTGTGTCGCCACCCAGTGCACAGCTCCTGCTATCCCCTACGGTGTGTCAGCCTCCGCTAGGAACGTGTCCCTATATCCCGGGGTCCCCTCACCTCAGCCCGACGCTATCGGGCTTACCAGAACTTTCGCATTTCCTGCACCTCTCGCTTGCTTCTCCTCACTTCTGCGGCAGTGCGTATTTGTCCTGGGCTCTGTTCAGACTTTTTGCTCTCTTCGTGTCTATGCCCCTCAGAGTGGCCGTCTCTTCACTCCCTTCTGGCTGCGCGCTAAGTGTCGTGTCCGCTCCCTAGTCCTTCCTCTCCGCTGCTTTCAGCTCAGCAAATGTCCGCAAGTACTGCTCAGGTTCCCCGCTTTGCTCCGCACTGCCACTGCTGCACTACCTCCGGGGCGCGGCCGCTCCCGCCGCCCTGCTCTCGCGGTGGGGGAGGGGTACACACACCTGTGTTGGCGATTTTCTGTTCTCCGTGCACCCTCTGTGTCCTCCGGCGCTCTTTCTCGCCCCGTTTCTGCTGTCCCGGATCCGCCGCGGGTCCCGTCGATCTGCCCCTCCGCACCGGCACTCAGGTGACGTCCGGTTGCTTCTTTCCGCCGCACTCCGTGCCGCACGCACGCTGACGTTGTCGCGCCCTGCGTCTTACTTTGGCGCGGGGATTTGCGGCCTGACGTCCCGGCTAGTGCGGCTTCCCTTGCACGGCGCCGGGGTGGACCACGGGTGCCGGACTTGTTGGCCCGGGATGCGCCAGTCTTCCTTTCCCAGCTGGGCTGTACGCGTCGGCAACTTCGGTTTGGTGGGGGAAGGATATTTGTAGGATTATTGCGCTGAGCTGTGGAGCTCCGAACTCAACGGCCATTTTCGTCGCGAGCCAAGCTCCGCCCCCCCCCCCTCCACACTCTTCCCCCCCACCTGCACTTACCCTATGGCCAAGGCAAGTGGTGATATCTACCTCCTCCTGCAGGCTTGCCCAGTGCCGAAGGATGGTTTTACTTGCCCCCGCACCTCCCCGACACACAAAACCACCTAGCTTTTTCCAGGCCCTTGGACATTGGCATGCCTGGCTGCTGTCCAGGTGGATCAGTTACAATTATAAATAGGACACCAGGGTAGGGGTTAGCTCCCAAGAACTTGACCTTCCACAAAAGGATGCAGGAGGAGGAGGAATGGGGTAACTGTCTCTGACCCAATATCCTGGTCCAATTTCTACACAAGACACTAAGGCAGCTGTCAACTACGTGCTCCATCAGTGTTGGTATCCAGCTTGTGCAGGACACTAAGAGAACACAGTGGGAGTTGTTAGCCCCAGAAATGGAAACAATGATGTTTGCAAACATAAATGTGAATTGCTCTGTGAGGATTGCTGTCTCCAAAGTGCTTTACAAAATATTTTAAAAGGCTCTAAAATGTTTATTCCCTTTTTATATCTCTCTTTGCTAATGTTTTCCAGTGCATTTATTTAATTATTTTCTTAACAAAGGAGATCCTGTTGAAATGTGAAAAGTGATGAAGTACAATAGTTCTCGACTCACAGGTGTGGGTCTTGAATATGCAATTGCAAGAGTGCTGCAGTTCAGTAGTCTTTATAAACACTTTTCTTTATTGACGTTTTGAACAGACAGAGTTAAGCAACTCTGGTCACGGAGAGGTACATTGTTCATACAAACAAATTGCAAAATGAACCAGCATTCCAGTGCTATAAGGACATTGTGGGACATTAGAGTCTGAATTAACCCTGTGAGGGTGGCGTGTCATGGGACCACAGTTCAGTCGTCTTAACAGTGTTTCCATTTTTTTTAACCATCTCTTGGTAATTGTGAACACTGAGGGAGATTAAAAAAGTAAATACAGATTTGTCCACAAAACAGTTTTTTTTATTTGTACGTGCCCTATGGGGAGACGAAATCCCACAGAGAAATTCCATATTGTCTTAAGGAAGTCTGTGGGAGGTGACTTGCCTGTCTGTAGTATGATTTTTGACTAGTTTTTGCTTTATAAATTGTTTATCCTGCTAGGTATGTAGGGCCCCCTCAAAATGTTATATATATTCACAGGACATCTACACTGCAGGGGCATGTTGTAGTTGCAAAAAAATATATAGCCTGTGCCAGTATCCGCATCATATACAGACTGCATTTATGATCGCCTGTCAATCATCTGTGATTTCTTTACACTGTGACATTACAAGATATAGGTTGCTCAGATAGGAGTTTAGCACAAACTAATTTAGAAGCCCATGAGGCCTTTGTTGAAAGACGAAATCCAGGCAGTTGTAGTAGAAATTAGATTTAATGTTGCAGCACAGCATAACCAGACCAAGCGACTCACCATCTATAACACAAATATTCTACATTCTAAAGAGTAACAAGGCTACAGTTTAGAGCACAATTAAAAATAAACAATATATAAAACTATGTTCATAACATATATACATAATAATTATGACTTAACATACAACACATCTTTCCCCTTGTAAAGCAAAGTATTATATGGAAAAGAAGAAACCAGAAGTATACAAAATATTATATAAAGTCCTCGTATTTCACATGAGAGCGTCTTACCCTTCTTGCCCATTTTACCTTGTAAGTCACCGACTCGTCCTCCACGTCCCTGAACTGATGGACTTCTAGCCGCAGATTCCTTACCGTAGAATCTCCACAGGCGTCAGACTGGATCCGGAAGATTTTTTGTGGGTAGTACCCCTGCGCATTGGTTAGTGGCATTGTTTGGCCCTGCGTGCGTCGTCGACATCAACTGCACCACCCAGGCGCACTGACGTCAATTCTTTTCTCTCCGCACCAGCCAGCGCTGATCTGGAGAAGAGCTACCCCTCAGTCACTTTTTGACAGGATTTTTTTAGACTTTTTGTCAACTTCTTTTGAGGTTTTTTCCTCCTGGTGTGGCAGGGATGTCCTCCAAAAAAGCCAGCTTGAAGCCCTGTGGACCCTGTCATTGACTGATGTCGGTGATGGACCTGCATCTTGTATGCCTGTTTTACCTCAAGCGCGACCACGACCTGAAGTACTGCTCTGACTGCCACGCCATGAATCCCAAGGCCTTGTGGGAGCATTCCCTCAAGCTTATGGCGGGTCGACGTGCGACACTTTAACATCGAGGTCCCAGTCGAGGTGAAGGTCCCGGAAGCAGTTGCAGAGTAAAAAAAAAATAAAAAATAAAATTTAAGTCCGTTTTTATATAGCGCAGCTACTCACCCTTACTGGTCTCAAGGCGCTGGGGGCCGTAGTGGAAATTAAGTGAGCTATTGCCCAGAGTCACATGGTGCTGAGCTGAGCTGCTGCCGGAGCCGGGGATTGAACCGTGAACCCTGTGCTCCGAAGTCAGCTGCCCTGGCCGCTGCACCACACCTCTCCTCTCCGAGATCCTTGTCACACTCCAAGTCGTCGGGACACTCTGGTAATTCACGTCACAAGAAAAATAAGTCGTCGAAGAGGTCTTTGACTTCTCCTCCTCTGTCGGCCGACAAGTTGAGGGAGCGGCAACATTCAAGGCCTGGCTCTGCGATGGAGCCTGTGCCTGTGCCAACTTCACTCCTCCCTGATTTTCCGGGACCCGGAGCAACCCCTGCCCAACTGAAGGAGTTTTTTGAGACCATGTGCTTCATATTTGGATGGCCCAACCCGCTCCGGCGTGTCACCGGGCCCTGAGGGGTTGGCAGGGGCCCCATCTGGTTCTGCGGCTCCAGTCAGGCCCCATAGATCTGTTCCTGGATCCTGACCAGCATTGATCGTACCAACTCGACCTTCCCTGACGCCTGCCCCGATGGGGGCCACCAGCGGCGCCATCCCCATTCTGATCCTTGACTTTGATCCAGCGCCGACTGGAGCCTTGCCTCCTAGATTGGAGTCTGAGCCCTATTCCATTGGTTTCGGACTCTGGGATGACTGGGAGAGGTCGTTGGACCCTGAAGAATACCAGCCATACAAAGAGACCCTAACATGGACTGGTGTGAGAAACTGGGTAAAGCCAGTGGCCTGGATACTTCTCCAGATACTAGTCTGCTTTCTCCTCCTACCATGTCTCTGGAGGTGGGAGCCTCTAATGCAATGGTGGTGCAGAGGGCAGCTGAGGTGTTGGACCTTCAGTTGCCCTCAGTGGCAGTCAAGATTAACTTCTTGACTGATGTGCTGCAACCTGGAGTCTCCTCCCTCAGAACTGCTACTCCTGTTCAACGAAGCTCTCACTGATGTCCTTTTGGGTCCAAACCCAACATGGGGACTCCAAGCCTCAACTCCCCATGTAAATCCTGGTGCATTCCCTACTGCCCCCCTGACAAACCCCAATTCAATTTTCTCTTATGGATATGTCCTTTGATGGAAGCCGTCTCTTTGGAGCGCTTCAAGAACAGTCGGGCTACGGCCAAGTCCTTGGGCCTTCCTATGGCCTCCCGTCACCCTAAATCCACCTTTCGCTCCTTTTGTGGCTATGAAGGAGTTTCCAGTCATACCAATACCCTCCCAGCCACCACGCCGTGCATACTCCCCAGCCTTTGCGTGGCCGCGGTACCCACAGACAGACTTTGTGAGTCAGGCAGCTAGTGCTCTAGTCAGTCCACCCCCTCTTCCCCAGCAGCGGCGGCCTCCAAACTCTCCTAATCTGCCTTCTTACCAATATGGGCACGCAATTGGCGGCAGGATTCGCCATCACTTGCCCCACTGGCAGTCCATAACATCGGACAGGTAGGTTTTGCAAATTGTCCGAAGGGGCTACTCCCGCCCTTTCATGACAGCTCCTCCCTCCATGCCACCATCTCAAGACCAGCTGATGGAGGATCATCTGTGCCTTCTCTGCCAGGAAGTCACTGCTGTCTTGGCCAAAGGTGACATAAAGAAGGTAGCAAAACCAAAGGGGATGATGGACGGAGTTTTGAACATTGCAAACACTCACCCCCAGTCAACTGATCTGGGTTTAATCCATCATCATTCTTTAGCTCACTCCGCCACCCCAGTTCAGACATGGCCATATGCAAATCAGTCTGACCCTGTGCCTCATGGGAACAGTCCAGCCCGAACTGCCAAGCCATGTCTTCCCTGGAACGGAAACAAGCATCCTGGGACCGGTTTCTGGCTTGCAGCCGTCATCAGCCAGGCTATCTTGAATCCAGTGGCAAAGTGAGCAAGGGACCCACGTCTGGGCATACCCTGCCAACTTAGGGCGAACATAGCAAAACCAAAGGGGATGATGGACGGAGTGTTGAACATTGCAAACACTCACCCCCAGTCAACTGATCTGGGTTTAATCCATCATCATTCTTTAGCTCACTCCGCCACCCCAGTTCAGACATGGCCATATGCAAATCAGTCTGACCAGGATGCTTGTTTCCGGTCCAGGGAAGACATGGCTTGGCAGTTCGGGCTGGACTGTTCCCATGAGGCACATGGTCAGACTGATTGCCTGGCGGAGCGGTCTGCATCCCTAAAATGGAGGCGGTGCCTAGCAGGCACCGTCCACCAAATTAGGATGCTGGCTTCAGCCAGCCTTTCCATGGCGGCGAAACCGCCATGGAAAGGCTGGCGGAGATTGGTTTTGGGGGCCGGTTGCGGGCCCCCCTTGTGTTGGGGGAGGTGTTGGTTCACTGGGGGGGGGGGGGTACCCATGGTACCCCCTACATTTCACTGCACTAAGTGGCAGGCACCGTGTGGTGCCTGCCACGTAGTGCAGTGAAATGCACCACATGCATTTTTAACATCGCAGCGGGTGCTGCAGTCAGCAGCGCCCGCCCCAATTTTAAATTGCAAGATGCAACCGCCATAGTGGCGGTCGCATCCTAATTTGGAGTGCGAGACCGCCGCATGCATGGCGGGCGGTCCCGATCCCCACTACGATGGTGGGCGGACTCGAGTCCGCCTGCTATCGTAATCACCCCCTTAATCAGCAAATATTTTCCTTAAGCTGTTAAATTATTACAGTTCTACACGTTAACTAAGATAAAGCCTAATTCATTCAACATTTTTGTTTGTTTTAAATCAGCATGACATGTGTTTTTTATTTTACTTACAGCTGATGTGTGAACTGGGAAATCAAGTTATTAATCGAATATATGAAGCTAAATTGAAAACCCTTGAAGTAAAGAAGCCAGACAATGAAAGTCCAAGGTACTTTTTTTTATGAGTATATTTCTTTAAGTTTTAGGATTTTTTTATCATTCAGTTTTACTATGGAACTCTCCAGCTGGGGCACTTCTACAGGGACCCTCTTTAACTTAGAAACATATGGGTAGATTTTCAATGTAACAATTTAATCCATGTTGCCTCTGTGCGATCGAGAGGAGCAAAGCAGTTTTTCCTATGGTTCCTAATAATAAAGAAATGGCAGTTACATAGGTTTTAAATCCAACAAATAGATCCAAAAAAATCTAAACTGTACATCTGCAAGTTTGTTGCACCTTCATTTTGTTTTGGGTGGAGAAGAAGAGTACATGGAGTTCAGATTCACATGAGGACCAAGACACCTGGTGCATGTAGAGTCTACCATATAGTTAAGGGATGGGCTAGGTTTCGAGGGAAAAGCTTTTGAAGAAACAAATCAGAGGGTAATAAGGTTCAGTAAGGTGGATGTACCGGGAGACTGATGGATGTAGGGTCCTTCCCTTTTAAAGAAAGAATAAGAAAAAGCACAATCCAATGAGTTCACCCAAAAAACTGACTGAAATGTGTATTTTGTTGTTGAAACAGCACTACTTCATTGTAGCTACATAGCTGATTCATTATAATTAATAAAGGCAGTTTCAGTTCATCCTATTTTTTACAAATCATTTCAGCAGATGTAAATACATTTCCCTTAGCAAGTGCCAAATATTGTGATCAAACACCCTTTTACCATATACATCCAGTTGAACGTTATTAATGAGACTGAGTTTTTGATTTTCCTTCCTCCTCACCTTCAGGAGTGAAGGTTGTGATCCCGTTCTTCAATTGAGGCACCCCAGAGCACCGTTTTAGTCACTATTAGTCAACTGGACCTGTTCAAGAGCACCATTTGGATTGCTCGGCTACAAAGCACTAGAAGATTTGCAGTAGACTAAAGTTGAAATCTTCAGCATCAGATACAATATTGGTTAAGGGTGTCTTTGCAATGAGGAGTTGAGGAGTCCTCAGTCCTCTACGGCAGTACAGCTAAACTCCTCCTTACAAACGGAGCAAATAATTGATCTTGAAGAGCTGCATCTGATTGAGGAAATTTGCCGGTTTCCTTTTTTTTTTTTTTTTTTTTTTACAGAGTTTTATATAATGCGAACTTGACCCGAAGGTATCGGGTATCAGAGCGCTGTACACGAGCACCAGTTGCGTTACAGGAGGACACATTCATTTTTGTTAGGCATGGGGAGATTACGTGATTTGCCCAGAATCACAGGATGTTGCGCGTCCTTGCCGAGACTCAAACCTGGTTCCCCAGATTTGAGGTTGACCGCCCTACCCGTTAGGCCAACTCCTCTCCCCATTTGCTTGCCCCGACCAGATGAAGTGTTTCACATAGTCAATATTAAATACATTCAATGATCTGGCTTCTCAACCTTTTTATAACTGAATTACAATCTCTTTAAATATTTTGCTGGAGGGCAGTTTTGGCTTTTTGCCAGCTGGTACAGCACTCAAACTATTGATCTTACTCCACAAATGCTGTTCTAATTCTAAGCACATAATTATTAAAGGCTTGCCACCATATCTTTGTTTTAATTTTTTCACTTCGCCTTCAGTTTGGAGATGGCCTTACATTGTGTTGGCACCCTAAGATGTGTCTTTGCCTTCAAGGGTCCGAGGTTTCCAGGCAGTGTGTGACTTGGACTCCAAATGTCCATGTTTCCAAACATTTTAAAAACAGAAAGATACTAACACAGTAGCACTTTCTTTTGTCTCTAGGCGTACCAGATGTTATTGGTAAGTATCCTGGTGACTAGTATTGTTTGCCACTGGTGTCCAAGAACCCTGGTATTATGGCCCTCTGATTGGATCGACCCAATAGTCGTATAATACTCTTAACTTGACAAAGGTAGGTTGAGTGAGCAGTCGAGACTTACTTCAGGAGGTTGTAGAAGGTCGCGTTCAGGTACACTACTACTTAGTAATCAAACACAATTTATTAAATGTTCAATCGGAGCAATGTTGTATGAATAAAATGCATATTTATTTAGAGTGGTAAATGTTAGAACAGTTCAGATGTTTTCCTAAGAAGCCAGAAGGTCCTATCACTTTTTGGGGTTGAGATATAACCCCACCAATGTTATCCTAATACATACAAGATCTGATAGAGATGTCTAACCGCAGATTCCTTACATTAGAATTATCCCCAGGCGCCAGACTGGATCGGTAAACTTTTTTACAACAGTGCGCGTCGGTAGAGGGCGTATAGCGACTCTGTAACAATGTCGTCCACCAGATGGGATGTCGGCAGAGTCCATATAAGCTCTCCCCCGATGCGCTGACATCAGTTTTTTCCTTTCCGCACGGATCTGGAGAGCAGTACCTCTGGCCGTTTTTGGCCTATCCTGACGTTGTCTGCGAAACAGTGTGCTTTTTCTGGATATTTTCGGGGTCCTGTGGACTGTGATGTCGCCCCAGGACCCTCAATCTATTTGCATTTGGTGTCTGGGCGTGTACGCTGACTCCGAACGGTGCGGCTCATGTCTTCAACTTCGTCCGTCGGCGTTGCAGGAGCGCTGCATGACACTTAGCAGCATGGTGGTCAAAGGTCCCTCGTCGGTCACGGTCCTCTTGTCCCTCTGAGGATTTCTCGAGGGCCAGTCAACTGCGCCAATCGCCCCAACTTTGTCTCTCCTCCCCGATGCCGAGGTGTCGCCTCTTCGACGTCGGTAGAATGGTTCTTTTCGGGCTACCATCCTCCACTTTCAGAGGAGCCCCCTGCTATATTCCCTTGGGACACGTGATGACATAACTGACATTCCTCAGCCTCCTCCGGAGTTTTATTGGGTGTCTGACGTTGGTGAGGCTAGTGGCCTTGATTCTTCCCCATCCTCTGGCTTGTTTTCTCCTCCTAGCCTCACTTCGGAGGCTAGCTCAGCTTTTGCTCAGCTTTTGCAGAGAGTTGCTGTGGTTCTGGGGCTGCAGCTTCCTTCTGTGGAGGTGGCCATTGATCACTAGGGCCAGATGAGAACTGAACGTGTGATCCCCTTTAGTGAAGCCCTCTTTGATATTCTGTTGGGCATTTGGCTAAACCCGTTTCAAGGGCTTCCGTGGACCGGTCTATAGCTCATAGGCAACATCCTGCCCCTGGAGACCCGCTCAGCCTTTTCCGACAGCCTACTCCTCACAGCTTTGTGGTTCTGGCTGCTACAACCGACGTTGGCGCTGTGCCTGACGTTCCTCCTGACAGGGAGTCTAAAAGTCTAGATGCTCTTAGTTGATATCTCTTTTCTACCACCAGCTCCGCTTTGTGGTCCCTTAATACCCCTTGTGTTTTGGGGCGTTTTTTTCACGAGTTGTGGGATTCAGTCCGGCGCCTTCTCCCATCCGTCCCTGATAAGATTCAGGACACTCTTACGCAGCTGGCCCAGGATGGCCGTCAGGCGGCTAAATTGCTGGTGCTCCAGTCCCGGTAGGTATTTTCCTTTCTCGCTCTCTACCTGTCGATGACCGGTTATGGTCCCCGGTTGTTTGAGAAGCATCTTATTTCTTGACCCTGTTGGGTTTCTATGCCGGTGGCTGCACAGTGTTCTTTTGCTTTTTCCTCAAGTTCTCATTGGGGTTTCTTCATGATATTGTGCAGATGCACTGTTGCTCTGCTCCCAAGGTACTTCGCCTGTATGCCTAACAGCTATTCCTCCATCTGTTTCTGAAACACATGCTGTGCTTCAGTGCAACAGCGCAAGTCGGAAGATGGTGCACAGGAGTCTATTCCTCCACCCCCTGCCCCCCCAAGTTGTTTTTCCACACTGGCCAGGGGGTTCTTCCCTCTCTCTATCTGCCATCCTTCCCTAGCAGACGCAAGGGAAGGGCCATGGTTCTTGTCTTCAGGTGCATTCTCTAGCCCTGACCTGGATGGTGTTCCTTCTTTTCTCTCTTCAGGTTCAAGCCCTTCTTGTTTCTTGTGCTGCCTCTCGCTATGCACGGGCAAAACAGGCTCCTGCCCCTTCTTTTCTCTCTTAGGTCCCTTGTGGACATGCCGTGTCCGTACCTGGGTGGCCTACTCTGCTGATCCTTTCTCTTCTATGCCTCTGCATGGCCTGCTTTAATCTCCTTCGACCCTGCACAAAACTATTGTTACTTTTTGCTTTGGTTGATGTTGTGGTGTTGGAGACTTTTCCATCACACCTGCAATGCCAACACCCATGTTGGTACTGGCCTGGCTGTTCCTCAGATGTGCCTTCTGCCCCTTTTGGGGTTTATAGCCATTTTTCATCTTTTGTCTCTTCTTGAACATGGATGCCTTGCCTACCCACTCTGGGTTAGTTCGTACGGAGGTTTGAGATCCCTGGGGTTTCTTTTCCGGGAAGTTTTTTTCCTTGCTTCTTGTGAACGGGGATTCTGTTCCAAACCTTTTGGTGGTTCGCTCTCCCTCACCTGAAGAACATACCAATTATGATTTTTTTGGGTGATCTCAGGACCTTTAACCATGATGTCATATGGCTTGTTGTCAGTGCACAGGTCATCCCGTGCACCCGGACCTTTCCTTTCCCCCTCTAGCCCACATCCTCATTAGGCTATAGGCACTACCTCTCTATCTGTTACTTCTGTTCTTTGCATTGGTTTCTTGGTTTGGACCTTCACTTGTGGTTTGGTCTTTCCATGCTATTTCCTCCGTCTTGTCCGCTGATTCTGCCAAGTCCCTTCCCTGTCTGTTATTCTTCCCTCAGACAGGGACTAGTTATCTGCATGGGGCCCCCGTGTTTGCCTTGTTCAACTTGACCTTTGACAGTTCTACCATAGTGGTCTTATTTTTCTGTTCTAGCAAGATTGTTTCTCCCCTGTTGTTTTCCTTTTAGCCGGTCTCTCGGCTGCCTGATTATCACCGCTCAGTCGGTGGTGTTGTTTTCTGCTCCTTCTCCTTATATGAGGCCATGTGGTTGGTTGCCAGCTCACTGTTGTTTTATCTTGGCCCATGCCCGACGTGGTGGCCTTTTATATGTGCTCTTCTTGGACACCTGTTTTTATACAATTTTTCTTCTGTATAAGTATTGGTTTTTATATGTATGTGTGTATGTTTGTATGTATTTATGTATGTTTGTTACCTACTGGCAGTCGCCAGTCATAGTTAGAACCTAGTTTCCATAGGAAAAGCATTTTTTTACTTGGCTATAACTTTGGCGTCGTTTGACCAATCTTCATGAAAGTATCCCAAGAAAGTGTCAAGGTAGGTTCTGTGTGTCATAGAAAGTTTGGGGGTGATCCGTGCAGTGCGGACCAAGAAATTGGTGCGCAAAATAAGGTTGCATTTGTAATGTTAATTCCCATAGAAGCCTTTAACCACATTTACAATCTGAACCGCTCAACAGACTTACACTAAATTTGGCAGGGAGCTAGATGGTGATTCAAGGGCTCCTGTGCTTGCTTTAAAATAACGCCTCGCGTGGGCCAGGTCCCTGGGGTATAAGGAAAATAATAGGAGAGGGGCACACAGGCCTCCCTCCTAGGTCTTATCAAAGCCCCGGGGACCGCCACCTCCCCCGGGCCATTTCCAATTATAGGGGGGGGCATCACCGACAGCCCTGCCCCAGGGGATTGCCACCTCTCCGGGGCTAATTAAAACAATATGGGGGGCCCGGCCGGCTCCCATCCTAGGGACCACCACCCCCCGGGGCTAATTTTAATAATATAGGGGTACCTTGTGGACTCTGCCCTGCCCCGGGGACTGCCGAGGTAGCAGTCCCCGGGGCTAAAATAAATAAAGCGTGGGGGGTAACTACCCCATCCCCCGGGCGAATTTGAATAAAGGGGGGGGCGGCTCCAGCAGTGTCCCGGGGTGCTCACCCCCAGGACATTGCAGTTTGCTATAGCATGGTGGGAACACTGCTCCCACCATGCCAAAGCTCACAGTGTGCTCCGCTTTGAGCAAGCAAGAGCATTATGCTCTTGCTTGCTCGAAGCGGAGCACACTTTGCTTTTTACACACAGGGAGCTGTATATCAGCAGCTCCCTGGGTGTGAAAAGCAATGCCTGCTCCCTCAGGAGGTGGGAGCCGGCCGGGACCACCGGGGCCTTTAGACAAAAAGTAAAAGGGCAGGCCAAGGGATGGGGTCCCCGGGGCCGAAAATGGCCCGGGAGGGGGGCCGGGCGGCCCACCTCCTGTTTTTTAAATAAAAAAAATGAAAAAAGGGTCAGGTGCCTAGGGGTCAGGGGGCCCAAAATGGTCCAAACAATAAATAAGAAAAAAATCAACAACAAAAAAAGGCGGTAACTCGCCGGAGGCCCTGTCCCCTTTCTCCACTACTCTGCACAGGTGCCTCCTGGCGCGCTCCTGCTTTGAGGATGAAGTCCCCTTGGCTGCTGAGGGTCCTTGGGGGCCAAGAAGACCTCCTGCTACCTCCAGTAAGCCCCACACAGTGGGATTGCTGAGAGGTGGTCGGATGCCCTGCACCCTTGCAACACCACCCTGCAAATGTGCCTCTCGGCGCACTGCTGGTGGTGGGGGTGAGGTCCCCCTGACTACTGAGGGCCTAAGGACTAAAGTGGACTTCATCTGCGAGGCAGTAGTTCTCCAGGAGCTGCATTTGCAGATTGGTGGGAAAAGGGGGCGTGGCCTCTGACGACCTCTCAGCAATACAGCTATGTGGGTCTTACTGGAGATAACAGGAAGGCTTGTTGGCCCCCAAGGACCCTGAAGAGCCAAGCGGACTTCATCCCCCAACTAGTAGTGCGCCTGGGGCGCGTTTGCAGAGTGTTGGAGAAAGGGTGCATGGCCTCCGAAAGCCTCTCAGCAAATCCACTGTGTGGGACTTACTGTAGGTAACAGGAGTACTTGTTCACCACCAAGGACCCTGTGGAGCCAAGGGGACTTCATCCCCCAACTAGTAATGCGCCGGGAGGCACTTTTGCAGAGTGTAGCAGACTATATATGCTGAATTTCTCTGGTTTTGTACAAGTGAAATGTCAGCCTAACTATAACGTCCCTGTAACCTTTGGTTTTTTCAGTGAATATATAAATATGTATGTTATGCATGTGTTTTTTCATGCATATATATTTTCCATATCTTGTATACCTCCCTTGTTCGGTATCTCTATAGTTAATGATCTTCTCCTACCTCTCTTATGGAGGAGTGTATTTCTGCTTAAGTTGTTGCGCTCTTCCTCGTACCTGGGGAGGCCTCCTCATGTTTGTTGCTTGTCTCTCGCTCTCTCTCGCTCTCTCTCGCTCTCTCTCCCTCTCTCTCCCTCTCTCTCCCTCTCTCTCCCTCTCTCTCCCTCTCTCTCCCTCCCTCTCTCTCCCTCTCTCTCCCTCCCTGAGGATTTTATGTTGAACAGTCCCAGAGAGCTCTCTTCCCTCTGAGTGTTCCCTCTGACCACGGGTGGTCTGTGTTCTTAATTGTTGTTATTACCCACAGTGCTTCTCTTATACTATTAGTTGGTGCTCTCTGCATTGATTGCTTCTATGGCTAGGAGCTTTGACTCAATAGTTTTAGCTACTACCCTTGGCCTTCCATTCCGTTTTCTTGGTCCGGTTGACTTTAAGGGAACGATATACTATTATGTTCTCTGGACTGTACTTTCTGACTCATCTTTATTTTTCTGCCATGGTATCTTCTTCCCATATTTTTGCACAAGCTGCAGATTCAATTCCATATGGTCTTCTCCTCAATGTTTCTGGTGGGATGTCTTTTTCCTCACCTCCCTTCCGGGCAGCCGGTCTCTCTTTTCTTCCTTATTTCATACCGGTTAGCCTAGTCGGAGATCTTTCCTAGGATCAGGTTCACAGACCCTCCTCCGGGGATGGAATTGCTTGGGTATCTCATTCTGAGGTAAGGAATCTGTGACTAGACGTTTTTATCAGATTAATAAATTACTTAACTTCGGTAGCCTTATCTGGTAGAGACGCAGATTCCTTACTGACCCACCCATCCTCCTCGCTCTGTGAATTGATTTTTTAAAGAAGTAGTTATATGTATATATAACACTGAAACACATATGACCATTTTTCGAAAAGAAGGTTCTTTGTGGGCACAGTGTTTCCATTGCAGTTTCTTTATGTGGCTCCACGTTATAGCATGGAAAGTAGTCGTGGAATAAAATGTCAAAGTGTCGGGGGAGGGCTTATTTAGACTCTGCCGACGTCGCATCCGGGGGACGGCGTTCGAGTCGCTCGATGCCCTCTACCAACGCGCAGAGGTACTTCTGCAGAAAAGTTTTCGGATCCAGTCTGGCGCCTGGGGATAATTCTCGGGTAAAGAATCTGCAGCTAGATCTCGTCTCTACCAGATATGGCGTTACTGAACGTAAGTCACTTCTTCTTTGGGCACAGTAGTCCGTACAAGATTAGTGATTCTTGACAGTGGTAGCCTATTTGCAATAGATTGTGAAGATTATGGCACTTTTTATCCTCTCAGATCTTTTAGTTTTTACTAACTTTCAACAAGGAAAATTGCCCAGCTTCAGTTGACAGTGGGTTTCTCCATAGGCAGCCTAGACCAGAAGACGTGTTTGTTCAGGCTTCCTTGGCTACGTCAAAGCCAGCCTCCTTTCCTCATCTTCTGTGGACAGTGAGGTTAAACTGCCTGGCCTAGGAAGAAGTTTGTACCTTTAGTATGCTTTTTCAAACTTCATGTTGCTGAAGACAAAAGCATTTAAAATGTTGTGATTTCCCTTTAAGATGTGTAAAACACATGATTCTTTATAGTGATTGAATCCATTCATCTTGTTGCTGATGGTGAGTTTTCTTTATGAAAATGTGGGTAGGATTCGAACTACACTGCTGATAATTAACTCTGCACGTTTTCTCACATAACTTGTAGTTACTCATTTCTGCTCTTTTCTGACTCATCATTGTGTTGCTCACCTGTAAAGTGGATTTTTCATATTGTGTTTTAATTTGATAATGCTTATACAGTTAGCTGAATTGGTTGTGCTTAGTACTAAGGTTGTAAGGGTCCACTTTTGCGTTCTGCTGCATTGATAAATCACCAAATGGCAACTACTTCTGCTTTTGTGTTTTGGTTTCTTGCTAAAATTATACTGTTTGCTTTTTAAAGACTAGAAAAGGAGGAATATATCAGAGCAAAGTATGTGGAAAAGAGGTTTGTGAATCAGGACTGTGTTGCTTTTCACCCTCTTGATGGACGGAAAAGGCCTTATTCCCAGTGCAAGAACAAAGACCTCAGTAGTTCTGAGAAGTCCCTGACCTCAAAGGATCACTTCTCAACATCTTCGAGAAGTTCAGGTATGCGGTTATTTATTTTACTGGTGCCGTAATGCTATATTGCAACGACCATGAGTTACCTTAATATGGCTTCACTTAATTTTGACTATTCGTTTTATAGTTAGAAAATTGGAAATGGTTAATGAGAATGCACCTGCTTAGTAGATAAAATTGTAAGGGGCCCTGGCTCAGGTGATTTTTAGCACCTTTTGTGAGGAGGTTTTCTCACAGAATTGTGGGATAATGCTAGTGGAACCTTGATTAATCCATCTCACTTAACAGATATACACTCACACTATTTCTCTCTCTTATGCTCGCTGTCTCTGTTTGGTACTAAAGATAAGGGGCATGTATGTCTTCATGTATTTTAGGGTAATTTGTAGCATGCTGTTGTACATATAGAGACAAATCCTGAAGTGATTCACCTAATTAAGTAGATAAATGGAAGAAAGCTGGTAAGCTTTTTCTGCAGTGCTTATTTTTGTCCCACATAATGTTTGCGGTAGAATAAGAAATTATAATAATTCCTCCTCATTCTGTAGTGCACACTTGAGACTTCATCAACTACAACCGCGCCAGGCTAAAGATGATTCCCTCTTGCCAGTTACAACATGTTTGCCAAATCTAATGTTATTACACTACATCCAAAAGCTAGAGACTTCAAACAATATTGTCGATACTTGTAGGACAATTCTCCCTTTACTAATGTTTTCACCTTCAAACCCTAGCTCAGGGGACTCTATCTCACTTCATTTCTCTGCGTCTTGAAAACAGTCACAACAAATTTGACCTTAACAAAACAACCACTATGGTTTACTCCTAAACTGCAATCATCAAAATAGACAATATATTTATTCTCCACAGTCAAGTCTAAATATAAACTCATTAAAACCTTTCGTAAAAAAAGTATTTGAAGGAAGTTTTCAAAATAAAACATCTGGGGCCCTATTACACAAAGTGCCCCTGGGTGCTACGGGCGTTTGCGCCCGCTTTGCGTGCCCCGGGGAACTTTGGTATTACAGAAGGGGCCGCAGACGCTTGTGCGGACCCGTCTGTAATACCAATAGCGCTGGTGCACATAAAGCGCCAGCGCTATCTTCAGAGGGCATTCCCTCATTTGCATGGGGCCATGCCCCATGCAAAAGAGGGAATCCCTTTGCCGCTGTGCCTGCGCCGTATTACAGACATGGGCACAGAGGCAAAGAAGCTCTCAGGAGGTGCACTGACAGTGCGCCCGCCAAAAAGGTGAGGCACTGTCTGTGCGCCCCCTGAGAGTAGCCCTCGGGAGGGGGGAAAGGGGATCCTATGAACCTCCCAGACATCCCTGACTGCACCCACCTGCAAGGGGATCTCTAATCCCCCTTCAAAATGCAGGCGGGTTGCCGCCTGCACTGTGAAAACACGGAGTGGCTTCAAAGAAGCCACTCAGTTTTTCACATGAATACGCTTCCCCAGGGCCGTGCGAGTTCGCGGCTGCCCTGAGGGCAGCGCATTCATCATAATACAGTGCATTTTCCTTCATTGCGTTGGGCGCACCTTTTAAAAGGTATGTTCAGTGCAATGAAGAAAAATGCACTGCATGTATAATGCGGCCCCTGGCAGTAGTCTGTTGAGCCTTTCCTTATATTTGTAATGAAATCCTGAACAAGGCCTTCTTTTTATGGAGCCTCATTAAAATCCTGAAGAAATCAACTTTTTTCCTTTAGTAAAGGAAACTTATACCAAATCCTTGAGATCTCACCAAATACCTTCCCACCACCATCTCTGATGTCCCCTCTGTGGGTAAGAGCTTTGAAAGGTTTGGGTCTATCAAACTCAGCATGTCCTATTATCTGACATCCACCCTGGGTGTACAATCAAATCTGCCTTGGCTTGCATTAAAAAAGATCAGGTTCACTTTTTGTCTGTGGTAATAAGGCTACCCTTTATCTACTTAGATTCTCGATTATAAGTTCACCACTGAACTACCATCCTCATTTGCTGAGAATCTGAAGATGCTTCCTTAACCTCTGTCCTCCCTCATTAATTGCATCCCCTCACCACACATATGCTTATGATACGCAGGTCTGCTCTAGCTTAAAATGTAGCCTAGAACCTTTAGTATGTTTTTACAGTGTAGAAAAAACACTAAATAAATATATATACACAAATTGTTGTGCCTCACAAAATAGATTGCACATGGTCATCTTCTGATGGCCCTTTTTACAGTCTAGTTTTGAAGTAGTCCTTTGTTCCTCTCAAATCCTTCCCCTATTGTATGTAGTCTTGTGAGGATTGGTTAACACCTCTCATTTTAGGTACATTTCTCTACAACAGAGATAATGCAAGCAAGCAATTATTTTGAGCTTATTTGGAGCCTGTTGAGGGGACCACTTTTATGAATGCTATTACCCAAACCTTTACCTTAAGAGTATGGTTTTCAAATCATTCTTGAACACTACAAGGATTTATTGGAACACAACACATTTCTTTTTATGAAGTTCAAAATTGAATCATCTCAATAGTGATACACAAATCAGCTCCCTCCATTTCCAGAGGTTTTTGACCAAGCAACCTTTTTTTCTGAAACTTAAGATCATGGGGTGATTTTCACGTCTAAGCTTTCAATGAATACTTTTCACAGGTCAGCTAACTCGAATAACTTATGGAACCCCTGTCTTGAATGTCTTTCCTTTTAACAGTCAATATTGCCAGTCCCTGCTCTGATTGCACAAACTTCGAAAACCCTCCGAATCCCTAATGTCTACATATTGTAATGTGTGATCTTTAATTCTCCCCTTGTGCTTCAACACATTCTACTCTTAATTCCCAAGGTCCATTGTGCCGTAAAGGCATTATCCTGCCATGAGTTTGCACTATAAATAGCACATGGCATTTTATGACATATATTACATGTTTGATAGACCCAATTCAGGGGTGGGGGGCGCAACTGTAGTCTCCATACCAATGCATATAAATTATTTTTGAGACACAGGTGCCTTCTTAAGTTCTGAGAATGATGGGAGTGAACATGGATGCAATCTCTTGTTCTACATTCATGCTCCATTCACAGTAGTATAAAAGAGTATTGTTGAGATAGTGTAGAGGGGCTAAAGCTTGCATTATACCTTTATTTGCTGTTCTTTTCCACAGGTATAAATATGCGTTTACAACTGTCACTGTCCATTGCTTTTTCATCATTCCTAAATTTCTTGGTACTTTAGGCAAGGTTTGTGCTATAGAAATACCATATACATAGTTGTATACATTGATGGGCCCACTGTACTGACAATTGTGACACATTTAGTTCAATGCATCAAACATTGAGGACTACCCTTGAGATATTTGTCCTTAAATCTCTCTAACAGTTATATCATATTTTGCAATCAGGCAGTGTGACATTATTACTTTAATTGTTAGTATAGCCTACTAACTTAAACTATGTCTGGTTGAGAAGGAATCCTTTAAGGAAAGTATTTTAGTTGATAACTTTCTCGCTGTTTTGAAGGATTATTACTAAATCTGATTATTTCCTATTCTGATGCTTGAGGCTTTGTTTGTGCTGAGAAGACTTTGTTTCTATATTTGACAAACCGTTCACTAACCACCTCCTTTCCTCCCGTTTTTATTCCTTTTTCATTTTTTAAAGTAACAATTTCTCCTCCCTTTTTTTTGTACGGCCTCCTTTTTTGCTTTGCTAACACGCATGCCCCCAGCGGTTGCTGTAAACAGCGACGAGACAAGGCGGGAGTCTCTGTTCTGTCCTGATGAACTAGATTCACTCTTCTCCTACTTTGATACCTCTTCAAAACTACGTAGTAGTAAGTACTACTCTCGTAGAGTATGTGAAGCGTGCTTTCGGATCCATTTTCTGCTGTTGACCATCTGTGCAAATACAAGACATTGTATCAGCTTCAGGTTTATTTTTCATAAAAAGTCAAGTATTGCCACCTTACTTTTCCTTTCCTTTCATAAACTCAATGTTTTTCTTCATTTTGTTTTGTTATAACTGGAAAGTTTACGATACTTCTGTGATCCTGCTATATTGATCTTGAACATTGAATTTTAGACTTCACTCACAATCATGCTCCATCAACTTCAGAAAGATGGGTGTGCATTGAGGTCTGTTTTTGTAATGAGTAGATCACTGGATGTAGTGAACTGGAAGAAAGAAACATTTGTCTTTTTTGTCTTGATCAGTGAAAAGCAATGACAGTGGAATCCACTTCAGTTCAGATGGCAGTCGAGAACTTCTTGCCTCTACTGTATCCTCAAACAGTTTGTATGAACCAGGTCAGTCTAGATTTATTGTGGTATATTTATAGTAATACATTATATATATATATGTAGCCATTCAACACTAATATTTTGTGTCTGCTGACCATCTTCAATCCTTCCAGACTGCCAGGAAGGAAGCGAGACTGAACAGCTAAAGTGATGGCCCTTCTAAGACGAAAGATACACTGTGACAAAACAGTGTATTTTGTCAACAAAACATTTTTAGAAGAGCTAGTAACAGTGGTATTGCATCTATAATTTTGCACGTTTGATTAGTGGTAAGTCATGGGCAGCCTCAGACCCAAGCAACAAGGCAAAATATAATAGCACATATATAAAGTCCAATATAGCCGATGAATAGCATGTATGTACGAGTCTGACGACTATGTGCAGTGTTGGATGCCCAATATGGTAGGAGACCTCGGGATGTAGCGTGTAATATTCGCCCATATGACATAAAGGGTGACCAGGTTTTCCAGAACTTACATGGTTTATCCCTTGCCGATAATGGTATCTTCTTCAGTAAGACTGTGTTTTAAACCTTAGATCGCTAAGTCTCCACCCAAGGGCTCTGGTGCCATTTTCAAGCATGTACCTCTTTGGAACCTCATCTCCACTAGGTAAGGGATGATTTGTTTGCTCAATTTGGAGTACTATGCATACTAGTTCCTGGAGTCAGATGCACCTTGAAACGGTACTGGTTTTCTAAGTGGACCATAGTCTTAACCATGCTGTGGGAGAAGATTTCCTTCCAGTAAATTTAAATAAGAACATAAGTCTACCAAATATGAGACATACCCCCTTAACTGAATTTGCACCAATATATAGACAAGCCCTGGGGCACATTGTGTCTAGTATGGCGAAGGTAGATACCACGCAGAACTTTGTAGGCATTTTCCGTGTGGGTGGTACAGACCGGAAGAAAGGCCTGAGGCCTTATCGTCCATTATGTTAGCAGTGAGCTTCCTAGCAGAACTAACTCTCACTGGTGCATTCAAAGTTGGAGGATGATGCACTGGCAAGTATGTTATAGAATTTGGAGAGCACATGTCTGTATTCTGGACATTGGGGCATACGTTCAGGGATTGTTGGGCGTGGGTTCTGGAACCTTTCTGCCTAACATAGTGACAGAGTTGTGCGTATCTTCAAGCTGTGGAAATAGCTGGGTTCTAAGCAAACTTGCAAATAGTATTGGCGAAGATTGCATTTGTTGGGGTAGAGAAGCAGGCAGTCCAGACCAACAGGTCACTTTATTCTGTAAGTCGGAATTTTGGCAGTCTGAGGAGGATTAAGTGCAGTGGTCTGTCTACTTGGAGAAGATGATCAGGGTTGTCCAAAGGCAAGAGTTTGTGCTTATTTTATTTGAACCCATTGTTTGTCAGGGGTTCCCCATGCCCAGGAGAATGTGGCGTGCGGTTTGCTTCTATGACATGAAGAGGATGGGGACCACTATCCCACCACAGAAGGTGGGCCTGCAAAGAGCTGAACTTAAGATCATTGGTCATTTGTTGAACCAGTGAATTTCAAGATTTGTAAACACTGTCTTGATTATGGCTCAAGGAATCATTATTTTTAAGGAACGCATAGTATATAGAAATCATGTGAGATAGTTCATAGTGCTTATTTTACCCATTCAGGATATCTTGAGCTTCCGCAATAAGAAAGGTCTTTAAATAATGATATTGTGCTTGTAGATTATTCCAGGTGCTCTAGTTACATAAAAGCTCTAGTATTTAATCTTGCTTCTTTCGCAGACAAAATTCATATTGGGAAACTAGTCTGGATTATTTCAGGCAATTTCATGATGTTTAGGGTGCAAGATTTTCTCAATTTTATTTTAAGAACTGTGACTGATTTCTCTTCACTAGTTTCCAGGTCTTACGCCCCACAATAGTGCACTGTTTTTATGTCCGCACCTCTTTTTTTTGTATGACCCATTTTATTGCTTTTGCTGGTTAGCAACATGAACAAAACAAACTTGAAACTTGAGCAACATGAGCCACATGGGCCACAGTAGAAAACAGTGGACAAATCAAGCAGATTACTGAAAATTTCACTTAGAGACATCAAAAATATATATCACAACCACTAAGGCGGAGGCACACATCACTGACTTTTGAGCATAACCTCAATAGTCAGGCTCCTCAATCCACACGTCCCAGATAAGGTCAAACGTCTGTGGAACCCCCCTCGCCTTATATACCAGTTTTTCAAGAGCAGCACAGGAATCCATGCCCGGACCAACTCCTGTAGAGACAGTGTCTTCATTGCACCTATCAGATAATACAGAATCTTCCACACGGTAGCCCAGCACCCGGCGCAGTCAAAGACTTTAACACAAAAAAAACAATACCTTTAGAAAAGGGTTTTATTTTACAAAATGCAAGGACTCTCTCTCTTAGAATAAGGCTTGGGGTTTTATTTAACACAATGCTCTCAAAAGCTTTCCCAGATGCCAAATGCACAAGATTCAAATATACAAAGAGATATATGTTTATATGCAAGCAATAATCTAAATGCATGAATAATACTGATTGATAAACAAGCAGCAAATAATATGAGAAGACTCAAGCAAATATACTGGACGTCCTGCAAGAGATCAGAAAGCTATATATACATCAAATGAGCCCTTTGGAGGTGCACCTTGACTCACTCACACATCACAAAGAAAACACACTTACTCACACATCAAATGATCACAGGCACTGGCTCACATCACAATGGCAATAACCAAAACTCAATACATCACCTGGTGCAAAACACTGCATCTCAGGCTGGGGAAGTAAACAGCCGTGGTTTGAGAGCCTCCGCTACCAGGGTCCACGCTCCGAGATAGACGCGTCCTTCCTCGCTCGGATTCCAAACTCCCGGTCTCTAAGTCCACAACCCTCAGCTTTAAACACACCAGAGGTTCGAGAAAGACCTCCCCCGGGCCAGAGGTATCTTACCAGAACTGGCCAGGTTCCAAGCAAGCATTCCCACGGCAGGAAGGAGCTCTCATGTCCCCATCTCCAAATCTCGCATGTTCCAGCCTCTATCTTGACGAAGCTCACAAAAGCCTTTCAGAGTACATAAACAATCCCTCACAAAAACAGAAAGACCTTGAACGTGAATAGCCCAAGCAACTTGCAATCGCTGCTGTGCACGCAGAAAAGCTGAAGCAAGGCAAAGCCAGGAAAAAAGGATGACATGAGGCCATGTCAAAGCCAATAGTAAGAACTTCATAATTCTCATTAATGTACAACACAATGCACAATTGTGCACAACTGCTTATAGATTCACATACTTCATCTCTCAATGTCCTATAGCATCACATACTTTATCTCTCAATGTACAACACCGAGCACATGTGTGCATCACTGCCCACAACACTGCACTTCGAAACCAAAGAGTACATTCCACACCTCTCTCTCCCTTCCATGCTTTCAAATGCACATCCCACACGCTCTGCTCTTGGCAGGGCTGTTCTACTCCGTGACAGCTCCCACTCAAAGACAACAAGATTACAAGAAAGAGAAGCAAGGCATATGCAGTACCGTCGTACATCCAGGCTAGGATGAAATAACACACTAAAGTCAGTTAAAATAATGGTAGTCAAAGGTCATCACTGGGTGTCAAACCACAAGAGTGCCTCTAGCACTACAGACGGGGCCTGCTCATCCCTCCAGTGTCTGGGCAGAGCTCTTTTGGCTACTAGATATGCCATTGCCAGAAGTGTCCGAATAGCCTTGGAGTCTCGCACAGATTATCCCAAGAGCACTATTTTGGCATCAAGTTCCAGGGAGATACCCAGCACCCAACCCATGTGACCAATTATCAGCGTCTGGTATGCCTGCACCTCTGGGCATGTCCAAATAACATGGTACAAAGTACCAGGAGTGGTCCCACAGCGCAGACACGCGGGGTCGTGGACCTGGCCTATGCACCAGAGGTGTTCAGGGGAGTAGTAGATCCTATGGAGTTATTTGAATTGGATTAGGTGTAATCTCATTAATAACGCTAAAGCCCGAGTGGCCATTATCACCTCCACCCAGTAGTCGTCATCTAAGGTCCCTACGTCATCCTCCCACCTGGTCCTCATTGTTCCCAAGGGGTCCAGTGCATTCGTGATTAGGGACTTGTAGAGGTGGGATATTCTACCGCTTCCCAGGGCGTCAGTCACCAGCTTGCATTTGAGTGAGTTATATTTGGGGAGCGTGATAAGCCTGTCTTTATAGTGCTTATGTCAGCACCTCTTAGAGGGAAAACGTATCCAGCCCAGGACTTTTGAACAGCAATACACAAAACTTCTTTGGAAGCTCTTGAGTTAAGGGTTCATTATGACATTCAGACTGATCCCAAGATACCAGTTACCGGATAGCCTCCTTACGGGTACCAGTAAGTTCTTAAAATAGGTTTTGGGTCTTATTCTGTAGTTTCTGTCTCTTCTAATACCGAATCGTTGTGCTAAGACAACAGCTTCTGTGGAACAATCAGAGTGGATTTGGCAAGCATTTTTCATACTCTGCCACATTGACTCCCTACTATGCGTGTTACCACGCCTCTGGTGCCTTACTCTGTTTCTAACGTAGGCAAAATAATGCAGAAAATACATTTGTTTTCACTGTAGCACATATGAGCCAACCAAAACCAATAAAAGGTATGGTATCATTGGTACCACTTATAATGGATGCCTGCAGCGACACTAGTGGGGGATTAAGTGACCAATCAGTCACGCTCTCTCATCAGTTGCACGAGGGTCAGTGATTGATAATGTTGACTTCATTAAACATATTTCTTTGCCCCTTTGCCACTTGTGTAGCAAAGTGAATTGACAGTAATCTCATTGCCCCTAAATCTGAGAAGGATCTGTGTTGCTTCTAACCTCCCTGGCATGCTTAAGGTTAGCCTCTGACCACTGTCTTTTGCTCCATATGCAAAATAGAAATGGCTTGGTTGTCAATCCCCGAGTTCAAAATACACCTTCGCCTGGTCTTCCTCTCTCTGTGCTTCTGTTAAATATTGTAAAGAAAAGAGGCCGTTCCTCTTCCAACAAGAATTCAGATTTCACATTTGCTAATTCTTCTGCTTGTCCTCTTACTGTCTTAAAGCCCCATTATGTAAATGAATCCACTTCCATCCCTTTTCAGTGCTTAGACACTACTTGCTGGAGTGGAAACACTTTAAATTAAATTGTGTGGTGTCTGTATTCTTGTGTTTGGTGAGGCCTGCAGCTTTGTCTTGCTACATGCAATTTACTTGACTCAACATTCTGCCCTCTCCTATAGATATGATCCTTAATGTTCGAGTCTGCAAATGCAGAATGTACAGATGTCTTGTGGTCCTACCTCCTGATTTGTAGAAAGTATTTGTTAGGAGGCTAGCGGATACTACGGGAAGAGGGTTCAGTGTTTTCTGATGGGCTGTGATCACTTGCTGGGCATGAATTCATCAACAAAGCCAGCCTGACTACTACTACTACGAGATAATGTCTTCTGACATTGAGTTTGAGAATCAGTCTTAAATCTAGAGATAAACCAAGTTTTTGAGAATTTAATGCAGGTCCCAGTTGTAATAACCACAGTTAGAACTAACTCAGTCAGAGATTAAAGGCTACGTTTGTATTCAAGGCATATATTATATTTAAATATGTTATATACTTCCTGTCTGAGGCTCCTGTTCGTAAAGAAATCTTGCCATCTGTAATTGAATACAAGGTGTTGACAAAGGCTTAACTTGGCTTCTTTGAATTCTTTTAATGTAAATGTACTTTAACCTTTTTTGAACGTGTATATATGTGTGTAGTATTTGTGTAACACAAACCTTCCCAAAAGAGAGTGGAGCACTGTACAAAGTAAATTCAAAGTGCGATTGCAAGGATATCTGGTTTCTAAGAGCAGGTTGACTGTTGTTTTGTTGTAATACAGTGTGTGTTTTTAGCAGTCCCCTAAAATAAAGCAGAGTTGAGGCAGTACTGATTAATGCAGGGAATGTTGTTCTAGATTCTCTGTGCACAAATGGAGAAGGACTCTGATAGTCTCTTTACTATTGGTGTGCTGCGAGACCCTGGAGGTGGTGAGCTTGTCAGACAGATTGTCTGGGCTGCTGGTCATGATAGGTGGTGTAGCTAGCTTTGAAGATGATGCAAGTTGGCAATGGAAGCCATTGGAGTTCCAGCAGAGTAAGGGTGATGAGGCCATTTTTCTTTGGCCCTTGATTAGTTATGCATCAGCATGTACAATGCCCTTAAAAGGGGTGGGTGGCAGTGTGGCATTTTGGATGTCATGGAGCAGGCTGTTCCCACCATCCAAATGCATGAGCACGAGGTCTTCAACATCAGTTCCGAAGTAGCTTTCTTGGAGGAATGGTTCCACTTTCTTCAATGGAGAAAGCTGGAACCAGGCTGTCTGACAGAGAGGTCTGTGTCTAGGGTGAATCCAAGTGACTTTGCATTGGGTACAAGTGGGGATTTGAATCCATTTTTTGATTGTTGCTCTTGGTGAACAGTAGGAATTCTGTTTTGGTGCAGTTAACCTTGAGATGGGGACTGTACATAGAGGTCTGAATGACATGCAGGAACTGTTAGAGGTGTTGGATGTCGGGAGAGAAGGAGACTTTTCAAATAAACTTGTGTCACCAACTTTGTGGTGAATTGTGATGGTGTTATTAGTCAGTAGGATTCCAGTGTCTCCTTATAGAGGATAAAGATGATGGGGTACAAGACGGAGCTTTGAAGAACTCTGCAGATGATTGTTACCTTCTGGGACCTAAAGTTCGCATTTGAATCAACAGGTGTCAGGTGGATAGTAGGAGGACAACCAGTGAAAGGTGTTGCAAGTGAATGCCATTCATGAACTGATGGAACATGGTACAGACGAACAACAGTGTTAAATTTGGCAAGAGGCAGGTGGTCCACTTTTCATATTGGTCACGAAGATGTAATCTATGATTTGTAACATAGCTGTTTCCGTTCTGTAATGTGATCTGAAGCCAATCATGCAGAATATGGTTGGTATTAAAATGACCTTGGAGATGTGCGTAGACTACTTTTTAATGACTTCCGATGAGTGGTAGATTAATTCTGGGCCATAGTTTGTGAGCTCGTCAGGGTCTAGTGTGAATTATTTCAGTAGTCAGAGAATCTGTCTGCTGTTAGAGCTTCTGGAAAGATTCCATGAATGAGGGAGGCACAGATGATGGTTAGTAGGGGGAGCGTGTCTCCGGAGAGGTCTTTGATGAAAGAGGGTAAAACATAATCCTCATAATAGGTGGTTTTGAGGAAGTGGAGTATGTCAGTGGGTTCAGTGGAGGATAGGCATTTGAAGGATGACCACTGTGGGTGCAGCATGGATGGGAGGTTGCTGGAGATGAAGCAGAACTGTTGTTGTCTGCGTGCTGTTGGATCTTCTTTTTTTTCACTAAAGAAGAGGTTTATGGCATTGCGCTTGATTGTGGCATGTAGGATTGAATATTCAGCCCGGGGGGTTGATGTAGTGCTTGTTTTTCTTGTTGAGAAATTCTTTGATGTTGTACATGCCCTTATGCAGGACTCCTTCTGATAGAAAATGCTTCGACAATGCCTGTTTTGGAAGAAAGTGTACTTTAGTGTGATACCCTTTCTTTTTTCCTTTCTTGATGTATTGCAGTTCTGATGGTACTATTGTGTAAGTAAATGCTTCCTGTCAAATATAGCCGCAAATAAAGGTAGTTCAGAGTGGAATTCCCATATAAAATTCCGCTCTATGTTATTATCAGTGGCCCAGTAATTCTGCACCTGAATCAGCCGGGCGTGGAAAACCCAAACCCAATTTTACCAGTCGAGGGCTGCATCGTAGCCTCCCCCGTTACCCTATCCTCAGCCAAGACATGCTGGAACATGTAATGCTTCCCCCCCGCCATTTGATATTATATCATGCCATGTCCCAACCTCACCGCCCTTTTTCTCCACCTGTGCCCGCTCCCGTCCCTCCATACTGAGATCTTGCAGTCATTTATTACCTGGTCAGTGGTAAATGTTTGTGTTAAACCCCTTGGGAATCAGGAATGTTGTGTACAAATCTCCCCTGTAATGCCTTGTCCTGTTCTCCATTCCAAGTGTCCTAACATATAATTGAAGGAATGGTATGCGAAATTCCAGGCGCTATCGAGGGATGGTATGCGAAATTCCGGGCACTATTGATAATTAGAGCTACCAGGAGTCTAAACACTGAGTTCTTGCAAACTCAGAATTAGAGCTTATGTCTGGTAAACAGAAACACTCCAATCCTCACTAACTAGAAATCATCATGGCCATAGATAATTTAGCCTCTGCTTAGCCTACATTATAACATTAGATCTGGGAGTTTATTGGGCTCTATTCAATACATATATAATAGGAAGTATCAAAGTTCAAAAATGTATTTGGTAAATAAACTTGTTTATATTAAACGTAGTAAGCAATGTATTCTGCCATTTGAGGGAATGGAAGTTTTGTTTTTTTAGCACCTAATGATTTTGTCCCTTTTTCATTGTGACTTTATAGTCCTAGAGGTCGAGAAGCGAGATTCTTCAGTATTTCAGGATTCAAAAAAGTTTCATCCAGGGCTGCACCTTTATCGAGCTGCGTATGAGAAACGCCTTCCTGATATGGCAGAAGCATTGGCACATGGCGCAGATGTTAACTGGGTGAATGCAGAGGAAAACAACGCAACACCACTCATTCAGGCTGTGCACGGGGTATAAGTCATTTATTTTCATAATGCGAATGGATTTTCTTCAATACTGGAGAATTTTTGGTTTGATTGGGATGCTCTAATAGGATTTGCATGGCCCTCCAGTTAGTTTTGTGAATTATAAATACATTCTCAATTAAAGTACAGTTTATTTAGGCAGAATCAGTTACAGCTTTTAAACTATGATACAAAATACCTTACTTGAATCAGTTGTGGACATTGTTTTACTATCATTGTTCTATATTGTTACATTTTAGAGTACAAATCTGAAATTCCGATCATCAAATATTTGTGCAAACTGTTCAGGTGTTTTAATGCATTTGGGAATTTCCATGACACTGTTATAGACCGGCGTTTCCCAAACTGTGGGTGGGGACCCACTGGTGGGTTGTGAGATAATTTTTGGTGGGTCGCCAAAGTCCAAGCAGTAAGTAAATCCTTTAAATTCTGTATTTGTCTTGTCACATTTGCTGCGCTTCAAAGACCGAGGTCCAATGTCAGACTGTTCTGACAATTTGCTGTTGATTTTTTTTTTAACATGGGGATTGGTGTTTACCAACTCCTCTCACTTTGCTGTCAGAGAAAGTAAAGTGAATTATGTTACAATCTTGCTGGGGTACTGGGAATGTGAAAGGAAAGGCTGTAGAATGTCATTTTTTATAACACACAACAAATTGGAAATACCTGTAAATGCACTGTACACATTCAGAAATTAGTAAAGCAAGAATGAAGGAATTGTTTTTGTAATTCTTAAATGTGATGGAAACAAAGATTTTAATAGGATCAAAACAAATCAAGACACTATAACTGGTGATGCACAAAGGATAAATATTCACAATTTGCACACATTATCGTTTGTGTGCAATAACGTTTTATCAGTAAACTGTTTGTTGCTGCAAATTCAATAGAAAATGTGCTGTCTGTAAATGACAGTGCACTGCCACACAATGCTTTAGTTGCGTTAAAAAACAATTTGATCACCTCTTATCCATTATCATTATAAAATTTGGGTCACGGTTCTAAAAAGTTAGGGAGCACTGTTATAGACATCGCCCTTACCATGTAAATCGAGCCGACCATGCCCATGCAAATCTCATAACTGTTTGTATAATTAAGAATTTCAAGAGAAGTAGCAGTTCCTGACAGACTCACTGTGAGATGCAGTATTTAAGCAGGAAATAGCTATAGTTATAACAGAATATTTTACTAACAATATGGTCAGTGTGACTACCTGGGACCCTCTCTGGGAGGTCCTTAAGACAGTGGTGTGTAGTGAACCTATCTAGAAACAAGTCGGGGTGCTTCGGTACTTACAGGACTAACTACACTTGCAGGAACAGAAGATTTCCAGTTTGGAGGGAGCCACAGGGTGCCCCAAGAGATAAAAAAGCACTGGCAGGGTTTAAGACAGCTATAGAAGAGTTTAATGGTTTAGCAGAACGAGAGGTGGCCTTTCTTGAAAAATATGAAAGAAATACGGAAAGGGTGAACACCTTGGTTGAACTGGCATGGCTACTCAGGGGACACCAACAACATACCACAAAAGCAGGAGTGTTGAACGGAAGGGGCCAACAAGTAACAGGTTTGCAGGGAGTATTAGAAGAGTTTATGAGATATTATGAATGGCTGTGTACCTCAGAGGAGTCTTCAGATCAAGAACATTTGAGACAATGTATGGTAGATATAACACTGGTGTAGATAGACAAGTAATGTCCAAGTACTCTCCTAACACTAGAAGAATTGACAGCAGCCACAGATGGCCTGGCGACATGTACGGTGCATTGGTCCTATGGGTTAACAGCGGAATTTTATAAGATATATCAAGATCTTTTAGCACCTCAATTGCTGTCAATGCACAATGAGTCACTAGAGAGGGGAAAACTACCTAGATCATTTCGAGAGGCAACCATAATAACTCTGCTTAAAACCCGGAAAGACCCCCTAAAAACATTGTCCTAAAAGCCATTTTCTATACTTAATACTGATGTCAAAGTAATGGCGCAAATTGTGGCAAAGATGCCAACACCCCTGATGGGAGGTATAGTTTTACCAGAACAGACATGCTTTATACATGGCAGAAAGATGGCTTATAATCTGCAAATGCTATATGCTTTAATGGGCCAGATGGATCCTGACTTCCCGTCAATATCAGTGATGTTAGACGAAGAAAGTGTTTGACTCGTTTTACGTGCTGGGCAGAATAGGCATGGGCGAACTTTTATTGAGAATGGTTAAACCACTGTAAACAAATCCATGGTTAGGACCAATAGGTACTTTTTGCAACCTCTTACAACTGGCAGAGGCACTAGGCAGGGATTCACTAGCAATGCACTAACAGTGGAACCCTTAGCCTGCGCTACTAGAAAACACCACTGGAGGACGGGGATCATCTTTGCGAAGGGGTGATTGGGAATTGCGGTATATGTGGACGACATACCCCTATTTGGAAAGAGACAGGAGGGCAATCTGACACCATTGCTATGGGTGGTGGTACGTTTTGGAGCAATGTCTGGTTTACACATCAACTTGGAGAAATCTGAAGTATTTCCACTGATTCTAGCTGCTATCCCTGGTTTCCCTCATGTGGTTCACGGATTGTATTAAATACCTGGGAATAAATATACATGGATTAAAGGAGATCACGCTCCATAACAACTATGGGCCAGCAATAAATAAGGTATCCATGCAAATAGATAAATGGATTCCATGGCTCCTTTTAATGGCATGTCACATTTCATTTATTAAGATGGTGATATTGTGTGCTTTTTATACCTTTTTGCTAATATTCCCATCTCACTGCCACAGTCATTCTTCTCAATATAGGTGGGCCATCTGGCTAGATTAATTAGGGCTGGGAAAAATCTGCATATCAAATGGACAACATTAACACTGCCATATGATGTGGTGCCTTTAGTGTACTGGACTTCGAATTATATCACTTGTTTTGCTACTTTACCTCTCCCCTCTTACCACACAGTGTAGCAGAAGAAGAAACGGGTAAACAGGGAACATTAATTACTATTCCACATGAGAGGTTTCTATGTTCAAGGGGAGGAATGTCAATGGTTGCATATGTAGTTATAGCCTCGGTAGGTCTTCACATGAAATTTGGAATGCTAGTTGTAAACTCCCCAGAGATGCTCCTTCTGAGCAAAATTACCCTCTCCCCAGCAATGGATCGGACTGTGATATCTACAAAATTCAGGATACTTATTTGCTTTCCACTCACATTCTGCCTTCTACCCTGCTTTCCTTTTAACTTCCTTTCCCTCTGCTATAGTTGGGAGTAGCACCACACCATTATTCTAAGTACTGACTCTGTTGCATGTTTTTAGACAGACTACGAATATTCTATGCCTTTGCAATGTCGGTGTGTGTTAATTAACTATCGGCCACGATAAGGTAAAGTAATTTAAAAAAAATCTCTTTATTAAATTCAATGCAACATAGAAACACCACAATAATTTCACAGTTACATAGTAAGATGGTATTCAAATTTTCTTGCATAGCTATAAATCACTCACTCTAGATCCACCCACCCGAGCCCTTCAAGTTGTAGAAAGAACACAATCAGGTAGGGGGTCGGGCCTGTTATCAAATGTAGGGGGGGTACACAAACCACAGCGATAGCCACTCCATTTACTCCAGACTTTTCCCCATGAGGTAAAGTCTTTTTTAAACGTAATGATAATGTCGGAATAAGGAAATATGCACGTAATAATCTGTATCCTGACTCACAAAGACAACCTGTTTGAATGTTGTACCTGTCAGGATTTTTCCACAGCTGTATTATTTACAAACTGAAAAGTGTGTTCTTATGAAGTGTAAATCGTGCAAGTGTCAACAATGTAAATCGTTTTTTAATTTGATGACCAGTCACAGATATTTGCAATATCTTTCTGATACCTCTCTGTACTTCTGCACATAACGTAAGTAGTCTTGAGTAGTACATTAAGCTTTGAAAGGTGCATGCAAAGCCCCTGATTTTTGCATTGTGTATGGAGAAGCAGAAGCATTCACAAACCACTATTTTTCAAGTGAAGGGAAAAAATAACTGAAACTTAAGCTATCGTAGGTCTGTGAATATTTCACAAAGCGAACATCAATACTTCTTGGTTTGGGCAAACCTCATAAAAACTGAAAAGACAGACCTTAGTTTTCCATAAACATGGTGGCTTTGTGAATTTGCTAGTTTATAGAAATATTCACAAGTCTCGGACCTCCATGCATTTCCAACTTTTTAAAGAATTAATACATTTTTGGAGAAATTTGGCTAGAAATATGTTTGATGGCATGTGTGGCTGTTGATACACATGCTTAGCATACGTCTGCCATATAGTTTTGGGCTCGCAAGTGTGCAGGTTGTTTTTCTTCAACTAAGTCTTTTGAGTCATGAGGTGTAGTGACTCCTCCTTTTGCTTACAATGAGCATGGTCATCGACTCCATTGTTAGATTGTTTTTTTCCGCTGTCGTGTTCGGACGTGTGCTCCTCTGCTCCGTCTCGGTATCGTCGGTTCCTTCTAGTTAGGCCTTGATCGTTAGTATTGTCATCGATCGCGGTTACTCAGATATCTACATCGGTCGCTTGTCGACACGTTCCAGTCGAGCGAGGCCCTGAGGGCCTTCGCACCTCGGGGCAAACCTTCGTTTTTTGACATTTCATCCACGCCGTGTCCACCTGGTGATTGAACAGACACCCTTTAGATTTTGCCCATGCTGCCACTCCAAGTTCCCATACACTGACCAACATCTGGTGTGCAACTTGAGCCTTTCTCCGGATCACCAAGAATCCACTTGCGAGACTTGCCAGCCGTTCTGATTGAAGAAGTCGCTGCACGAACGACGCACAACACGCCTTGAGATGTCCCGAAGCACGATTAAAGACACTCCAGATATATTTGGGTCAGAAGACTACCACCACGAGGTGCAGGCTCAAGTGCCGGTAGCCGATAAGGGTAATGTTTCGCACAACGAAAGTTCGGGATCCTAGCTCGAGATTCAGGACATTCCACCTGGACAGACTGTAAGTCCTGTGCCCCCTCCATCCAGCCACATCCTCAACAAACTATCCTGAAGGGTCAACCATCCACTTCAGATCGACCGAAATATGTGAACGGGCCACCACCACCTTCGGGCCATGGTCTGCACTGAACAGCCATATAGGAAATTCCCAGCCCCGGCTCGGCGCCGAAAGAGCAGAACAAAGGCCACAGTCACTAGTCGTCAGCCTCGAGCCAAGACTGAGTCAAGAGCCACTGCCCTAAACCTCAACCATCTTTGGCGTCAAAAATAGCTGCCTCAGACCCAAGACCCTAGGCATTGAAATTTACGGTGTTGAAAGCCTCTTCGGAGCTGAAATCTCACCACGACTCCAAACAGACAGTTCGGAAATTGTAGAACCTGTGCTTCAGCGGCTGCAGGACCACATTGATTTGAGTCAAAACCAGGTACATATTTACCCGGACACTGGTCGAATACTGGCTACGCCTCCTCAGACAAAGGAAAAGCCAGCTAAGAGACAATTAAGCTTTGAAGAAGCTTTGGAGGTCCCCTGCCAAACCACATGAAAAACGTGGACCAGGCCACCAGTCCACTGCTCATCAGTCCACCACCACCACCTGTGGCACCAAGGGCACACTCTCCACCACTTTCAACTCCTGCAGACACACACTGTTCACCACAAGAATTCACTCATTCTTTTGGGAACAATGGGGATGATTAAGACCAATGTTCCATTTCACTGCAAGATGACTTGTGGGACACAAACAACAGAGACCCACATACGGACAAGGACCTAGACTTGTATCCAGCTAAATCTTTCCCTCCAGACGATACTACTACCTACCATGATATTATTATAGGTAGTGCAGCCAGTTATCATAAGGTTCAACTCCCCACTGAACCACTGGAGGATGACTTTTTATTTGAGACAATTGCATCCTCTCAACGCTTGGCCCAGTACCTCCCAATGCTCAAGGGTATGCTAAGACATACCTCAGACATTTTTAAAGAACTGGTTAAGGCATGAGTCATTACACTGAGGGTAGATTAAAAAATACAAGTCCTCCCCTACCGACCCAACTTACATAAAGGGTCAACTACCACCTGACTCTTTAGTGGTAGCAACAGCAAGGAAGGGGGAAAACTCACAAACATCTGGCGAGGCGCCTCCACCAGACAAGAAAGCTAGAAAAATAGATGCTGCAGGAAAGAGAGTGGCGGCCCAATTCACTAACCAATGGAGAATTGCTAACTTCTTTGGACTCCTTTCACGTTATAATAGGGCACACTGGGATGAAATGGATGGACTCCTCCGGCATCTCTTAGAGAAGTATAAAGAACAGGCTTTTGGGATTGCCTCTGAGGGCAAATTGATTGCCAACACTTGTATTCTCTGTGCTCTAGATGCAGCTGTTACAGCCACACAAGGCATTAACACCAGTGTCCTCATTCACTGGCATGCCTGGCTTAAAGTTTCAGGTTACAAGCCTATTCTGACTGCCAAAGCGGCATACTTTTCTTCTAAAATCCTGTCTGCAACTAATCGCTCTAAGGAGATCTTCTCTATTGTGAATGAGTTGTCTAACCCCGACAGAATTTCAATCAAGCCTACCCCTTCCCAAACCTTTTGCAACTCATTGAATCTCTTCTTCATTGACAAAATTAAAAAAATAAAGTCCAGTATTCCGGTCTGCCAAAATCTGGATTCCAGCTCTCGTACCACCCGAAATCATAGCACCTTTACGCAATTCCCTACAATCTGTGAGCATACCTTCGTGGACCTCCTTTCTAAAGTCAAACCTGGCTCCCCCACTGACTGCTGCCCTCCTAGCATCTTGAAGGAAATTTTTACGGCCCTCCCCAGTCCTGCCCTCAATCTTTTAAATGAGTCGCTGTCCCAGGGCATCGTCCCTGCAACTTTTAAGGAGGCAATCGTTGTCCCCCTTTTGAAGAAGGTGGGCGCGGATCTGCTAATTTTAACTAACTATCGTCCGATCTCCCTTCTTCCTTACCTAGCCAAGGTTTTGGAAGCCTATGTTACGAGATGTCTCACTGATTTCCTGGAGGAATCCGAATTTCTTGATCCCCACCAAGCGGGTTTCCGCCCAGCTGATTCTACCGAGGCGGTGATCCTTACAGTGCTGGATACTCTCCGTAGTGAGGTCGATGGTGGTTCCTCGCAGGCTCTTGTCTTGCTTGATCTTTCTGCTGCCTTTGACACGGTTGACCATAATCTTTTGGTCGACCGTGTGAGGGACGCGGGAATTTCGGGACTTGCGCTGGGCTGGATCAGCTCCTTTCTGGAAAATCGCTCCCAGGCGGTCTGTACTGCCCAGTTTATTGCCCCTAGAATCAGAATTTCTTGCGGAGTCCCTCAGGGCTCCTCACTTTCTCCCCTGTTGTTCAATCTTTACCTTCTCCCTCTTGTCCGAGCCCTGAAAGAGCGCCAAGTTTGTACATTTAACTATGCTGATGATTTTCAACTTATTTTTTCAATCAGCAACTCCTCGGAGTCGGTCCATGCCTTTCAGTCTACCATGCTGTTCATTAGTAAGTGGATGAACAGTAACCATCTAAAACTCAATCCGGATAAGACGGAGTTGGTTTTAACAGGTGGTATCTCTAAAAATCCCTGGGGCCCTCATTTCTGACCCAGGGAGCAGGGTCAGTCCCCCTCTCCATCTAGCTCGGCCAAGAGCCTTGGGGTAATAATCAGTCAGGATCTCACTATGAAACCTCAGATTGGGTCGGTGATCTCCACCTGCTTTTTCCAACTTAGGAAAATAAAAAAGATCTGCAGATTTCTTTCCCATGAAGCTCGGATTCAGGTGATTATCGCCATGGTTATGTCCCATGTCGACTATGCCAATTCGCTATACTTCGGCATCCCCCTTTACCTATCTAAACGTCTGCAGATGGTACAAAATCAGGCCACACGTCTGATTGTTCATCAACCTAGGCACCATCATGTCACTCCTCTTCTAAAGAAACTGCATTGGCTCCCGGTGGTTCGGTTCAGCGCTGCGCCTTCAAGGTCGGGTGTCTTATTTTTAAGTCACTCAATGGAAGAAGCCCTAAATTTGTGAATAACTTGATTAACAAGTATGCTCCCACACGCAATCTTCGGTCAGCCCACAAGCAACTCTTGTCCATTCCTTCTTTTAAATTAAAGCGCACTGGTGGTGCCAGGTTTGCTATTTTGGCCCCCATGTTCTGGAACTCCCTCCCCTCTGAAATTCGCTTTTGCACCAAACTCCTTGGCTTCAGAAGCCTCCTTAAAACTTGGCTATTCCGACAGGCTTTTTGAATAAATCTCCAGGACTTGGGTATCAATCAAAGTAGCGCCATGAAACCACCCCGGTGTATGTGCGCTTTACAAATTTATTTTAACATAACATAACAAGTGCAACAAAAAACTCTTGCACTTCCTTTTGATGGGGAACACCTCTTTAGCCCTCAAGTAGACACTCTACTTGAAAAAATTAAAAAAGACAATGAGACTGCTAAAGCTATGGGGGCTTTACAAACACATGCACAACAAGGTACTTTTCATTGCTCCCCATATCGTGGAGCAGCCAAACCCACAATTTCTGACACTTCCACTTCATATCATCGTCCCCAGTCGCAACCTACATCGCCTAGGGGGGGTACTATAAAGTTCATACGGGGCAACAACTCAAGGGGCAGAGGCAGGGGTGGTTTTTCGAAACCATCCACTAATGCCACAAATCCTTGACTTGCCCACCATTCCCCCTGATCACATAACACCTGTCGGGGAAAGACTCCAACCGTTTTCGTGCATGGCAGAATATCACCACCGACCAGTGGGTTTTGAATATTATCCAACATGGTTATTGCCTGAAGCTCACCTTCACACCTCTAAAAATTCCACCACGCTCCCACAGACTGCCAACAAACCATCAGCAGCTGCTCAAAGAGAAAGTCCAAGCTCTTCTACAAAAAAGAGCAAAAGGACTTGTACCATTACACCAACAAGGCAAGGAGGGTCTATTCAATTAACTTCCTAATACCGAAAAAGGACTGGCCTCTAAGGCCAGTTCTGGACCTCATACCCCTAAACAGGTGCATTCTCTCAGAGCATTACCACATGGTCACTCTTCAAGATGTTATTCCGCTACTAAAGCAAGGCGACTTCATGGCAGCCTTGAACTTGAAGGACGCATACTTTCACATTCCAATTCACCCAGCACACTGTCCGTACCTCAGGTTTGTGTTCAACGGGCAACACTTTCAGTTCAAAGTGCTTCCAGTCTTTGTCACCACAGCCCCATGGGTTTTTACCAAATGCCTAGCAGTGGTAGCAGCTCACATAAAAAGGCAAAACATACACGTTTTCCCATACCTGAATGACTGGCTTATCAGAAGCACAACAAATCCCAAATGTTTTCAACACACTCAACTACCATAAACCTACTTCACCAACTAGGTTTTACAATCAATTAAGTCAAACCTCAACCTGCAACCCCCTTCAAATACAGCCTTAGCTGGAAGCCATCCTCAACTCGCACCTGGGGATAGCTTACCCAAACGCAGCAAGGATTCACTCCTTCCAAACGCTCGTCCCACAATTTAAGCCTCACTAGCATATACCAGTAAGAACAGATATGCGTCTCCTAGGGGCCATTACATCATGCGTAGCCAAAGTACCACATGCCAGACTCAATATGTGCCTGTTGCAAGAATGCTTAGCTCATCAGTGGTCTCAAGTGGATGGTCAGCTGGAAGATCTAGTGTTGATCAGCCGTCAAGCTTGCCACTCTCTGCAGTGGTGAAATTCCAACAATCTTCTAAAAGTATGGCCTTTCCTAGGCCCAGTTCCGCAGAGCACCATAACAACTAACGCATCACTCGCAGGTTAGGGAGCGCACTCACAGGAGTTAACTGTTTAGGGCCACTGGACGCCCAGTCAGACTTATCTCCGTATCAATCACCTAAAGCTGCTAGCTGTTCATTCCTTCCACACCGCACAGGGAAAGTGGTTCTCATCAGCCAGACAACATGACTACCATGTATTATCTGCAAAAACAGGGGGGCACCAGGTCACCTCCGCTATCTCACTTAGTACAGACCATCTGGAGGTATGCTTTCCAACACAACATTCACCTGCTAGCGGAGTACATACCGGGAGTGGACAGCGACTTTGCAGATCTCCTCAGCAGGAGACGACAGAAAGCCCACGAGTAGGAGCCCTACCCACAAGTCCTCCACCCCATTCTTCCAACAGCGGAGTCACCCAAACATAGACCTATTCGCCACAGCAGAAAACGACAAATGCACAAACTTTGCCTCCAAGTTCTTCCAGCACCCACAGTCCAAGGGCAATGCACTATGGATGAATTGGCCAGGGATATTTGCTTACAGTTTTTCCATCTCTCCCGCTGCTTCCACTTATGACTCGCAAACTACAGCAGACATCTCTGACCCTCATCCTAGTGGCTTCCACATGGATCCGACAACCAAGGTTCACCACACTACTGGAGCTCTTACTAGTCCCACACCAGGTACTTCTCAACTGGCAGGACCTTCTACCCAAAACAAGGGAGCAGTAAGGCATCCAAACCCCAGATCTCTCAATCTTGCAATCTGGCTCCTGAGGTCTTAGAATTCGGATACTTAAATTTACCTCAGCAGTGTATGGATATTCTTAAAGAGGCAAGAAGACCCACTAATTGAGCCTGCTATGCGGCAAAGTGGAAACGCTTTGTACACTTTTGCCATTCAATAGATATTAACCCATTAACAGCAAAAGCACAAAATTCTTTGTTACCTTTTATATTTACAAACGTCTGGGTTAGCTTTCAATTCTTTAAGGCTACACCTAGCGGCAGTAGCAGCACATCTCCAAAACAGAGAACAAACCAAAATTTATGTAATTTCTAGAGGGCCTCAAGAGTTATCTTGCCTATGGTCTCTCCAACCCCTGCTTGAACTCTTAACATTGTGGTAAAAAGGTTAATGGGCCCCCTATTTGAACCTCTTCGCACATGCCCTCTCCAATTTCTTTCATGGAAAGTTGTATTTCTTATCGCAAACACTTCACTCAGACTTGTAAGTGAGCTTCAGGCATTAACTGTAGAAGAACCCTTCTTTCAACTTCATTAAGACAAGGTGGTACTATGTACCAACCCTAAATTCATTCCATATGTGGTCTCCCAATTCGGCCAGGGGTCTCCAACCTTTTCTATATTGAGAGCTACTTATGTTCAATGAAACACATTGAGAGCTACTAATATTATTAGTGTTGTATAATTTCAATTTTTTATATGTATATTTCAACCAAGCAAAAGCGTTCTAATTTAATAAGGTGGGCTGCACCTATGTGAGCTACTCGGAGGTAGCTGGAGAGCTACAGTAGCTCAAGAGCTACTAGTTGGAGACCCCACCAATCCATTGATTTTTTTTCCCCATCCATATTCAGTTGCAGAAAGAGCTTCACACACATTAAATGTTAAAAGAGCTCTTATGTATTATATTGATAGACCTCAATAATTTCGAAAAACTCAACAACTCTTTGTTGCATTCTCAAAGCCACATAAGGGAGGAGCAATTTCTAAATCAGTCATTTCACGCTGGATTGTAAAATGTGTACAAACCAGTTATCCCAAAGCTAACGGTACTTGTAAAAAGGGAGCTTCCATTGCATTTTTTAGGAAATATACGCATGGCTAACCTATGTAAGGCAGCTACATAGAATACACCACACACATTTACTAAACATTACTGTGTAGATGTTATAGCCCGGCAACAAGACAATGTTGGTCAAGTGGTTTTATGCACATTATTTCAAGCAAATGCAACCCACACAGGTTAGCCACAAACGGGGGAAAACTGCTTAACAGTCTATGCTAGGCATGTGTATCTACAGCCACACGTGCCATCAAATGAAAAATGTGACTTACGCTGTAAGCATCCGATTGTGGTATGTAATGCTGTAGATTCACATGAGCCCACCCTCCTCCCTAGACACCTGTGTTGGTTGCACTTATCTACATTGAACATTAAAACATTACATGACGTTCACAGGGTCATCTCACTAGGATACATCATCCTTTCCACTCCATCCTCACCTGCCAAGCGGAAAATAGTCTTAACAGTGGAGTTGACGACCCTGCGCATTGCAAGCAAGAGGAGTCGTCACTACACCTTGTGACTCGAAAGACTTCTTCGAAGAAAAACAACTTGCACGAGCCCAACACTACATTGCTAAGCATGTGAAGCTACAGCTTTACATGCCACAAACAGATGCTTACTGGGTAAATAACATTTTCCTTCTGCCAATCTGCAAAAATAAACTCTTGCTAAATTCAGATCTTTGTCTAGCTTCCCAAAAATAAATACTTTTCTTGAATCACCTATGACTTCTCAAGCCTTTTCACTTTCTAAGGTCAGGCATGCAAAATTGGAAAATATTGACCACTGATCACAACGATGATATTTGGAAAAAAATATTTACAAAATTCAGCTTTACTTGTTTTAGAAAGTGAACAAGGGGGCAATTTTAGGAAAATAGATCTTGCTAGTTCCCTTTTTTGGGGAAAGAAAGCACCCACTTTTTTGAACAGCATTTTGCATCAACATGATTTGAAAAAGAAATCAAAATGTTGCTTTGTTTGGGTCTTTACCGGTCAGGAATCATTCTCAAATCTTGAGTAGAATTAAAATCATCACAGTGTGGGAAAACAGACACAAATGTAGTACTCTCATCATTTATTAAAATCATTTTATTAAGGTTTCAACCTGAACATGCCAAAATATGAACAAAATGCTTTATCACCAATAGTGGAAACCCCTCAGTAATCAAGAGTTTAATTAATGTAAATTGTGGCCTACTGGGTCACTTATGGAACAAGAGCCTGATTTTAGCAGCTTCCAAAATTTAAAACATTGGCCTCTGTTCAACAAATGAAGAAGTTTCTTATCTTGTATGTATCACAGGTGGAATATTCAAAGATGAGAAGTCAGCACAGAGAGCACATTGTTACCCAAGATATTGCATTTTTTAGCCCTTGCATACAGACTACTTTAGCTCTCTGTTGTCGAACACCTGTTGTCACTAACACATTAAAATATATACATATGTTGGGCTTAAGGTCAGCCCCTTGCTCTTGATCGCTAACTTTCTTGCCGGTCTCATTTTCTTGCTTCTTATTCAATGGCTTTCCTCCCTGTTCTTTGTTTGTCCCGCCTCTGGAGCATTTATTCTCTACTGTGTTATGTTGGGATGACTTGTGTCCTTCTACCGCTTGCACTCAGGGACCTATTTTTTCTTTTTCTTTCAGCACTCTGTAGTGTAGTGTATGTTTTCTTGCTCTCCCTCACTGCGCTCTGTTGCCCCCTCCTCCCCTTTCTGGCATTCATTTCCCCATCACTCCCTGCCTACCCTTTTTTTGCTTTTATATTGTTTTTATATTTTTCCTCCTTCCCCACCTCAAGCTAATCTGTTTCTCAGCTGCCTTTTTCCCCACCTACGTTGAACCCACATGGAACTCCCCTGCCCCCAGCAACACATCTGTTACTCCCGTCAACCTTGCATTGTAGTATTTGCATTTTTTATAACCAAATATTGTTCTTTAATTAATCAGGCCAATAACGTACACAGTGCAGTCATGATGGCATGAATTCATCCAAGAGAACAATACAATAGATTCTACAGCATTACCCAGCCATCAAGTTATAAAGGCACCACCATCTCAATATTTGCGCTATTAAAAAAAATGAAATAAACATTTTTCGAAGGCCGATGGCTTTATTCCATTTATGTCATCATGCTGTGCTGCTGTAGCGTCATGACGAATACACATGATGATGCATGAGGTGCAGATGTCGGCACACCTTTTTTTGTTGTTGTTTTTGCCAAGGTTGCATAGCTTGACAAAAAACACTTGCCAGTGCTCTTCATCATATACAAAAAGCCTTGGCAAAGCCAGTAGGTCTGCATTGGCAGCCAAAAAGTGAGACTTATTGACTTCGCCAATGCTTCTTCTTTTAGTGTTTCGTTTTTACTACTTCTTTTTTAGAAGCTGATAAATAGGTGAGTGTAGACGCTGTACACTGTGACAGGTTGAAAATGCAGTTCCTGATAGTCTCCAAATGACTCCTCAGAGTTAATTAAATAATTCGTTTTTAATAACTATAAGAAAAAGGTCCTTTTAAAAAGTTACTTTTTCCCTGCCTAAAGCCTCCGGAGACCCATTTGACTAAGCTCTATCTATCACCTACAAGCTGAATAGCCCCCTTAATGAGGTGTGAAAACTACTCCCAGAGCAGGGAAAAGGCCTTTTGTGTTGGAAGGTATTTCTATTCCTCTGGCAGGATGACCATCTGGGCCGTGCCCAGTAACTTGATTAACTTTGAAGAGGACTACCCTGTCACATGCAAATGTTAGCTGACACCCGAGCAGGACCCTTTTGTGTTCCCCTATGAGATAGGCACCAATCCCAGTGGGAGATCAGTTGCCCCCAGAACTGGTTTGAAGTGACTACGGAGGGGGGGGGGGGGCTGCTCATTTCCCTAGCTACACCTCTGAGATGATCACAAGGGTCTGCATAGAGGGAGAAGGGTTTTTCCATGTTGGATTTAGGTAGAAATGTGAAGTGTGGGATTGGTTAGTGTAGTACAAATAGGATCTGCTGCGAAAGTGGATTGGGTTACCCCCTCTGAACTTTTGCCTTTTGGTCAGGAAGGGACCTAGATTTTCCCCTACCTAAAAATTAGTGGCAGGCCTATCTGTGGCACTCCTGGGTACCTTCTTCAGAACACTGCTGGACCTGCGGAACGCAGAAGGAATGAGACTACTGTTGAGACCTGTGAGCAGACCAGAAGGGCTGGACCTGCTCCCTCCTGTACCCAGTACAAAGAAGTTGACGCCAACGATCAATTGTCTGACCTCCTTTTAAGCTAAAAGGCTACAAAAAGCTTCAAGAAGCCCATTTTCCTGAAGATCCCAGCTGACCAGTTCAAACTGGACCTGCCCTGGACCCTGCTGGTGGCTTCTGCTAGAGTGAGTCTTGATTCCCAAAGTATTGTGTATCACTGTACCTTGAATTTGATGTGCCTCTAAAGAAATTACCGTCACTCTCACCTGCATCGACTCGGTCCCTCGATGTTGCAGGGCCGAGTCACCACTTCCGGGTAACACACCCATTAGGGGCGTTCCCTCACGGAGGGCGGGAGGAGGAGTTAGGCGGCACCAATTATTTAATGGTGGCCGCAGCGCGGGAGCGCCGGCGGCACGCCGAAGGCAAGCCTGTCTGCGCCCGTCCACAGCCGAACGGGGCCAGGGGCCAGTTACTATGCCCATTCTTTAACCTATACACCATTTGAGTTAAAGTCCCTTCACTCTAGAGACCAAGGGCCATATGTATGAACACATTTTCCCATAGACACAGAATGGGTAAAAACCCTTTGATACATCTGGCTCCAAGTCACTTAACCCCTCTACTGGCTCTAGACTGACTAGGCTAGGAGTCATGGAAGCAAGGGCCTCCTTCCCAGAAATTATGCACTCTCAACACAAGACAGGACTTCATCAGATAGGATTCAACAAGAAATTGGACAATTGTAGACCATCACTGTTAACCATCCTCTATTTAAATACTCGCTCCCTGCCTAAACACAAGCTGGACATATTTCACCTACTGGATTCTTAACGTCCAGACATTCTTTTTTTAACGGAAACATGGCTATCACAGGAATCTGCCCCTGATATTCTGGCGGCACTCCCCAACAATTATTACATCCTGCAGGCGAATCGCCCATCAGGAAAGGTTGGAGGGGGAGTAGCTGCCATTATAGGCCAGGAGCTAAAATTTACTTCATTAACCCCGTTAGCCCTAACCTCAGTAGACAATATAGTTATTAAATTGGAGTCAGTTTCGGCCCCCCCTAATTTGTGTACTACTATATAGGCCCCACCAGAATATGCCCCTGTTCCCCCACTCCCTGGATGAGCAGATGGCCCATTTTATAACGAACCATGCAAAAATATTGTTGATTGGCGATTTTAATTACTGGGCCAATGACACACTGGGTGGTCCTCATGCTGGAGAACTAACTGACCTACTTAATGGGTTAAATTTCACTCAGCTGATAACCTCTGCCACTCACATTAAGGGACACACCCTAGACCATGTCTGGATGGCTAACCTTACAGTGTCTGCCTTGACAGTCTCACCTTGTATATGGTCTGACCACTATTTAATACAGTTCATTATTAACAATATAAACATGGTCAAACCACCAGCCGCCAAAGGGACTATGGCCAGGAATTGGAACAGTATGGACAGAACTCCCTTCCTGAACACATTGGCAAACACAGTCCCTGTCACCCAGCCATCCGTCACTGCCAGTGAGGAAACCCTCACTGCATTGTTAACAGCGGCCAGCAACGAACATGCCCCTCTTAGGACAGTGAGATCTGCAAGGCGCCACGAAGCCCAGAGATGGTTCTCTGCTGATCTAAAAACACAAAAATTAGCCCTCCGTCAATCCGAAAAGGAGATGGAGAAGTAGCTATTCTCCTGACAAAAGGGACATCTATTTAGCCCAACTTAAGCTATACAAAAAATCAATCTCTACAGCCAAGGCTACGTACTTTTCTTCAAAAATCCTGAGTTCTTCTAATAGGTCAAAATAAATATTTTCTATTATCAATGAATTAACGAATCCCGATAGTCACAGTAAAACCAATACCATCTCAAGCACTGTGTAACTCTCTCAACACTTTTTTTTATTGATCAAATTGCCTCGATTAAAGCCAGTATTCCAATCTGCAGTATCCCCAAGACACCTCCATCTATGCCGAAAAATCCCCATTCCCTTGAACAGTTCCCGGGGATAGATAGCCTGGTATTTCTGGACCTACTGTCCAAAGTAAAATCAGGGTCCCCTACAAACAGCTGTCCACCCCACCTCTTAAAATAATTTTCTTTCCTTACTCCCCAGGCCTGCCCTTTCCCTCCTAAATGAGTCACTGGCCCAGGGCATCGTCCCGAGAGCCTTTAAAGAAGCGATTATTGTTCCCCTTCTAAAGAAACCAGGGGCTGACCCTCAGACTCTGACTAACTATCGCTCAATCTCATTGCTCCCCTACCTGGCCAAGGTATTAGAATCCTATGTGGCAAAATGCCTATGTGCCTTCTTCGAACAACCTGAATACCTCGACCCCCACCAAGCAGGATTTCGGCCAGCTCATTCAACAGAGGCAGTAATATTGACCGTCCTGGACCCACTTCAGAAAGAAACAGATAAAGGATCTCCCCAGGCCTTGGTGCTGTTAGACCTGTCCGTGGCATTTGACACGATCGATCACAGCATTTTGATCAATCGTGTCCGAGACGCTGGCCTCCAAGGCTCAGCTCTTAGCTGGATAGGGCCGTTCTTGGAAAACCATTCCCAGTCAGTCCGCCTATCCCAGCTCACAGCACCTAAAATGAGTATAACATGCGGAGTACCCCAGGGTTCCTCGTTATCACCTCATTTGTTCAATGTATATCTCCTGCCATTGATTCAGTCTTTAAAAGAAAGGAAAGTGTGTACGTTCAATTATGCGGACGATCTACAATTAATGTTCACCATTAATAATACTCCTGAATCTGTGTCCGAATTCCAAACCACTATGCTTTACATCCGTGATTGGATGAACAGCAACCATTTAAAACTCAATCCGGGCAAGACCAAACTTATCCTGATAGGAGGTACTCAGAACCCATGGAGCTCCCATTTTTGGCCAACTGAGTTGTGTTTCCCTCCCATCCCATCCTCCTCAGCTAAAAGTCTGGGGGTGATAATTAACAGCGACCTTACCATGAAAACCCAAATTGCATCGGTTACATCGACCTGCTTCCTTCAGCTAAGAAAGATAAGGAAGATCAGTAGACTCCTTACTAGGGAAGCACTGATTCAGGCTGTCCTAGCTATGGTGATATCACATTTAGATTATGCCAACTCTCTTTACTTTGGCATTCCATCGTACCTCACCAAGAGATTGCAACTGGTGCCGAACCAGGCAGCTAGATTGATTTTCCAGCAACCTAGATGGCAACACGTCTCCCCACTCATGAGGACGTTACATTGGCTTCCCATCCCACAACGATCAGCTTTCAAGGTTGGCTGCCTGATCTTTAAGTCCGTGTATGGCCCTAGCCCAAAATTCATTTCCAGCCTGATTCAAAGGCATATACCTACTCTCAACCTGCGTTCATCTCACATTAACCTTTTGGCCACACCCTCTTACAAGCTAAAGCGACAAGGTGGCTGCAGGTTTGCAGAGCTGGCACGGACCTCTTGAGATTCATAAGGCTCCTCAAGACATGGTTATTCACCCAAGCCTATGACTGAATCTAAGCATATGATAAATCAATAGGGCTCCAGTGTATCCTAGAATCAGCGCCAAGAAACCGATCGGTGTATGTGCGCTATACAAGAGACTTTAACATAACATAACAAAGTATTGTTCCTGAGGTCCTGTGACCCTTGGCTGTGTCAGTGTACTCCTCCTGACGTACTAAAAAGCCTGGGACATAGAAACCTTTTGGCTCCAAAGGCCTCCAAAGGACTGGGGCAAACCTGCCAAGTCAGTCAGATGAAGATGCATTGACACTTGGCCAGAGATTCAGTTTGTTCGCGCTCTGAGCTTTTCCACAGCAGCAAATCTGCTTCAGCTGGATATCACAGAGAGGGGATCGGGCCTCGTAGAGCCCTGTTCGGCTACAGCTTGTAGCTGTGCCCCGTTGGAGGAATCGGTGCTCCACAAAAGTGACCAAGTCCGAATGTAGAAATCTTGACCGGGCAAAGACACCAAAAGTATCGGGCCAGCAAGAGAGCTTCCTTGGGCATTAATTTAAAATTTCTCCTGCTCTGAACTTTCCTGCCAAAAGTCAATGACTTCACTGGGACCTTGTCCAACAACTCCATGGCCAGTAACATCCTTTTTGGCCACAGCCTGCTACCTTGACGCACTGAGGATTTTTGACTTGTATTCCAAAGACTTCGGGCCTGATTTAGATCTTGGCAGATGGGTTACTCCGTCACAACGGTGACGGATATCCCGTCCGCCAAAATACAAATACTGTTATATCCTATGGGATTTATCTGTCACTGTTGTAATGGAGTAATCTGCCTGCCAAGATCTAAATCAGGCCCTAAGTCAGAAGGTAGAACTTCCGACGGGGCCAAACCTGTTTTCTCTGTCCGACCCGCACTCTATTGCAATCGCCCTCAAATCGTGCCTAGGGTCCCAGTCAAGCGCAACCAGATGACCACAGTTATCTCTTAATGCTTTTTAGCACTATTTTAATTTAAAACTTTAAAAATTCATATCTCTGGTTCCCCTCATTGGATTTTTGTCGTTCTTGTCTCTACATTATTCTCTGTTTCTAAAAATTTGAGTGGTAGTTTTATTATGTTGTGTTTAGCCTTTTTAATTCTTCTGGTACTTCTAAATGCTTTACCCATTTTCTTAAGTTAAGACTGTGTGGTCTGTGCCATAGCTACCGCGGTTGAGCTCAGGTTTAAATTACTGAAACCTTCACTGGACCTAACAAGGCAGTGACATTCTTACTTGTGGTGGACCATCCACTGCAACTAATAATCCACTATCTCAAAGAGAGCAATCCAAGAAAAGAACAAAAAAGGAACCCTTATGTACCTTCTTGCTTTAAAGGGTTACATGTTAAAAACTGGAACCAGACTTCCTCTAGTTTTCACAACTTTCATGGGCAGTTCGCAATCTATTTGTAAATTGCATCCCTAGATTTTTAGCACTGACTAGATTTCTTTTTGTCTCCTAGGGCTCTTTGGTCACTTGTGAGTTCCTGCTGCAGAATGGAGCCAATGTTAATCACATGGACCTGTATGGTAGAGGACCCCTGCATCATGCAACTGTTTTAGGGCACACTGGGTAAGCTAAAACACATTTGTCTTCTATTATGTAGCATCAGATGTTAATGTTATAATACTGAAATAATGTGAAACAATTGGCATATTTAAAAGTCTAACAGTGCATTCTTCCTACTCCAGAAGTACATTTTTTCTCCGAAAATGTTATCAATAACTAAGGTATTAGAATTGGTTTATCTTCAGGAAGCGGTTTTGGGACTGAATGCACCTATTCAGTAAAGCTATAGAAATAACAGAGAACTCCCATAAATGGTTATTTGTTAGATGTTCGAGTTGTATTTTTTATATGCTATCCTTTTTTCTGTGTGGGTTCATTTAATCTGTCAAACTATGGGGAACTTTATCACTTGGCAGGAAAATAAAGCTGGCAACTCTTTAAAAGGCTGCTCTCTATTTACATAGAGGGGTTTCCCAAAATATTTTTAAGTGGTCAGGAAATCCAAGCCCCACCTGCTTAGATTTACATTTGCCACATCACTAATTTAGGGGCAGGTTCTTTCTACCTATAGCACCAAAAAGAGGGCATAGGGAGGATGTCCATAAAGGAATTGGGAAGTATATTTCCCAAAAATATGCAATAAGAACTTTTTCTAAAAGATTACAACCAGAGTACAGCCTATTTTCCTCTCTCTCCAAGTGTCTAAAACAATTGTCTTAGTAACTAGAGACTCTTTAATAGTTCTTACTGTTCAGAAAAAATTGCAAATTAGCTTTGGTAATCAAAGAGGACTGAAACAATGACAAAAAGAAACACTCAAAGTAAACTATTAATGTAAATTCGCAATAACAATTGTTTTGATGAGCTTTCAGGAGCAATTCCACAGACTTAATGTAACCTGTGACTCCGCTCTCATAAGACCCAAACATTCTAACCACCCCCTCCCCCCTACCCATAGGTTAAACTGGTTTCTGTACAAAAAACCCTAGCTCACCATTAGTAATTTAGCACAAGTAGCAGTGGTGTCCTCACAGAGATTTCAGCAATGCAGTCAAGGAATAAAGAACTCAAAACGTCAAACCAAAGTAGTTAAAAGTTGAACACTTATGGAGTAAAATGCTGCAAAAAATAAAAATATTAGATTCCAGGATCAGAGGTTGTAGCAAAACCAACAAATGGTAAATAAAGAAAGAAAACTTAAAATCCAATGTTAATTCACAAGATGTAATAACCCCATGGCTCTGTAAATTTTTGGGGTTCATCCAGGTCAAAAGTTTTACCTTCAAACTTGGAAACTTTTATAAAGGCCAAAAATCTTGAATCTTTCACGCTATAGCCAAATGACACTGCAGAAAGTACTCACCAAAAGGCGCTGAACATGAAAAAACCTTAAAAACCTTTACAGAGATGCCCCTTAGGTTGTGTCTTTAGGTAGGTTTGGAACCATGTCCTATATTTTACAGTTTTCTGTAACAATGCAAGCCTCCAAATCATCAGGTTTTTGTACTTTAGCCTACAATGTCCAGTCAGAGGGGGTCTCCCAAAACTCCAGTATTTAATGTTTGGTGAATCACCATATTACAAGTGCCTTTGGATATAATGCGCTTATAATATGTTTCTGACAGAGTAAGCCATCGGTCAAACTCTGAATCAGACCGTAAGTGTACATTTCACATATTCAGAAATGGTTTGCTGCTCTTTTCTACCTAAAGTTTAATATAGTAGAAAATGGGTACTTTGTCCTTTTACAAGACCTTACTCTTGACATTACATGTATCACGGAGTGAATAATGCTTCTAACATAGTCTCCTGATAGGTTTTACTTCATTTATGAAAGTAGTACTCCTAAACCCATTGGATGGCTGTAATGTTGTAATTCTAGAATGCTAGATTAATAGTATTTTTTTTAAACAGGCAAGTCTGCTTATTTCTGAAACGTGGGGCAAATCAGCACGCCAAAGATGAAGAAGGAAAAGACCCCTTGACTATTGCAGTAGAAGCTGCAAATGCTGATATTGTAACACTGTAAGTTTTTAAATATGATTACATTAGAAAATTCTTTTGCTTTATCTCTCTTACTTTCATCTTTTATATCATTAACATGTTAGTTCACATCCCAGTCACACCAGAATTCCAGATGTGCGACCTATGTTCTTTCAAATTATGTACTATCTTTGAAGTTTAACTAACTGAAATACTTAAACCTATGTTAGAACTGTGGATGTCTTTAAAAAAAATATTAACGAAGGTTGAAAGTTCCAACCATGCACGTATAGGCAGTATCTTGGCTTGTACGTTAAAACAGCATGAGCATGTGCATCACACTAAATCCTCATTTTGGTCTCTGTCCACAATGGTTGTCGCTTAGGTTCGCAGGTTCTTATGTCTTATTTTTATTTAAATATTTTGACCAAAAATTCAAACCAAAGCCAAAAACTGGTTCTTGGTGTGCTTTACCTGTATTCAGTGCTGTCTGAAACCTGGATTTGTTTTGCTAAAGCTGGATTCATAATCTGGACATAATAAATATCCTGTCATAAATTACAATTAAGGATTATTTTCATTGAGGTTAAAAATATTTGTTGCAACCGTTGTGTCAATCCCCACTCTGTTGTAGTATTTTAAAATAGTTGCAAATATTTTAAAACTCTGCTGCTGTAGGGGGATTGTTGACCCCAGGACTGCACAACAATTAAGAGTGTTCAAGCCCTGTGTTTTGGGGCAGTTTTAATTCTTTTGATATTGATAACAGAAAATGTTCAACTTTTTATTCTCTTCATTGAATATTTTTAGTGTCGGCACTTTTTAATGTTAATGTCTGCCAGTTTTTTGTTTTATTACTGTATATAGATCCTCTCTCATGTTCTTACTTACATTCAAGCATATTCCAAGTTAATGTTCTTTTTTGCTGCAGGAAGCTTTCTCTATCTGGGCTGGCTGTTCCTCTAATATCATAGATAAATATATTGTGCAAATATTAAGGCAATATTAAGGTTTCTATCTGATATTTTAACTACACTTTCTAAACTTATGTCTCTGAAAGCAAAAATCCAGAATCATGACCCTAGTGCAGATTTTAACAATCTTTTAAAATACATAGATCTATATTTTCACATCCCAGTTATTATTGCAATAAGTACCAAAGGCTGTGTTCCAAAATGGGGAGGTAGAACATTTACTGCTATTCCTTTCAGCTTTGCCTCCGCCCTAAGGGCAAGGAAGTGGTGGTAAGACCCATGTTTTCCCCTACTTGCAAATTTCCCATTTACTCTCTGAATACTTTACTTCTTAAACATTGACATTTATTGAGGCAATCTTAGACACTGAAAGAGTTCAAAATATCCAGATATGGTGAAATATTTTCTATCAAGTACAACTTAAACATCTTCTATTGGTTCAGACCAATGTGTGCGATGACCAACTATCATGAACAAATGTCCTTGCTGGAAGGCCCTTCCGGGTGGATTGGCCTCAAGTGAGGAATGAAGGAAGCAGTGGTTCTAGACTTTGGAGAAAGAAGTGGGGTGTGATCACTGTCTATTTGATTCAGATTCATAATGTGCATTCCAGTGCTATAAACGGGATCAGTCTGTACACATGCCTGGGAGCTCACTAAGGGATCTTAACAGAGCTCTTTGCCATATGTAGGGCTCCTTGTGTAAATCTATTTATATTTCCAGTTCTTCATGGTTATCATCTGTAATGCTTCCTAGAATACCCTTGAGATGTGTGTATAGTCTAGTTTGGACTTCTGTCTTTATTATGCTTTCACTTCAGTACCTTTTATTCACGAATAATTCAGAAAAGCAAGAGCAACAAGGCATTCATCACATTAATTGCCCTAAATTGGACCAAGCACTTGTGGTTCCCAGAACTTGTTCTGAGTTTTCATTTTCCCTGGAACCTTCCAGAGAATGAAGAACTGTCTGTGCCAACTAAGAAGGCTTAATGTCCTACTTGCTTGAAGGTATGGAGATTGGGAGGCATTATGTGACTCATTATTGTTTACCTCGTGTAGTAGTAGCGATTATACTGACATCTATACAGCCTTCCACTAAACTATTAAGTCAGGCACTTTGAAAAAGATTTTTAGAAGCAAGCATTCAGAGTGACCAAATCCTGTTTTACAGCTTGGCTGTTTGTTACACCATAAATGGTCAATTACCTCTGCGCGCCGGTCGGTTATGCGCGGAGGCTCCACACATGCTGTTCCGCTTCAGTAATGACGTGCAGTGCACCGCTCCTATATGCTGATATCAGTTCCTTTCTTTCTGCGCCACCAGACCCGGATCAGGGGTTACCTCTCGTCCCTTTGAGATGCCTTTTACCTCAAAATTTAAAGTGTGCAAGGGAAATGTCACCTCCCAAAATGACAGGTTTTAAACCCTGTAACGACTGTCACCAGCAAATGTATGTAATAGATCCTCAAAAAGAAAAATTGATGAACAGAATGCTGAACAATGTCAAACATTCACCCCCTGTACAGAGATCTGGGCCTAAATCCATCGTTTTTTTGCTTCCCATGCCATTCCAGTCTGGACCCAGCCATATGCAAATCAGTCTTGACCCTGTTCCTCATGGGAACAGTCCAGGCCGGACTGCCTGGCCAAGTCCTCCGTGGACCAGAAACAAGCATCCTGGGACCAGTTTCGGGGTTTCATCCTTCATCATCCACCAGGCTAGCTTGACTCCAGTGGCATGGAGAGCACGGGACCCACATCTGGGCATACCTGTCCCACTCGGGTTGACAAATGCAGAAAGAACAATTGATGGACAGAATGCTGAACAATGCCAAACATTCACCCCAGTACAGTAATTGATCCTCATTAGGTTTGCCTGTTGTGTCTGGGGTCGAGGCAAAACTCTACATCACCATGCTCCGAAAGGACTCCACGTTGCGACTGGTCTAAGCCCAAGGGTCGGTCTCTGTCACGTTCCCAGTCCAGAAGTCGCTACGGTCGATCCCAAGGTTCATCGTCATTGCGCTTTAAATCTTCAGGTAAATCGAAGAAAAAACATATATATTCCAAGTGTGACTCCACCCCATCCTGCCAGTCTTGTACTCGTGAGACAGCGCGATGGCGTTGCCATGCTCCCTATCTCACTCCTGAAGTCAATCGAAATCAGAGCTCATCCCACAACTTGTTCCGGCACACTGAGGCAAATTCAAGAGTTCCGTGAGACCATATTACGACTCTTCGGATCTCTTCTGACTCCCTCTGGTGGGCATACAGGAGCCAAGTGGCCCTCTATCTGGCTCACCCCCGGCCCCAGTGTGACCCTCTGAATCCATTACTGGGCCTCCCCCTTCTCCACGATCGACACTTCAAGAACTGGAGCGTCAATGCTGATGCCCACTCCACCGATGACGAAGAGCAAAGTCTCAGTCGGTACCACTCTGATCTCAACTGAGGCCGTGCTCTGATTCTGTGGACCCGCAGCTGTCTCCATCTGACCTGCTTAGAGCCACTACTTGACAATGCGGTTCTCAGATCCTACATTCTTTGTATGGGATAAATTCAGATAATGGCTATAATGTAGGAGATGAAATGGACCAACCCTACTTCGAAGACAACTGTTATGATGACCTTTGGGATGCCTGTGGTCTTGACACCTCTTGTGATTCTGGCCTTGTCTCACCCCCAGGTCCTGCCACTGAAAAAAGTGCTTTCTTTGCTGTGGTAATATGACAGCAGCAGAGGTTCTCGACCTCCAGCTTCCCCACCTTCGAAGTCAAAACCAATGTCCTGACTGAAGGGCAAACCACTACTGAGTCCTTACTGCCTTGCAATGACGCACTCACTGATAGTCTTTTAGTGGCCTGGGCCAAACCTTGCTCTGGCACCCCAGTAAATCATCAAATCGCGAGGCACCACCGACCTACTCCAGGCGCCCCTGCCTTTTTGTCTCTGCACCCCTCTCCTGAGAGCTTTGTGGTGCAGGTTTCTACCAGTCGAACTAATCCTAATACTTGTCCAAATACTCCCATAGATCTAAAGCCCAAGGGAGAGAACACATTTGAGAGGAGAGTATTTTCTTCCCATAGCTTGACCATCAGGTCTTTCAAAGCCTTTTGCCTCCTGGGCCACTATTTCTACGCCCACTGGGATTCACTTGCTCAAGTCCCACTCGTTGTCCCTAAAGACCTTCGACCTGGTCTAATTCAAGCCATACAGGACGACCGTGAGGCTGTCACATTCACAATCCTTTGTTGTTTTGATTTGACCAATTGCATCGGGTGAGTCATTGACACTAGTGTCGCTATCAGCCGCCTTACCTGGTTGCGGTCTGCAGGCTTTTCAAGAGATATCTAGTCGTCCTTTATGGACATGCCCTTTGACAGGTCTCGCCTCTTTAGGGACAAGGCAGATTTTGCTCTGGAGCGCCTCAAAGAGAGCAGGGCCGCAGCTCCCACCCTTGGCTTATCTGCCCCTCCTCGCAAGCCGCAACCAGCCTACCTTTCCTTTTGCGGTTTCGGTAGAGGTACTACCCCATACCGTCAGCCACTGTAGCCTCTGCAAGGTGGCCAGTAGTTTCGCAGCTGAGCCTGTGGCACCCATTGACCCTGCGGACAGGGACTGCATGCCGGTCGGTCCACTGCCCCTAGTACCTCAAGCAGCTGCACCTGCCAAACTACTTTAGTGTGCCTTTAGTGGAGCACAGCCACCCAGTTGGAGTTAAGGATCTAACCATTCTTCAAAGGTTGGCGGACCATAACATCGGACAGGTGGGTCCTGCAAATTGTCCAGAAGGGGTAGCCCCTACCCTTCGTGTCTGCTTCGCCACACCTTCCATCGTCCTCGGAACAACTGACGGAAGACCATCTGTCTCTCGTACAGCAGGAAGTGTAAGCCCATTTTGCCATACAGGCTATCAAGCGGGTGCCTGCGCCAGAAGTGGGTTGTGGCTGTTATTCTCACTACTTTCTGGTATCACAGAAGGACCATGGGCTTAGTTCTAGTTTTACACCTGCCCCTTCTCAACGCATTCCTTTACCACTGATTTTTGTTTTAAAGGCATGATTGGGAAGGGGGTATGCGTGGTTAAGATCCCCACTGGCCTGACCCCCGTTTCCCGCCCTAAGTCCCTAAAATTCTATCCCCCTATCTCGCCCCTCCACCCTCAGGCCTAAAACTTACCCTGCCCTTAAAACTACCCTTTTCCATCCCCCTGCCTACAACACTGCCCCATACCATAAACTACTCTGACCCCGGGCCCCACCATAGCCTAAAACTTACCCCCCACGCTGTCCATAAAACTACCTCAACCCCTTCCACTGCCCAGAGACCTAAAACCCTCCCCCCAATTTTAAAAAAACTGCACCGACCCCCCCTCCCGCCCTGAGCCCTAAAACTGGCCCCACTCCTAAAAACTCCCTTCCCCAGCCCTTGTAACTACACCTTCCCCTGCCCTGAGCCCTTAAAGCGACCCCCGCCCCTAAAAACTACCCCCCCCCCAGCCCTACTTACCTGTCCACTTCCGGAGCTTCCTGTTCCGACACTGCTGCTTCTTCTCCCCGTCCATCCTGAACACTAGACCGCTATCTGTTTTGTTCAGGCAAGCGTGCTTGTGCTTGCGTTGGAACGGCAAACTTGGCTTTCCCGTGTTGGAACGGCTGTTTCCCATTTCCTTTAGAGGCCTTCCTTTGACAAGAGTGCACTTGCTGATTCATTCATACTTACACACAGCATTACTGTTTGGACTTTGATGATAAGGTCATTTGGAATAGTGTCCTTCAATAGCTTATCAATAGCTTGACATTGTTCAGTCCTATTTCTGTCCTCCAGCACAGTGATTTCTATACCACTTTTCTAAAACCTTGAATCTGCAGGAAGAACCAATGGTTAAAAACAAAACAAAAAAAACACCTTTGGTCTCTTTTTTTCTAAATAATGCATGACCTTTCTGCAGATCCCACATTGCCTCCTCTTTTTAGGATGTTTATATTCTTTTCTATTTCTTATTCAGACTTTGAGTTCCTAGCTCTGTCTTTTTATTCTGATCCTTGTGAGTGTTGCTGGTGTTGCTCGGCTCCAGATGGATAAACTGATGTCGAATATTTGGATCCATTCTAATGCTTTGCGACAATTTTACATGGATCGATATGTGGCACGTTCCTGGATCTATTTCGAGTAAACATTATTGAAGGTAGGTAACTAGTTCATTCTTCCATCGACTAAAGAAGCTCTGCATCATACCTTACCGTTACTAGAGACCTATCAGTTCCATATGTGATTGCTGTTTATTTGACCAAACAATGGTCCTAAATCGATCGAGAGGTAGGATGAGGTAATCTGTAACTTTCCTGCCCTTTCCTTATTATTATTATTATCATTATTATGTGATCATTTACAAAGTCATCGTGGTGCTAGGACAGACCTGATGGATAAAGGAAAAAAAATACCAAATTTATAATGTACATCAATTTATAGGTGAAAACCTTCCTCAAACGAGGGAAGAGTAGACTGATACTTTGTCTAACCGCAGATTCCTCACTGCTCTTCCTGCTCCCTATTCTATGGAAGGGCCTCCTGAACAACACAGTGAGGTTCTGACTTGGCTGGTGGCACCTTGTCACCTGCAATTGTTTCGCAGTGCTTTGCGTCTTACGGTGGGAAAGGAGATTGATTAAGAAACTGGCATTAGTGTGCAGGTGTGGCGATTATGTGATTCTCCTCTATCACTTGTCTGATCACATGGAATATCCTGTTTTCAGTCTAGTGTACAATTGGTTGGATGCTTACAAACAGATCCCTAAGTGCGGCTTAGGTTCTGCAAACGCTGTGGCTCATTCCATAGGGGCTGCAATTATCCCACACTTGGATGCCTTCAAAGTGCTTCTCAGGATCTGTCCATGCATCTCTCTACCCTTCGATGGCAAGCAGCTGTTGCAGAGAAGGCAGACTTCTTCCTGGAATGCTTTAACAACAGCAGGGCCACAGAATGCTTGTGAGCCGAGCCTCCCTGGATAACTTTTATTTTTTTTAGCCTTCCTGAATAAGACAATTTTGCTAGTGGTACCGGATGTTTCGAGTCCACTTCAGGGCAGAATAGTCCCTTGCAGTGCAGTACCTCTCCTTGGGGGTCAAGGATGGATCAAAGGGACACACTCAACAACACAAGCAATAGCTCCAGTTTCTATTATCTTCTGCTGTCTCTCCGACGCCACCTCCTCTACACAACTAACCTCCATTGGGGGTAAGGTCTCCCATTTGTCCAGCAGTTGAGAGGTGATCATAGTGGCTAAGTGGATCATCTAGCTAATCCACAAGGGCTACACAGCATCATTTCTGTCCTCTTCTTCAAACCAACCTCCTTCTAACTGATAATGCTGTCTGGCTTACACGTCAATCTCAAGGAAGAAATTCTTGCCCTACTTATCAAAGATGCCATAGAGGCATGCCCATGGAGGAAAGGGGCACATGAGTTTGTTACCTACCCACAATCTTGGTCTCTTGAATCTTTTTCATTTAGCTGGACAAGTACAAAAGTGTGTCCCTGAGCCAAGGCCTGCTGGCCTTCATTGCGAGATGCCTGTTTTCACTTATCGGTCCTACCCCCTCAGCGGCATTATCTGAAGTTTTCTGTGGGTTTCAGCACTACAGTTTGCTGTTATGCCATTTTGAATGATGAGTGATAAGTGAGTTTTCACCATTTGGTGGCCCTGGTTGTGGCTTTGCTGCTGAAGCAGGAACCCCTGCATCCCCATTCTTGGACAACTGGCTAGTCTGAAAGCAGGGTCTCCTGCGCTGATCATGAATCGTCTATTGCGTACTGCGACTCCTTCACTACCTGGGCTTTACGATCAATATCCAGAAGTCTCATCTTGCATCTCGCTTTCAAGCACAGGCTAATGTTTATAGGTGAAGTGCTCGACTTAACGATTGCAAACATTCCGTATGTGATAGGTTTCTAGCTCAGATGCCGATCTCAGTTCTGCAAGCCTGATGGCGCCATGCATTCTTCTAGTATCACTTGCCAGATGATTGATTAGGACCTTCCAGTGGTGCCTCAAGAATCGATGGCTGCAGCATCCAGGGATCCTCTTATTTTCAATTCTGTCCTTCCGGATCTGCACTGGTGGGTGTCTCTGTCCAATCTGCCAGTGAGTAATCATTCAACCCTCTGTTGCCAGAGGCTACTGTGGATATGGATGCCTGCTCACGGGGCTGGGAGCACATCTGAACAACGCCTTGGAGCGGGGTCTTTGAGTCAACATCAGAGTAGCGCATTCACCTAAGTGAGTTGGAGCTACCGGCCTTCCATCTTGTCATGAAGGCCTTGCTCCCTTCTAACTCTGGGGTATACATTCAAGCTTTGTCAGACAACACTATCTCTTTCTTAGAGTTGGCAGTGGGAGGTGATGCACCCTGTATCAGGAGGCAAATCAACCGTGGTATTGGGCCCAGCAAAGGGTATTTTCCCAGTGGTCGCCCAACTCAAGATCTCACTTAAGAGCAGATGCTCTGAGTCGCTCTCTTTTTAGGGGACTGCTAGTGGGAACTACATCCTGAAGTGACCGAAGCAAACCTTTCCAGATTGAGGTGTCAAGATGTGGATCTCTTCACCACAGTATCAAACAGGAAGTGTTCTTGGTCTGACTAGTTCCCTTGGGGATGCCGTCTGGTATGACTGGCCACACTGCCTGTTCTGTACATTCCTACCACTCCCACTTTACTAAAAGTCCTGCAGAAGGTGCAAGAGGATCAGACACAGCTGATCCTGATTGTCCTGGACAATTGCGAGCAATATCCCCTCACATCCCAGGAATGCAGTCATGGCTCCTTTGCCAGGTCTGTGTTGCGTGGCTTTCTTGGTTAATTGGACTACTCAGACCCACCTTCCATAAAGTGAGGATCCTGCGAGAAAAAGTATCACAACATTTATTATCTTCAGCAATGTTATTTCTTGTATATACTGTATCTTCCTTCATATTCCTCACCCCCGTCTCGCCTCCCACCAGACTTATTATTGTTATTAATAAGATCCTAATGTATGCAAATTTGTTATATGCTGAGTTGTTGCTGTCGTTGATACTTTCTCAGTTCCTCTCCACTTGCCTCGAGGAGGGGCAGCAAATGATTCAGGAGCTGAAGCCATCCCAGTAATCAGGGCCTTACATACTCGAATGTCCTCACATCCTGAGTGGGCGGAGTCATAAGGAACGCAATCTCTGGGATATATAACATCCACCAAGAAATACAATTTCTGAAGGTAAGTAACTTTTTGTTATCCGCTTCAGAGGAAAGCAAAGACAAAAGGTAAGCCCAGAAACACACCCCCACCCCTCAAAAGGGAGAAAGGGAGGAGTAGGGACTGTGTGTGCTTTCCTTTTATGATCTTGGCAAATTGATTATTGGATTTTTAAAACCTAGGGCGTACACAGTCTCTGTTTACCTTTTGTGGAGGAACCTGCAAAACTTGCCACGTGCAAAATGTTGTGTTTCCCCAAATATTGTGATCACAATATTATTCTATCTCTCGCAGTGGTCAATGGATAAAATAGGCACTAAAGCTGATCTTGTCTTACAAACTAGTGGTCACTCTATCCTAGTAGGTACAACACATTTATTCCTGACTGCACGGCTAGTGACACCTATATGCATACCTTAGAGATACCGTACTTTGTAATATTTAAACATTTCAGAAAACACCACTTTAAATCTGTGTTCTTACCTACTTCCCTTTCCTAAAATGATCTCATTGCTTAATTTCCTTGTTTTTCCAGGTTGCGATTGGCAAGAATGAATGAGGAGATGCGGGAATCTGAAGGACTATATGGACAGCCAGGTCAATATTCTAATAACAGCCATACTGACATGCAGTACAAGACCTGTATACAGGAATTTATTAGTATTCAACTTGATGACTCTTAGTTGGTTACAATGTAATGGAAATGTTAATGTTGGGTAAACTACTCGGCATCCAACGCTGTGAACGGCGCACACCTAAGGAATCAATATGTGAATAAGCTATAATAAGAAATAGTGGGTATGTTTGAGTTACCTGCCTCCAGATACCTTTAGGAACTGGACAAAATTCAAAGAATTCAAAACACATGTAAATTGGATGATTAGATTGCAGTCCCATGTACGAATGGTGTTTATGGGAGCCTGCGCCGTGCTGCAATAGCACCTGCAGAAGGTTAGTTTGGGACCTGTGATGCTGTGACAATCAATGTGGCATAACATAAAGGTAATAAAATCGGACTTGTACCCACTAAAAATCCTTTATGAATTAGGATGCCACAGGGTAATATGTACCATATTGCCCTAGTTGAACACGAGGCCTGATCTGCTTGCAAATGGCGGCGGCCATAACAGTGTCCATTTTTATTGAAACCTGTTTTGAAGGGCAGTTTTGTTTAGTGCCTAAACAAGCACATACAGTGTTATGAGAGAGAGAGAGAGAGAGAATATATTTAATTTTGAATTTTCTTAGTATTCATATCCATTTTAACCACTTCATTTTCCTTCATGCTATTGTATTGGCTTTAGGAAACCTTTCCTTTTTATTATTATTTTTTTTTTGATGGATGCCAAAAACACAGAACAATAAACAGTATTGTAAAGTACAAGACAAAATAAATCAAGGAAAAAAGATATAGTGATCAGAAAAGCTCAATGAGAGCAAAAAAACAAAACAAATCTAACTAAAGATATGTTATCTATGCAAGCATCGAATTTGACTGCTTGATCTTAAAGTTCAATTGATATGTTTGTGCTACTTGTGCAATGTGAGCAAACTTATCCCTGACTTAGTAAGTTTCAGAAGTCGTACCTGGCATGTAGAACAGCACAATAAGAACTTCTGGGCATGAATAAAGTGGGATTGCAGTTTGGTTGAAGGTGTTGACTTGATATGCTTCCCATAGTTTCAGATTGAGATTTCACCTAGTGTGTGGAGTTTCCCCACTTGTCTTTACCTACACTCATGTAGTTTTTGTGTTGCGTTAGTTGGTGCTGAATTTTAATGTGCCCTTTGCTTGTAAAAATGGTGAAAAGATAATGTGTTGCTAATTCTGGTGTATTTTGTATGCGAGTGCATACGCTGCGTAGCTTTTCCTCATGGGTGGATCAACACTTGTGACAGAATGATACGTCAAAATGCATTGTCGTACAAAATAATGAAAATGGTGAGCAAACAATTTTAAAGTATCACAAATGTCACGATTTGAACGTGAAAGTCCTACTGAAGTAGAACTTTGCGACTTTTGCACATTTTCAGAGATTTTGCAACAAAGAAAATTGCAATTTTCCATACCCAGTCTTTTTTTAAATTCTTTTTATTGATTTTAATGAAATTAAGTTAAACAACTAGCGAATACAAGCAGGTACTATTCATATTGAGCGCGCTGGGTGAAATACTGCAGGTACAAAGTCATTGGTTAGTTGCGCCTTTTTTGGGCCTAGGAGTTAATGTTTCTTCCCGCCATTAGTGTGTCAAAGGTTGCCCCAGTCTTCGTGACCAAGGCGGGGAACCCCGTCTCCCATCCTAAGCATCACCCTCAGGGCAGCCCGACAACCCTTCCCCCGTTACCTAGCGTTCATAGCCAGCCCTGCTAGCACTAACCAGCTATGTCTCATCATTGAGTCTTTATGTGGTGCGCGCTGCCAGGTAGAGGTCAAGTGTGGCCCACATATCACATGGTCTACTAGTGGCCGGCAGCAGCAGCAGCAGCAGCCAATACTCTGTCAGTTGTTCCTGGCTGTACGCCGCGTCTGTGAGACGGTTGTCTACTTTGGGTATAACTGTCTGTCCCCAGTGTCGTGCTAATCTGTGTTTCGACAGTAATCGCATCATAGCAGCGAGCCTGTGCAGCCCAGGCGGTATATCCACCACGTATCCCAGCAGAGCCACCATAGAGGTGATGGATAGTACTGTTGTGTACCCATATTATTAACCACAGTAAATTATTTAAGTTCACGTAAGATATGAATGTCAGTGGTATTTGTGTGCCAAGAAGTTGTTGCACTTCCGTACCTCCCCTTTTCCGCCAGCTTACTAAAGCTACCTTCATTGGCTCAAGTGCATACGTGTTGGCTTTTTTCATCTGTTTACAGCTATCCTTTTCAAGACGATACTGGTAACTAACTAAACAAAAACATGCACTGTCCATATAATCACTATGATCTTGGCTTCAAGCCTTGGTGAAATTTAAATTATGCCGGCGTAATTTGTGCAATTTTCGGAATTTTGTGTTTCGCTTCTTACACGAATTTCCCTAAATTATGCCACTACACCACTTTGCATAATCATGCACCATTTGCGGTCAAAATTTACTGCAAATACGGAGGAACAACAGAATGCGAATGGCAATTTATGATGCTTTTGTTTTCTTGCACTATTTTTTTACCGCAAAGTGCACCCGAGTCAAAAATGTATGTGGTGGTGCATTTCGCACTAAAATATAGTTCATGACAGATTTTCATTTCATGTATTTTGCTGTAATTTTACATATTCACTCAAAAGCAAATAACGCAAATTTCAGGTGTATGCAGGGAACCTCATCTGTTGGAAAAAATAAAGCGGCAATTATGGCCATCATTTAAAAACAAGCAATAGGCCTCGCTTTTTTGATGAAATACTTAGTGGGTGAGAATGGCTGGTATTGCCTATTTTTAATGCTCCCCACCACCGTGCCTTTTGTGAAGCCCAGCTAGCTATTAATGTAGTTAACAGTTACGAAGGTGGGGCTCTGGATGAGGACATGAGGATGAGCATTTGTGGTGCAAAACAACTCACTGCTCAGGGAATGTTAGGTTTAATCACAGAAGCTTAATAACAAGACTGGTCCCTGTTAAACCTAGAAATAAATGCAGGATTTGTTGTCTGGCATCCGAGCCATTCACTCAAAGATTACTTACTCTATAATCTTGAAATTAAAATTTGCCCTTGCACAGAACCAATCTTTTGGTTGTACAGCAACATCAATGTGTAACTCTTTAGTGTATATAAAAATAGAAAAATCACCCTATCCTAATCTCATTCGGAGGCTCTCCAAAACCGGCCTCTTTCCATTGTATCTTTACCAGCCTGATAGGATTATTAAGGCCTTGGTTAATGGTTCACTTGGTTTACAGAGATCCTGTCTTTTCCTCCAACAACAGAGGGCCGCCAGGTCTGTTAACAGAACCCTGTTGAGTCTGGACCCTGTTACCAAAAGTGCATCCAATAGTGCGATGGGGGCACTTCTGGCAAACCTGTATGCGGGGCATGCCACCATTTTTTTAGCCCACCTATCATTCAGGTTTGTTGGTAAGAAATAAACTCCCAGAGAGAAAGTTTGTTTCAGAAAAACAAACACAAAAAAATGCCCCGTTCAGCACACACAGGTAGGTGTCTCCCTGCTTTTTTGAGAGGTCACGCAAAACATGGCTGACCCAGGCAGAAATAATATTCAGCGGTAGGTCCAACCTAAATAGAGTGGATCTTTCAAACTATACAGCTTGATGGATGGTCTGCCCATCAAAAAGATTTTGCTGGCACAGGTTTCCACCAGGAGGAACCTGGCAGTTCCCCCATCTCTAAATGGGATAGGGGAACTGCAGGTTTGAAGCAGCACAAGTTCCATCAACCGAAACAGAGCTCTTGTTTAACCAAACTCTAAAGAAGGCCCTGATTTAACCATGTATGCACAAACGTATTCTCGGATGCCACCATATTTCTTATCAGATTGTTTTCACACCCTGATGTGGTCTTAGGATGTTCATGTGTATTTGACTGTCATTCTACTTAAAGCGCATGAAAACTTTCTGGTGCAGCAGCACCATATCAAACAAAATTAAATACATAAATTATAGAATAAACATGTTAGTGCTTCCTCTCAAAACCTAAATTGACAATTTGAAGAACTCAATGCCTGGAGAGGAATGGAAGATAAGTTAGCCACATATTGTGCTCTCCCCCGCTTTCCCACCACTCCATCCAGCTATATACAGTACCAACATGGGGCTTGAATATTGAACATTGAAATAATGATAAAAGTTAAATATATAAATAAAGCACATAAACTAGGAACCACAAGTATTTTAATAAGGTTTATCCTCCAGATGAAATTCAACTGGAGCTCTTATGTTTTTTACCTTCGGCTCACACCTTCTTTCTTTCTGCATTGGCTTCATTACCTTCAAATTTGAAGTAACTGTTCACCCTAAGTGGTTAAGTTCTGTATTAAAAAGGGTAGTCATGTTCTTCATGTATGCCAAAACCTACTTTTAGGGTGATTGACTTTATAACAAGAGATCTCCCCTGATCGTTTTCTAAAATCTCAAAAGTTGTGCAAAGTTAAATCCATTGATTTCAAAATATTGGGAGGGCATCTATGTGAAGGCACCTTCCTTATTCTAATCCTCAATCCTGAATGTCTGCATTGCTCTGATATGTACTCATGACCTATGCAGAATGTTTTTGAGCTAAATGCAGTTGCATATCCCACTGAATGGATCAGAGTTCCGGGAGGTGGGAATTAATCCTGACCAATGCTGACATATGATGTAAAATCTTATCAGCATTAATGCGGGACTGTAGGTGTCACTTATACTGTGTTCTTGTTCTTTCTGTGAAATGTTCCTGTAAAGTGTGCTATAAGAGAGAAGGTGTGTGATTAGACTCAGAATTTTCCATAACCATTTCATATTCGTTACTGCACTGCAAGCCAAAGTAATAAGGGGAACCTAACTTTGTAGCAGTGCACAAGAGCAGATTACAGACAAGACCGTGCTCTCAGGTTGGCTAATAATTGTGATGTTAATTCAGACCATAAGATGATTTGAAGTGGTGACATCAGGCCTTCCTGAAGAATAGCTACATGACGCACACATGGCTTCAGAAAAGGCTCAGGCTACCCTAAAAATCTTCAAATGGATTAAGGAATTGCAAGGGAGAAATCCACGCTGGGCGAAATAGTTAATGTAAAACACTAGAACTAAACTCTACCGTTCTAACTCTAGACCTGTTTCCCAGCTTCGACTGGCGGAGCAAACTCTGAGCCATAAGTGAGTTTAGCTTTCACAAATAATGATATATCTTGCATTTTGAATGATTTTGATACCACGCATTAATGAAGGATGGACTATAAATAATGTTGTACATAGCTAATGTACTTTGCTTGTCCAAGAAGCCATATAATGTTTGTCAAAATATCTGAGGTGCCTCAAATTATGGGCGTTTTTTAGCTCATTTTTAATTTGCTTTTAGCGTGAATAGAATGTGGCTTGGTAATCAGTTTACCATATTATAAAAATCCATACCTTACAAAGGTCTTCAGGATTTATTATGCCATGATGTTATCTGAAATTAGTGAATAGGTCTTTTAAAAGTAAATAGAATATACTGATTAATTTGATTGTATTCTGATTGGTGGCAGAGTGAAATCGTCCTTAATGTTTTTGTGTTAATTTAGATTACTTATAATCCATTGACCTTATTTCTATTGACTTTCCTAAACGTATTGTCCTATTTCCTAATGTGTGTTTGATTTCAATTGGTTGCCTCTCTGGTCACCATAGTGTTGCCTCATGTATTCTGACTCTGTGACCTACCCAGATTGCTTCACATTATTATTTATTTTGTCCATTAGACAAGAATGGATAATTCCCAAAGTGGCAGGTATTTGCTAATGTTAACACTATAGACTATGCCAGTATTACCTTACAATAAACTTTCTGAATGTGTTTTAAAATGCCAGCTTTATCTCAATGTTGAATGTAGAAGGCAATGCAAGATATTATTTTTGTATTACAAAACTGCACCTTACCTATGACACTCTTGCTTGGAAAATCTTCCTAAGAAATGTACTGCTTTAAATCTAATATGTGTGCTTTAAACTAAACCTCTTTCATTTTTACATAAACAATTTTAAAATAATTTGTTTCAAATGTGCTTCTTTACTCACAAGGTGTAACATGCTTGCATGACCACACACTGGTGTCTATACATTTTCTCTGCTTCTTCTTTAGTAATACCTTTGTGTATATATTTTGCTTATCTGTACCGTAGGTTATTTTGACCTATTATGATTCACACCCTGTTTTATAACCTTATAGGTACTTTGTGGCCATTGCTTGCAATTGATTGTGCTGCAAAAAATTGTACATGAGCAAGAAAAGGATTCTCTATGTGTAGTCCTAAAAGTCATCTACATCTCAGTAATTTTACACCACACACCGACTTGGAACTCGCTTTCTGCACATTCGACACACTTCTTTTTCTTCTTTAATCTGTCCTGCTTTGTTTTCTGCCATACTTTTTACCTTCTGAGTCTTTACTAGATGTCTCTCCTACCAGACCGAATTGGATATTTTATATTTGTATTCTTTGTAGACTAGCAGAGAGGATGGGCAGTTGTCAGGAAGCCACAAACTGTGCTGTCAACAGTGTATCAAATCATGATGCATTCAATGAGCCAGTGAGGAAAAGATCCACTAGAGAGAAATGGTAAACCATACTCAACGTTGTAAATACATGTCCAAATAGACCAAATGTTCCTACGTTCATAAGTAGCCAAAGGGTAACAGGGCAAATAGATTTCCTACCCAAGGGTGGCATGCCTCCATACAGGGCCCGCTCCTCAGAAAGCAAAAGTGCTCACCTTGTAATAAGGGAGTTCTAGTGATTGAACCAGTTTGGTTTTGGTCTGTCATAAAGATAAATTTCTTTCCTGAGGTTTCTTTGATATGTTGAGAAAAATAGTGAGCCGAACAAAAGTAATTAAATTACCTTGTGGCTGACCCCATTTTTTTCATCCTGGTCACCAGTAGGTATATCTAAAACAAAGGGGAATATTTAAACCCTTGTGGACATGTTAACATGTTTCAGCCTCTATCTATAGCCCTACACAGGTCTCTGAGTTTCATCAGGACAAATATCTTTCTTCTGTGCTTTATCAGACTACATTAAAGGGTGTCACTAAGATAAGTATCCAAATGGAAACATGCTCAAAGAAGAGAAAGTGTGAATGTAGTTCTACACCAGATTTTCTAGAATTCTGGAAATGTATGATACCAGTATTTGTAAAGCGCGAACAATTACCCCTAAGGATGTCAAGGCGCTGGGGGTCGTCAGGAAGATTAAGCGAGCTATTGCCCAGAGTCACATGGTGCTGGGCTAACCTGCCACTCGCACCGGGGATCGAACCGTGAGCCCCGGTGTTCCGGAGTCCGCCGCCCTGGCAGCTGCGCCACACCTCTTGTAGATGTGCTATTAGCCACTTCGGTGGAAACGAGTATGCAAAATAAGGTGACCAGCTGAATGGCAACCACATTAGCATTAACAAAGCTTTTGACACAGCAATTTCCACATGGGTGGTATGCAGTACTTAGTCGAGCATCATGACAAAAAACTAAGCCGACATAAGGCTCTGTGATAAAAAATTCTCTCTTTAAACTACACCCCCACCCACCTGAGCACATTAAACACTTTAATTCAGTGTGGTTCATAAACTTACCAGATAACTGTCAGTCAATATGGCACTAGGAGTAGGGAGACAAAGAAACCTCTGATTTATGACATTTGAACACTAAGAGGTCATATGTAAGAACATGTTTAAAACTTTGTGGTGTGCAGACGTCTGCTTCAGTGCTTGTGACATCATTGCATAAAGTCCATAAATGTGTGTACACATCATTGTGTGAATTATATCGATAGGCATCTCTGAGAATGAAGCGTAGTTTAGTAACAAACAGTTGTTAAATGGAACAAGCTCCTTGTCTATCAAAAAAATAAAAGGCTGATTGATTGTAGGGTGATTTCTTCAGTGTTAGTTGTTTGCTGGGTGTGTTTGTGATCTCATTGTGCATTGTCACACATCCCATGCAATGAGCCATTTACACCTGAAAGACAATAAAGTGTTCATTTTTGTGTTATTGAGCCTTCAGGGAATTCTAAGGGCTTTAAGAACATTATCTATTTGGATATTTATAGAGGATATTCAATAAGCTGTGTCAAGGAAGATAGCAAAATGGTTTTGCTGTATTTTTTACTATAATTAACCTTAAGATTTTTATTATTATTATTTTTTTAAGATGCAAGATTTAATAACCTTTTAACAAATGTAGGCTTGATTATCACTAGGGTAAGTAACCAAACTAAATTAATAAAGGTAATTGATCATGTTTTTTAATTTGTTTCCTCAAATGAAACTGGTTTATGGGCTATCCCTTAACATGGAAATGCAAACAGAGAATAACTTGCTTAGTGCTTAGGATGGATTTCTAGTAAAAAGAAGATGTCGTGAAATAAATAGTTGTTGAAAAGCAGAGCTGAGTTTTATATGGAATGTGATAGGGAGCTGTTCTCTTAGCACTAATTAATAACTTTTATGATGTGCCTGTTTGCTATGGGCTGGCCTCTGTAGCCTAAAAACCAAGCAAATGGCTTCATTTTGGGTTTTCTTCAGAGGATTCAAGGAGCCTGATGGCAAACCAGTATAAAGCCAGCCCTGTAGTCCTAACGGTGTTCAACAAGGCTTAGACCACAAGGGAATTAATAAGACATTAGAAAATCAGCCCTTCTTAGTAAACTCTCAGCACGTCACTTTCCCATTCATTAGTGGAAAGGTTTGAGAATCTTATGTTCCATATCTTCAGTGCCGTCAATCCTGCTGAACTCTATAAGCACCGTGGTGGTTCTCCAGTATCTCTGGTACTCTTTTGCGTACTAGATTTACTTGACATATTTCACAGCTGAAAAACCTGCTGAAAAACTAGGGCGACCATCAGAAAACTTGGTTGTTCTGTGGTTAGGAATTAGTTTTATAAGACAGTTAAAAATGTTGTGGAAGTGATGGGAGAACATAGGCTGCAAGTACGACCGACATCAACTATATATTATCCTTCTTTCCACAGGTGAGAATAGCTTCTTCCTAACACTGTTTCTCCAGTATTGGGGTGTCTTTCATAGATTCACATGCTTGAATCATTCCCCGTCGTCGAAGTGGGAGTCCCACGGTCCCATAGTATAACAATAGCATAGCTAAAAGATCCATAGGAAGTATTGTAAAACAGAAATCAATAGGAAAAAACATGTCACTTTAATAACTCGTCCAAGTCATTAGATATAGTTCAAACTCCAGCCAATCAGGCGACAGCGCCCTCTAGAACCTTCTCCCCAGAGGCTCAGACCCTCAGATTTTCTACCGCACGTCGTGTGAAGGGAGTCTCCCTGAGCTCTGCTCAGTACTTCAACTTTTTCTTCAGGAATTCTTCAGAACATCTTCACTACAATGTCTACTACAAAGAGATCACTCTTCAGACACTGTGAGTCTTCTGGGAAACTGCAACTTCATTCTGAGGACCCACACAAAAAGTGTATCTACTGCCTCCACCCTGACCATCAGGTGAGAGATTGTAAAATATGCAGGACTTTTCCTCAAAAGACCTTAAGAGACAGAGAGGGACGTCGTCTTCTGTGGCTACAGAAGCTCAAGACAAAGGATAACCCACTGTCAGATGTTTAGAGTGATTCCTCTCTCAAGACTGTTGCCTCAAAGAAAAGGGCTGGTGAGGCGGAGAGGACATCTCCTAAGGCTAAGGTGCTGAAGAAACACCACACTTCTAAGCGTGAAGACCAGCCTTCCTCATCAAAAGGGGCTCCTGCTTTTCCTAAGGGTCAGTCTCCACCCTCTACGCCTCCGAGATCTAAGTCTCAAGCGTCTAAATCTCTGCCTGAGAGACTTTTGCCTCAAAAAATTGGCATCTCGTCGACGAGCTCGTCGTCGATTCCTCCGTCGACTAAGTCCTCCGTCGTCACAACTACGACGATGACTGCCACCTTCTCTTCGCCTCAACCTGCAATGGTGATGTCGTCGGCGTCTTCTCCGTCGACGCTTGTGTTGGTGACGGTGAGGCCTCATTCATCTACCGCCTCCCTCTCTTCGTCGTCGACGAAAAAGAAGAAGCATTCGTCGACGGACGCCTCTTCGTCGACGAGACGGTCGACGCCCTCCAAGGATCAGCCTGCCCCGTCGACGGCGGCCTCGTCGACGGTTGCCTCGTCGACGGCACTGAAACCTTCGCAGACAGAGCTTCAACTATGTCTCTCATCGACGGCTGCAGCTTCGTCGGCGGAATCTTTGGTTTCACCTCCAGGTTTGATGCCTCTAGTCCCTTTGAAGCCTTCAGCAGCTCTTTTGCCACCTTCAGAACCGAAGAATGTTCCCTTGCTTCAACGTAGACAATCTTCCATGGACCTTTTATTACCAGTTCAAGCATCTCCTAATCTTCCAGTGGAACTGTTTGATTATGGGGCGGATGAGGAGGATTCAGAGGAGGATAATAGGTTTCGGGCTGCTCGTAGTCCTTCGGAGCTTCTCATCAAGTGCCAGGATATAGAGGATGACCAAGAGTATGACTATTACTCAGAGCCTAATATTCAACCACAGCCAGAAAACCCCACTGCACAAATGCCTATGTCACTCATTTCTAATTTGCAACATATGCTTAATGACTACTACCGCCGTTTTCCTCCTTCGGAGCCAGCTTCATCGGTCCCTCAAACGCCTATTCCTCCGCCTTCATCAATCATTGGGCCGCCCCCTCCAGTTTCTCCGGTGGCATCAAGATCTCACAACGTAGAGGACACACATACTACTGACGAAGACAGAGAAGAAGGGGAGTTAGATGATAGATCCCTACTTACTGAGTGGGACAATTATCAGATCCAGACTCCGTCGCCTACCACTCCAACTCCTGTTGACTCTCCACCTGTTGATATAGGTGGATTTCATGTTCTCATGGACAGAGCGGCCAAGAGATTCCTCCTCCCTATGGTCACCAAGGACGAGGGACTGTTTCCTATATGATTTCAAAGATCAACCACAGAAACAGGTACGGCTATACCGATAATTGATTTCATCTGGCAGGAGGGTTTGAAGGTCATGACAACTCCTGCCTCCATTCCTGCCACGCCTGGATAAGAAATACAAGGCCCGGACAATTCACCAGCCTGTCTTATTGGTCAACCGAAGCCGGACTCTGTTATTTCTCAGGCGGCACAGCGTCGTGCCAGGAATCCCTCGTCTCCTTTGTCTGCTCCTCCTGATCGAGAGGGCAGACGCCTTGACTCCATTGGGAAGAAATTTTCCACCATGGCGGCAACTACTGTCCGGGCGGCTAATTCTCTTGCTATCCTAGGCCGCTATGACAGGCAAATGTGGTCGGACATTTCCCCCTTTATCGACATGTTGCCCTGAGGCCTCTAAAGTGGAAGCTTTAAAGATTCTCCAAGAGGGTGAGTGGATCTCTGCCGAGATCATTGACTGTGCAGTGGACGTCTCTTACACGGGTTTTCGCCAACTGGCAGGGGCGGCAGTCCTCCAACGGCAGGGCTGGTTAAAAGCTACTTCTTTTCGGCAGGAAGTACAAACAAAAATTATCAATATGCCTTCGGACGGCGAATCACTTTTCGGGCAGCACATTGACAACGCCCTTCAGGCGATTAAAAAGGATACCGACACCGCACGTGCTCTTGGCACTCTACAATTTAAAAAGCAGCCCTTTCGTGGTGCAAGGGGTCGTGGTTCCTCCTATTCTTTTCGAGAAGGCTACAATCAATACCCGCAGTACCAATCCTATCAGGGTCAACAGCGTTACTCTTCCTCCCAGCAACAGCAGTCTTTTCGTAAACCACTGGCTGCCTCTTATAAACAGTACAGAGGGAAATCCTCCTACAGGGGCAGAGATTCCTCAAAAAAGCAGTGACAGCCGCCACCTGCCAACCACTCTACCCATCAACCCAACCAAGGTTGGAGGGCGAATCTCCCATTTCTTCTCAAACTGGTCTGCCATAACTACAGATCGATGGGTTTTGGACATAGTGTCCAGAGGACACACTCTAGAATTTGTAAAATTTCCCCCAAATTCTCCTCCCAGAGGTCCTCCTCCTGCTCATCTGAAGGAGCTTTTATGCCAAATCGAGGTCATGTTAAAGAAAGGAGCGATCGAAGTGGTACCAAATTTACAAAGGGGTGCAGGTTTCTATTCAAGATTCTTCCTCATCAAGAAAAAATTGGGGGAGTGGCGCCCCATTCTGGACCTTTGTTCCCTCAACAAATTCCTCAAGAAACAAACATTCCGGATGTTGTCTCTCCAAGAAGTGCTTCAATTACTGTCTCAAGGGGATTACATGACAACACTGGACCTTCAACGTGCCTATTTTCATGTCCCTATCCAACCCAGACACAGGAAATTCCTGCGCTTCAGAGTGGCTGGCAGAGACTTCCAATTCAAGGTCCTTCCCTTTGGCCTCCGCTCTGCGCCCCGAGTGTTCACCAGAGTCTTGGCACCGGTGGCAGCACACCTTCGTCAAGCTGGTGTCCAATTATTTCCCTATCTCGACGACTGCCTTATAAAGGCACAGTCGTTCACAGGAGCAACCAGACACACTCTAATATGCCGGTCTCTGTTTCAGTCGCTGGGCCTTTCCATAAATCTGGAGAAGTCGCACTTCACCCCCTCTCAAGTGCGGACTTTCTTGGGAGCCATCATAAACACTCAGCAAGCAAGGGCCTTTGTATCAAACGAAAGACAACAACGAATTTGCAAACTGGCATCTCTCCTCCGCACAAGAAAGTCCGTTTATGTTCGACAGTTCAAATCGCTTCTAGGGATGCGGTCTTCCTGCATCCCTCTAATTCCCAACTGTCGCCTCAAAATGAGACCCTTACAGGAGGAACTCGACAAACAATGGCAACAGGTCTCAGGGTCCTTCGACGATGTCATCAACATCACATCTCGGATGCAAAGGGCATTGTTATGGTGGACTCGCATGCCAAATGTCTCAGCAGGCTGCTCGTTTGTAGTGGACGCTCCAAATTTCATCCTCACGACAGACGCCTCCCTCGAGGGGTGGGGGGCGCATCTTCAGGGCCTCACAGTCAAGGGAAAATGGGACACACAGCAACGAACTTGGCACATAAACCTCTTGGAGCTACTGGCGATATTCCTGGCGCTGAAATCCTTTTGCACCCTCATTCATGGAGCTTCAGTGTTGATCCGGACGGACAACACAACAAGCATGCATTATGTAAACAAACAAGGGGGCACGAGGTCCACTTTGCTATCCCTGCAAGCTCAGCAAATTTGGGATTGGGCGATTCAGCATCAAATAACTTTAACAGCAGTTCATGTTCCGGGAGTGTCCAACATTCTAGCGGACTCCCTGAGCAGGTCAATCTCGTCCAACCTAGAGTGGGAACTTCATCAACCAACGCTGGACTGCATCTTTCAGCTTTGCGGACGCCCCAATCTGGATTTGTTTGCGACCAAACTGAACCGCAAATGCCCATTCTACGCAAGTTGGCTTCCCCAACCAGGGTCGTACGGGAATGCCTTTTTGATCATCTGGTCAAAAATGTATGCTTACGCTTTTCCACCGATTCCTCTAGTCCCACGGGTGCTTCGGAAAATGCGGAGAGAACCCTGTTGCATTCTTCTCATAGCCCCCAGATGGCCTTGTCAGATTTGGTTTACAGAGCTGCTCCTTCTGTCGGAGTGCGATCCAATTGTGCTTCGTCCAATTCCGGATCTTCTTACTATGAACCAAGGACAGGTCTGCCATCCAGATCAAACATCTCTGCGATTGGCAGCCTGGCGCCTGAACACTGAGTTTGCCAACTTAGGTATCCCTTCGGACTGCAGGGAGGTCCTTGCTAACGCCAGAGCACCCTCCACTATCAAAACCTACAAACTTAAGTGGAAACGGTTTTGTCTTTGGTGTGAAGCTTCAAATGTTCACCCGGTTCATTCTACGCCAGAGCAACTTTTGCCTTTTTTCTTACTATTAGCTAAATCTGGGCTCTCTCACTCTACCCTTAAGGTTTTTCTGGCCGCAATTTCCAGATTCCGGCAGGATGGTTCCAACTCTTTATTCTTCAAGAATAATACAACAATTTTTCAAAGGCTTATTTCGAATGTTCCCGCCAATTCGACGTCCACCTCCACCTTGGCATCTGAACATTGTGTTGGCACAACTCATGAAGTCCCCATTTGAGCCCATTCATAAGGCTGATCTCAAATTCATCTCTTGGAAGACTTCATTGCTTTTAGCTCTTACTTCTGCTTGACGAGTCAGCGACATACAGGCTTTTACTATTAAACCGCCTTTTCTTCAATTCACCAAGGACTCTGTGGTGCTCTGCACTAACCCGGCCTTTATCCCTAAAGTACCTTCTGATTTCCACTTAAATGAGCCGGTCATCTTAAAGACTTTTTTCCCTAATCCACAGTCGCCGGCGGAAAAGACTTTACACTATTTAGATGTGAAAAGGTGTTTAAAATTTTATCTGCAAAAAACAGCCAGTGTCCGTAAAACTGATCAACTTTTTATAGCCTACGGCAGGATGCGTAGAGGACATCCAGTAACTAAACAGACTATTGCACGTTGGATATCTAGTACAATTTCCTTTTGCCATCAGCAAGCGGGCAAGAAACTTCAAACAACGGTCAAAGCACATTCTACTAGAGCAGTCTCCTCTTCTGCTGCTCTCTTTGCTGGTGTGCCTCTTCACCAGATTTGTAGAGCTGCACCATGGTCCAGCAGACACACCTTTACCAAGCACTACTGTCTGGAAGCTGCCGACAATGCTGACACAGCGGTGGGGCAAGCAGTGCTACGTAATCTTTTTAAGTTAGGTGAGCCTCTGTTTTCTTCCCTCCTCCTGCACAGAATGTATAGTTATATATATATTGATTACGATTGACTTATAGTTTGCAATGTACAATTCTGGAATTACTGCTATCTACTCTGATTCAAGCATGTGAATCTATGAAAGACACCCCAATACTGGAGAAGAACATAAGTTACTTACCTGTAAACTGTGGTTCTCCAGTATTGGTGTCTTTCATAGATTCACATGCGACCCACCCACCTCCCCTCAGAGGCTCCCCTCGTCTACTTGACTCTTATGACACTCTTGTGCTAGAAAATCTGAGGGTCTGAGCCTCTGTGGAGAAGGTTCTAGAGGGTGCTGTCGCCTGATTGACTGGAGTTTGGACTATATCTAATGACTTGGACGAGTTATTAAAGTGACAAGTTTTTTCCTATTGATTTCTATGTTACAATACTTCCTATGGATCTTTTAGCTATGCTATTGTTATACTATGGATATATTGCTATTTTATGTACCGTGGGACTCCCACTTCACCGACGGGGAATGATTCAAACATGTGAATCTATGAAAGACACCAATACTGGAGAACCACAGTTTACAGGTAAGTAACTTATGTTCTTCTTTTTCCAACATCTATCTCTAGGTCCATTTCTCTTCGTATGTTTCATCACTTAATCTTATGTTATTTTTATTGGCATTATATATAGTGCCACCTGCTCCAATCAAATGGCTGTATTGTCATTTCTGTTTGGGTCTCTGGAGCAATAATGACCATCTACTGGTGTTGGTGACCATCCCATTGAAACATCCAGGTTTACATTTTATTTCGTAAATCGAGGAGGCTATTTGTAGTGTCTCAGAGAGCCTTCCTGAGGATGGGAAGATGCTCCTCTAGGTAACGTCTTTTTATTTGTGGTACCACTTCATGATTGTAGTGTTATTGAAGTAACCCTCGTGTGTAAATATTTGGACATCACCTTCCTTATGTTCATATGAACTACCGTAATGACCTTAGGCTATAGTGGGTTATAAAATGTGTTCTTTGGGCTATCTTAGTCTTTACTTATTGTAGCCAAACTTTTTTACACTTTTTGTTTACATTGGCTTTTGCCAGCTGAAAACCAAAACCGGGATCATCCACTTTATCGCCCTCTTTTCCTGCAGCAATTATTAATTTTTAATTGTACAACTATATTTCCCTGTCTTGTGTAGCAACACTACTTAAATCACTGTTCGTCGAGATTTTTTGTAACAGTCTTTATTACAACTCCCTTGCAAAGGGGGGTGGGGGGGATTTAGAACATAAATGTACTTTCTTATCTTAAAATGACCATTTCTTTTGAGATGGTTTCTATTATCTTAATTTGCATTCCCTTTTTTGCACTACTTTCAAGCACTATTTAACTCGAAACTTTCATCTGTCGCGCTGCATTGAAGTTGCTTTAAGGTATAGTTTCTTTTGCCGGTCTCAGCATGTCAATGTTACTTCACTAGTCTATCAGTCATTTAATCACCTTCCATTTGTAACTAGTGCAAGGTCATTTGTCAGCTCATATCTCCATAGGCTCTTGTGAATGCTGAGTCAATATCATTGTTGAGATGGGTTTTATTTTTGTGTCACTAGTTGTAACATGCCTGTTTCTACCTTTACAGGTGACGAGACCTACCGGGACATATTCCGTGATTTTTCACACATGGCATCCAATAATCCTGAGAAATTAAACCGTTTTCAGCCGTCCGATACACCAAAGTCTTGAGTGATGTGGAGGAGAAAAGTGTACCCTTATCCTTACCCACATCTGGTGCTACCGGAGTAAAGTGCCTGGACACTGCCTCATTACCTGATTTGGGAACATTAGTTTAAGTACCGAACAGTCTGGGACCTCCTACAGTGTTTGATTGGCATCATGAATCTAGGGTCTTTTATATGCAGAAAGACTCCAGAGTGCACCAGAAATTATGGATACCTCAGCAGCCAGTCTAGCAAAGTACTCCTTTGCTTTACATGTATCATGTTTCCACATGTTCTGACTGTCCATGTTTTTCACCTTGTGGTACCTTGGCGGAAGGATTAACAGATTTTAAGGCTTCTCATTGCAAATCCTAAGTGATGCAGATGCCATGCTACGTAGTCTGTCAATTCTGGCGCCTGTTTTCCATGTAAAAAAGCACCAGTACATGTTCTAAAATTGATTACACTTTCATTCTAGATGGCAGCTTTTAAATATATAATTGTCGTTTTCAGGTCCTAGTCAACAATGACTAATTTGCCATTTCAATTTCTTATCTTCAATGATGGAGATATCAGCTTTAAAAGATACATTTGGCACATGGTTAAACGGGCACCGTATAGCATTCCTGTTTCTGAAGTTATTGACAAAAAATTTAAATTCTTTAATATTATGAACTGTATGCAAAGTACGAGGTTTTCAGAATCCTTGCTAGCACCTTACTTGGATATGATGAAGGTAATTCTTGGAACCAAATCAGGAAATTGCTAGGTGCATGTGGACCCAAATAGTGCAAATTCAATTGAGTCACTTATCAGGCGCAGATAAGTTCTAGTGCATTTGTACAGTGCTCACACAGTGGGATTATTGTAACTTAGTCAATTTTTCCAAAAACATTGCACTCCATGCACCTTCTCTTGAAGCATCTCAAGTAGCAACAGCCTTTCTCCTTACCCATGCCATTTTGTTCCCCCAGTAAATGTAAGTTACATGCTCAAAATGGTCCCTCAATTGAATACAGTATGATTCTGTAATGCACTTGTCAGCCAATAGAGCTGTAAGTATGTGTAGCCCAGGACATCCACAAGGAAGAGATTGGCTGAGCTTTGTATAGGTATATGCTTACCTATGCATGGGATGGAACTGAAAAAAGAAGCAAAATGTATTCATATGCTGGATTTTTTTATACAAATAGCATTGCACATTCTTAGTCATTCATACTTTTGCACAGCATTCTACTACATAAATTGCATTTACCAGGTAACATGATTATCGACGTGTCTGTGTTACTCGTGTACCACAGTTTTATATGTTTAGATCATTCATAGTCTTATTTTTTGATCACTCTCTATTGTGTAATATGCAAAACTGCAGACGTTAAAGCTTATTGGTAAATTATTTTCGTTTACTGTTTTTTCTTTACCTTTACAAATGTTATGTTGCTTGATTTATCACATTAATTAAGAGAGCACAGTACTGTGTGTAAAGTATTTTCAACCATGACCAGTTAATGCTAAAAACCTTCAGTCAAGTTGTCACTTTCACTATAATAGTCTAATTTGACTAAAAGTTTATCTTGATAAAAATTAAGAACTAAACTTTTAAATCCCAACTTGAACATGTTCATTTATGATGAATGTTGTTTATGAATTGTACTTCCTCCCAAAAAATGGTGACTGCTAAAGACCCTTTTCGAGATGTATGTTGTGTGAATAGATAAGTGTATTCACTGATGTGTGTAGCGTAACATCACAGGTAGGTTGTAAGAACATTTAAAAAAGGGGTCTTATGGCAATTTTATTGTAAAGACAAGGTCACCAGACCGTCTCCATTGGAAGATCCGTGATGCATTATTTTTGTTTGTGCTTCAGCATCTTTGTAGTTGTTTATTTGCAAATTCTCCCCACGTGTAACTTTTTTTCCCCCCACAAATCCTTGGTCTTATGTGAGATGCCAGTGAATGTACTTTTTACTGTTTCAGAAGATCATGTGTAATATCTAAGAGCATTGGTAAGCACAATGATTTGATCACTGTATAGAAAACTCCTTATTGGGATCTGAGATGGACAAATATTGCACCTCTGTAGTGCACTTCTGTTTTGAGAAAATCTGCAGTCGCTACAGATTGTGTTGTTACTGCAATTAATGAAGTAACTCACCATGTGGCTCACTCTTTGGATGGAAACTATAAAAAATACGCCTTAGTAAATATTTGGAGCCAAAAACTCACACAGCACTATTGCTTATACCCAACACAGGCCCCGGTCTCACCTCCCAAAGCACTATCTACACCTCTTTAATGTATTATCAGCAACTCCTCTAAACCGTTTCTGCTTCTTTTTATGCTGACCTAAAATGGTGAGATTGGTTAAGCTTGTACTGCTTAGAAATGTTTTCATAGCTGTGATTGTCTTGTTACTGTATTCACTTGGTTTTCAGAAGGGACAAGTGCAGCTCTCTGAGAAAGCTGGACCTTTTGGGTCTTCTGCACATGAGCGCTGCATTTATATTCTATGATTGCTGGGCTCAAACTTGTTCAGCCCCTGTAAATTTATTTGGAAATGTTGAAGCCTTTATTCAATTTTTGGATCTTCTGAGGACAGCTCTTAAATAAAGTGCAGGGTCGGACTGGGGCAGAAAATAGACCCAGGCACCAAAATAAGTGGTCCACATTTATGATCTTGGTAGTAACAAAAAAAAAAAAAAAGTTTGGAAATTGAGAAACTCTCCACGTTCTTTAAGATGTGTTCTTGCTAGTCTCTGAGGGGGCGGGGAGCCGCAAATATTTGTACTTGTGCTGCAATGTTACCCAAATGTGGTAGTGAAAGTCACTATTTTTCTTCCCTATCAAAAACATTAAAACATTGACACATTCCTTCTACTCACAATGTGTGATTCGCCCAGCCACACTGCATGCTATGAAATAACAGCATCCACAGCTGATTACTACTGCAGCTTAGTGTTTTATGTAAAGTTTTTTACAACACCAGCCCACACACAGCCTCACATCCAGCCTACCACAGCACAAAAGAGACCCACACGCTGACTGGTCAGGATGGCCCATCGGGCTTTGCCAGATTGCCCTGAAGGCCAGTCCGATTCTGATAATGTGTTGTCCTACAATGCAGACCTGAAGCTTTGCTAGTGACACTTCAGTCAAGTGTGTTTTGTTATACCTGTAACAACTTTTTTAAGTGATTGCTGGACACAGAATATGAGTTTCTAGGGTTGAATGCCAGAACCAAATTTAGGGCTAAATGTTGGATGGTTCAGAGACCAGGTCCCTTTAACATTTGTTAATGCCTTCCTTGATAGTTGGTAGTTTTTAAGGTTATAGAAACTGATTCCTATCTGAAGATTGTAGCGCCAGATTGCTACATTTGAAAATATGTGCTCTGCACAGGAGTAACAACTGTCTAGGACTAAATCAAGAATGTGTTGAGATTTGAGAAGGGTTATGAAAGGTGGAGAGCAAGAGGATGTAGGAGTGGTGAAAAATAACTGATACTGGTGAGGGTGTAAGGGACAAGCGGTTGTGCAGGAGGCAGTATGGTAAAATGTGACAAGAAAAGAAATGCAAACAAATTCTAGATTTCATGATTAGATTATTCATATTCAAAGCTCCTCATATGGCAATTCCAACAAACATCAAGGTGCTAAATGTGAAGGCGCAGTGCAAAGGTGATCAAGTGAGATGATGTGAAGAAAAAAAATAATATATATATATATATATAGCACAACACACAAAAAGAAAAGAGAACAATCAACCAGCAGGACAGAAATTGTGTCTACGAGAATGTGAAATCACTAAGTCACACAGTACTGATGGTCCTTTCAATAAATGAACATATGGTTGATATTAAGTCAGCGTTTCGACCTTATAAATAAAAATTTGAAAGGATCTTCCCCAGGACAATAATAGCTACCTGGCCAGGCTGGAGGCTATATCTCTCAGCAGAGAAGATAAGAGTAGGTAAAACAAGACCATCAGAGTCAGTCAAAGGTGCAATCCTGAGTGAATCAGAATGCATGCAGAGGCGGAGGAAATGCTGTTGATCTCTAGGTCTCTGTGTACCACCATGAATGTGGAGATAGCATCCGTGTTGCGTATTGAGTGTACTATAGTGCAAAGCTGCACATTTATAAGGGGTGATAAAATTATACTTTTGAAACAAATCAATCAATCAGGTTTCTTATAAAGTGCGACTACTCACCAGTGAGGGTCTCAAGGCGCTGGGGGTGGGGGAATCTGCGGTTCAGTCGAAGAGCCAGGTCTTGAAGTCCTTCCTGAATTACGGCAGCGATGGTGATTGCCTGAGGTGCAGAGGCAGGGAGTTTCAGGTCTTCGCAGCAAGGTAGGAGAAGGATCTTCCTCCAGGCGTGGTCTTGCGGTTCCGTGGTATGGTGTCCATGGCCAGTTGGGCGGAGCGGAGAGTCAGTATTTTTGAAAATAATGATGGTAAGGTATATTCAGTGCGCCGGTCCATTCATTTGGCAGTTTGCTAAGTAAACCTTTGCAGGTATGTATTCCCAAAACTCCCATATTGACTGTTTAACAGTCATTTAAAAGGTGCAAAAATGCCTCTGCATTGAGTTATGCTTTGGTGTTGTCGGTGGGTTTTCTGTTTGCTAGATAAGCTATTTCATTTTGAATCCAAGGTACCAGATATGTTGTTAGGGAAAGGCGTTCAATCTGTAGCAGTTAAATGCAAAGATGCAAATATGACCACATATTTTTCCTTTGACTAGGTCGCATTAGATAGGGTGGAACTGCCAATAGTTTTCAATCGAATAGCTGAAACCATGCTCAAGGCATTTTGTGTACCCTCCCCACACATATATCTATTGACAATGGGGTGGCTTTAATAATGTGACTTTACTAAGGGTTTCCTTATTACTAGCATGTCCAAGAAAGGCAAAATTAGACTATTGGAATCCAAACGTTTGCTGATTTGCAAAAATGTGTTCAAATAAAACATTGGGGCTTATTTAGAGTTGGGCGGATGCAGGACATTCACCAAAAAGTAACAGATATTCTGTCCACCTTTTTACAAGTGCATTGTTGGGGAGAGGAGTTGGCCTAACGGCTAGGGCGGTCGACCTCGAATCTGGAGAACTGGATTCGAGTCTCAGCAATGACGCTGAACATCCTGTGATTCTGGGCAAATCACTTAATCTCCCTGTGCCTAACAAAAATGAATGTGTCCTCATGTAACGCAACTGGTGTTATGTAAAGCGCTCTGATACCCGATACCTTTGGGTCAAGTTCGCGCTATATAAAACTCCATAAAATAAAAAATAGTTGTCAAAGGCTCTTTAAATCTAACAGATGGTACATCTGCCACTTTTTTAGTGGATGTCAAACTCTGCCAAACTCTGAATGAGGCCCTTTATTATGCTTTAATTAAAGTGCAGCTCCCCTTGGGGCTTCAATTTAAGGAAGAATGTATTAGTTTAGTAGCCTTAAGATTTAATATTCAACTAAAGAGCACACACATTTAAATATCATACTTCTCTAAATTCATAAATCCCTTCCTTTAGATTCAAAGGTCATACATCTTTCAGCACCATATGAGCCACAGTTCAACAGTGAGATTCTGTAATTTGTGTAAGCCCTTGATCATTTTGATGCTTTTCAGATTGGAGGTCTTCAACCGGACAAGAAAGGAGGGTGGGAGGAGAGTTCTACAAGTTACTTCAACACATCAACATCCCTCTGCTCTGTACAGGGATATGTCTGTGATTCCTTTGGCATTTTGTGCAGAGACCATGAAATGTTCTACACACTTCCCTCTTTTCCTTCTGTCTACTTCTTTGCTTTTTCTAGTGGGATTCCTCTGATGTTCAATTTTTGGTAGCGCTTTTGATGTATGGCTTTCTGGGTCGAAGATTCCCCCCCTGCCATGCAGTGGGTATCCCTCCCAGCTTCTCTTCTTTATCCAGGGCCATCACAACAACATAGCTTCAACAGTGTTTCCCGAGTAAGAGTTATTATAAATTAGCAGTTTAAGCCATGGTATTTGATCAAGTATGTTAATGATATAAGATCAAGGCATGTTTGCTAAAGGTAAATACAGGGCCAAGATACTGCGTTAAAACGTTTTACTTTAAGTGGTTTGCCTAGATACAGCTTTGTTGTATCACGTGACGCAAGCATGCAGTATATTAGGCAAATTTGTAATGGAATTCCAGTGTAGAATGGTGATTTGGTTTTACTGTTGAGTGAGTTGTGGAGCAGTGCTTTTTGAGCGCCTCTGTATTTGTTTTTTAAGCAGATTGGGAAGAGCATGGTGAATTATAGCACAATAAACTGTTTTCATACCTAGCTAAATTTAGTGTTATCCCTTTCTTAAGAGTTTAACCATGTATTAGGCTATATACATTTAAGAGTTATGTATAGTTTATATTTTCTATGCTTTACCCTTCCATAAAGGCAAGTTATTATTTTGTGATTCCACTGCACAAGAGCAATTCTGTGCAAATGGACACATGTAAGGAAAAATATACATCTAGGAGCCAGTCTTGACCAAATGAAGTTTGCCTACATCTAAAAAACATTAATTCATATTGCTTATCACGTTTGTGGTGTAAGAAAGACAAATGTTGATCAGCCATATATGGTCTTAAATAAAAATTGAAAACTGTGGGAAAAGAGTGATTTTGTGTTTACGTATGCCATTTCCAAGAAAGACTGTTACTGTGTGTCGCCTTTTGCTTGTCTGCAGAGGCCCTCATTTTGCAACTCACTAATGAGGCCCGACAGAAAGCCAAAATATGTGGTGATTTTTGTTTTCCTGTTCAGCTGGGATTTGGCATAGGAGATCGAGCTGTAATGTTCATTTTAGAGTGTGGTCAAGTGTGATTGCGTGCGTTTGGTTTCTGTCTTTAATAGCATGGATGCGAGTTTAAAAAAATCATAATGCATCCAGTCTAAATACCTGGAATTCGGGTTGTTTAAAGCAATTCCTTTCATCACGCTTGTATTGTCTAATTCAGTGCTGTGGATCTCCAGGCACCAGGGGTATCATCTTTAAGTAAGGTGGGCTTTTGCTTATGTACTATTGGATTATAGCCCAGTGCTGAGGACATACTGACTGATAAAGACCCTCTGCTTAAGTTGCAACAAGATTGAGGACCTTATAAAACAGGTACGGTTGAGGCAGAAGGGCTATAAAGTTATTAGAACATTTAATCCATGGAGTGTTCTAAACTAAACAGAGACTAACAGAAGGACGACCATTGGAATCTTGAAGTAGGTAATGGATACCAGCCATTATTAACATTATTACGGAAGAATGGGAAGAGGTATGACTAGTTTGGTTCTCTGCTCCAGTGAGCGCTTTAATCTGAACCTGTAGCAGCATCTTCCCAGAGGTCTGCTAGCAAAAGGCAGGTATCGTGGTTTGTCCTTGCAAGTTCATGCATGTGGAAGTGATGGTAAATTCCTTTGTCAAAGGTCGCCCATGTACTTTCAAACAAGAGTGCTACTGTCCGTCTTTTATAGAAGCATTGTAAGTCCAGTACCTTAACTGCACTGAGCTCAAAGGCTAAATAGTTATATCAGTATAGCTCCTTTCTCGAAGGATCTAAGTTCTTGGAGCAGTGCCAGTGTCAGGAGTGTAACAATGATTCTACATTGGCATTAGTCCTATTGGACCTATCAGTGGCCTTTGACACGATCGACCATAAGATATTGGTGGACCATGTCTAGGCCGCAGGGCTACGCGGTTCGGCATTAAATTGGATTAAATCGTTCCTTAAGGAATGTTCCCAGTCAGTATGGCTTGCCCCCTTTAGGGGCAACAGAAGCTCATTTGGACTGTAGAGGGCCTCAAGGTTTTTCCCTTTCACCGCATCTTTTTCATCAAGCATACACTTAGGGCATCTCTTCTTTACAGTAGATGGTTGTTTTTATGTTCTCTGTGGCTATTTAGCGCCATGAAATCTTATGGTGTACATATGCTGTATAAATACTTTTAACATAACAATCTTTTCCTCCATATCCTTTCTTATTTCAGCTCACATCAATGTTTTATGACTGCTTTCATGCTATTTCTTTGTGCGTTGTCTCTCGTGCTGTGATCTCAACTTTTGTGGGGAAAAAGGTAACAATAAGAAATTAATTTTTCAGGATCATTGCACGACTTAAAACGTCACAAATGATTATCATATTGTCCATGTCTGAAAAGTGCTCTGATATTCCTGAGAACAGAAGCTGAACACACATTGAAATGGTGAACTGTTTTGGTTACTTTGGCCACAAAACGTGACCATCTATGCATGGTCTTTGATTGAAGCTACATATGCTCACAGGCTTCACTCATGTATCCTTCCTCCATTTTTGCGTTATAATTATCAGTTATAAAACATAACTAGCGCATGAATGTTGTTTTTAATTATTATTTTTATTGATGTCAATGAAACATAATCTCTCATCTGTATTGTAACTCTGAATTGTACATTATGTAAGAATTGTAAATACTGAATGATATACTTTGTATGCTTGAAAAATGACATATTTGAGTCAATTAAAGTACATACCCTGTGTTAAATGTCTATCACTTTCTTGCAAGATGTGGAAGAAGAGGTTTCATGTGATTCCTCTAGGTTGCATAGTGCCATGTCTTTAAAATCTATAATGTGTCCCTAAGCTGTTGTGGTTACGGAACTATCTGAACACAATGGTATGTGTTGTGTTACGTGCAGTATTTGTAGAACCCACGTACAACAGAATTTCAATGTGCTTTAGAGAATGACAACATACCCAACACTAGGAGAAGGAAACCCATGTCCGGAAAACCGAAACAAAGAGAAAAGGAAACAGTGGAGTCTACAGAATAAAAAGTACAATTTTTAGCTTTTTCTTTTTTCTTTTTTAAAGACTTAACGAAGTCAAAGAGCAAAGTTCAAGGGGAAGTTTGTTCTATTCCTTAGTTGCAGCAACAGAAAAAGCCCTGTCTCTGAAACAGACTGTCTGACTCTTGATGATCTGCAGCAACTATTGGCCCAAGGAGCACAAAGATTATTGTGGTGCTTGAATTTGAAATTTAGAAACCAAGAACTGAGGGTAGAAAGTGGTACATAACCGTATGTACAATTACCAGGCATTTAATGAGCATATGTTCTTAGGTCGAGCCTAGGTTGCGACAGACATATTGTGGGTTTACCAAGAATATACAGTGGCTTGCAGCCCACCTATTGCTTACCATTGGTTGGCTTTACTGTCACTCTTATTAGCTTGCTTTCTATTTGATGGCTTTCTTTTTATCAGCCTGTCCATCTTGCGTTTGTTCCTCCCATGGAGGATATCCTCCTTACCATCTCTTTGATTAACCGGCTTCTATGCATCCCCTAATTGCTTCTTGTTTGAAGACTCCATGAGAGTGCTTGTGTTCTTCAGCTGTCTCCTTTGTGTACCCGAGGTTGCTCTCATTTGACCCCCCCCCCAACTTTACTCTTGTGCTCTTTCTTGCCTGTTTGCTTCTCGCTACACATTGCTCTTTCGCCCATGTTTATCCTTTTGCCCCATGTTCTCTCCCTTGGGTTGCTTTTTCCACACCCACTGTGTTGCTTCATTCCAATTCAGCTCCCTCAACCTGCGCATCCTCTTTAATTGTTTTTTTTGGAAGACAATCTTTTGTGCTGTTTTAAAATAGCCCCAATCAGTACATAAAAAAGGAGAAGTCTGTCCTTTTGTAGGGATGCACATGCTTGTTGAACACATGCGCGATCCTACAACATAATGCAGCAACCACATCATTGTGCTTTTTTTTTTTTTATCTATGTCGCACAGCAGCAGAGATGCTGTACAGCGTGGCTGAAAAAAAGATGCTCTACAGCATGGCTAAAAAAAAGATGCTGTACAGCATGGCTAAAACATTTCACTCGGGGCAGCCTGAAATATTTGCTCTGGAGTGATCTCTCTTTGATGGCTTACTGGGACACGTCGTGTCATCCGGGTGCTTCTGCCTCACTGTTGGTTTGGTATATTGGTCAATCTTGCTATCTTGAGGGGGTCACCGCTGCGTGCTCCTTCACCCATGCTGTCCACTTTTGAAAGAAGGGAGTGAAAGACCCTCTGGAATTCAGTCTGGCAGCGCCCCATACAGAACAGGGTAGCTCAACAACAGTGTGAGTGAGGGAAGCCGTGGAGTAAGCTGCCCGAGTCAGTTTGGTGTCAAAAAATTAAAGGAGATTAAGCAGTTCCAACTACTCTGGCCTTTCGAGTGCTACATGTGGTAAAGGTGATGAAAGTGTTCACTGCTATCCCAATTGCAGGCCGACTCCCAAATGCCTTCTTTCAGAGTGGCCGCCTTGTGTCCTTCACCATGGCACCCATCATGAGTTACATAAATTATATAACATCTTTATCCTGTGGGGAACAGTTATTCAGCGGCCTGGGCCTCTGCTGTGCTACTAACAATGAGCTAAATCGTTTCCAAGGAAGCGTCGAATTAGGCCGTAAAGCGGCATCTACTTCAAGCATATATGCCCCTTAATCGGAGGTTCCTTAAGCCTAGGCTGACAATGCCTTTCCTCCAATTTCGGTAGGCCCCTCCAGCACCTGGACTAGTTCGTTCATCGCAGGGGAGCTAGTGAGGCCAGTCAGATGTTTCCTGCAGTATGTGGTCAGCCTCTGGAAATATGGCGCCTCCCAATTTGACGTTTCCAGCTTTCCTGCCCACCTTTGTTGCGGAACTTTGTTGCAAGGGCCGCACGTCCGCTCCCTGACCTCTGTAGCCTCCTCAACCCTCAAATGGGGTCCCGCTTTCAGTCCTGGGGGGTGGGCACAGCCCAGCTGCGGCCCTTCAACACAGATCACTGCCCGCTCAGAATCTCACCTCCACCCCCTGCAGAATTGCACCAACCTAGGGGGCGCAAATGGCTGATGCCATCCCGACCTCGCATGTGAAGCCTCAGGCGCAGCAGCAGTAGTCAGGATCTTGTGTGCAGTCATGGAAGCCATCATGGGAGGGTGTAAAATGTGTTTTTATTGCACTGGGTTGGCCAGGATTACTAAGCACTGGAAATTGCTCAGCAGACCCTCTTAGGCTGCGCCCACCATGGACCACGCCACCTTTAAAAATAAATTAGTCTTCGGGTATTTACCGTTTATAAAGCTTGCACATTCATGTTTCACCCCTTAATCTCTTTAAAGGAGTCCTCAGTCAGTTTGTGGCTTCATTTTGCACTTAGATTTGATAGGGACATAGTCTACAGAGTTAACAATAATCAGTGAGGATTACACCAGTGTTCCATAGATCACTGAATCAGACTTTAGATGATATTCTTGTGACAACAAAATGTACAGGAAACTGTTTTAATGCGGCAGTGTTGTATTACACGTGATCAGTGGCAATGGGCTTTCTGACCACCAAGTTTACAATCCAGTCTAATTTTTAGAATGACTGGGGAATATGCAAATGCTCTCCAATGGAAGTTCATCATATACAAATATTTCTGTTACATCTTTATTGTGGATATCCTTGAACAAGAAGAGATTTCAGTTTTTGGTGGTTTAAAGAGCCAGCTATAGTTACCCTGGCTTTTTTTCACCATTTAAAACAATTAATCATAGGGCATGTATGTGACCTTGAGGCCCTAACAGCAAGTAACCAGTGCATGCCTGCGAATTGCAGATCTTTTGCTTCTGGGTGGATTCTAGAAACATCCACATGGCAGATTTTCGCTTGTGCAAACCTGTGGGTTCCTCTTCATCGCTCCTAAAAAGACTCTTTACGTTATTCACCATAGTCACCTGCATCTAGTTCAGGCCAGTGGGCCGCCTCCTGTCACAGATGGTTCTCTGGCTGCCTGTTACTTGGTTTGGGCGTGAAATTCCGCTCCGCTCACGGAGCAGAGTTTTTTCGTCGCTCGAAGCGTGAGTGTGGAAAATCTTAATCCAGACCCCCTCCCGGCAAGATTTCTCAATGCGGGTGGTCGCGGATGGACACTACCGCTCGCGTTGAGAAACCTTTGTTCGCGTTGAGGAAGCTGCCACTCGAGTATAGCAGCTACTCGAGCGGCAGAGAGAAGCAGTGCCCTCTTGCGCTGCATGTGGTGCCGTTCGTGCTGATTTTACAGCGCAGGACAAACACCCGGTGCTACAAATCAGCGCAAACCGTGCAATGTAATGCACTCTGCTGCTTGCAGGACTCCGCCCAGACCTACCTCTTACCAGTGTACTTGTGTAGTTAGCCTCTGGGTATTCCCTATAAGAGTGTTTAAATACGGCGCAATCCCCCATGGTAGGGCTGTGGATTACTGTTTCTCTTTCCTGAACGGACTGTGATCATTAAACATGGTTGGCTCTATGCAGTCCGAGGCGCACGTTTCTCACATTTCACTCCCGATGGTTTACATACAACCTGTATCCACTGCATGTGGTGGGCAGCTGCTTTGTAGCTTCTGGGTGAATTTGATAGCCAGTTAATCAGGCACAATAATAGAAAAATGTGGATATAATAGAGACCCGCTCAATTAGGCACAGCAATAGATTAATGTGAATTCTATAGAGACCCACTCAATCGTCACAATAATAGATTGATGTGGAATCTACGGAGGCCCACTCAGTCAGGCACAATAGATTCATAGGGTTACTATAGAAAACCGCTCAGTCAGGCATAACAATAAATCAATGTGAATTCGATAGAGGTCCACCCAATCAGCCACAACAATAAATTAATGTGGATTCTACAGAGATCTGCTCGATGAGCCACAATGATAAACTAAATTGAATTCTACAGAGATCTCCTCAATCAGGCTTAGCAATAGATTAATGTGAATTCTATAGGGATCCGCACAACTGAGCTCAACAATAGATCAATGTGGAATCTATAGAGAACCGCTCAATCAGGAGCTACAATTAATTAATATACATTTTACAGAGATTCACGCAATCAGGCAAAACAATAGATAAAATTGAGTCATAAAGAGAGGCACAGCAATACATTTAATGTGGATTTCAACAACAAATTACTGTGGATTCTATAGAGACTTTCTCAGTCCGGCACAACAACAGATTAAATTGGATTCTCTGGAGACTCAACGAGGCACAAAAATAAATTAATGCAAAGTACATGTCTTCTACCTACCACTCCTTGTCCCGTTATGTGGTTGAGTAAAGTGTCCTCAAGATAAGAGCCCAAATCTGGTCACTGACAGTCTACACCACAGTGCTTCCCAAATGTGCCACTCTGGAGTTCAACACTCTTTCTACCAAGCACTCTCCCAAGGTGTACTGTTTTAGCCCTACACTTCCATGGATGCCTCATCCTCGCTATTTAAATGCAACTACAATACAATACAATTTTTACTTCAATTCCAAAGGATAGCCACCATTTTTTTCAATAGCCGAAGGACAATGTATCTGTCTTTTTTTTTTTTTTATTCTTTTTATTAAACAATTACTCGGTCAACCATCACAATCAAAAGCAAAGAGCAGATGTATTTTGGCAACATCAAGATCAGGGTTTACATTATTGCATACATACGACAGGGTTCACAGTTATCGCACCAGATGCACCTTTCAGTGGTTCCCCTGATGTTACCGCGCTTCCCCACCCCACCCCGCCCGGCTAGGTCCTATATTTATTCCATGGGTTCCAAATTTTTTCCCATTGTTTGGGGCAGCCTCTACTTTTATATACGACTTTTTCTGCCTGTCGGCACCAGTCTAGGTCCTGCTTCCTGTTGGTAAGTCTTGGTGAGTCCTGCGCCCCCCCCATGTCCTTGCTATGTTTTGTTTTGCCACCCCCGAGGCTAACATGAGCCAGATTTTAGCATGTGTGAGCCACCTTACCTCCCCCGTGACTCCCAGCAAGTGCCAGCGTGAGTCTAGTTGTATGTGGAGCCCCGTCACCTCGGACATCGCCCCGGTCACTCCTGCCCAGTATTGCTGAATTTTAGGACATGCCCAAATGATATGAAAGAAAGTGCCTGTTTCCCCACACCCCTGTCAAATTGGTCTGAATCGCATCTACCCAGTCTGTGTTAGAGCGTTCTGGGAGCATATGACCTAAGTAGGACTCGATGTTGGATTTGTCTGAATCGCGCTCGTATGGCAACCTCCCTGGGGCTCTGAGTAGTTTCCAATCAGTCATCGTCCTCTAATAGTCCCAAGTCTGAGTCCCAAGTTTCTCTCAGCGAGCCCAGAGGATCTGGGAGATTGTTCATTAATTTCTGATATGTGAGGGAGACCGCCTTATAAATCATAGGGTCGAGTAACAGTCAATCCTCCAGCGGGGAGTAGTCCGGCATCGACTCCCCCTCTGGCACATGACAGCGTAGGGCATGTCTCAGTTGTAGGTAGCGAAACCGTTCTCTGTCGGCCTTTGATATTCTGTCTGAAGTTCTTCAAAGGTGACCATGGTCCCACTCCGCCATATATCCCCGAGGTTATCTATGCCAAGAAGGCTCCATCCACGGAAGCCCTGTAGGCATCCTACTTCGCCCAATACATCACTTCCCCAGAGCGGGTTTTGTTGTGTCAGTTTGGAATCCCATTCCAGTGATTTTGTAGCTGCATGCCATGCTCGTACTACCGCCTGCGTGTGTACGGGTAGAGATCTTTCTGACCTCCTGCGATACAGGGCTACAGAGTACCCTCCGTTCCCCATTGCGTGGCGATCAACCCCGTATGCCGGTTCAGAGTGGGGCGCGAAGGCCCAGCCATTTACATTAAAAAGCTGGGCCGCCAGGTAGTAGTTCCAGATGTCTGGGACCGCCAGTCCGCTCTTGAAAACCCCTTGCTTAAGTTTGCACAGTGCTATGCGTAGTTTGCCACCCTCCCACAGAAGGTTGCGCTGCTCCCCTTCAATTGCCCGAAAAAAGGTATCCGGGATCTTGCAGGGGGTGTTCTGCAAGGCATATAGCAAATGAGGGAGGTGCCATCATTTTGAACAAGACCGCTCTACCCATGAGGTATATCGGTAGCTGCTGCCAGTGTGCTACATCCCCACGCAGCCTCGTCAGTTGGGTATGTATATTTAGGTTTAGGAAGTCCTCGTCCGACTTTGTGATCCATATACCTAGGTATTTGAACTTGTCATGCTGTACAAGGGCTACGCAGTCAGCTGTGAGCGGCGGGAGTTCACCAGCTAGGTTGAAAATAAGGGATTTGGCCCAGTTTATCTGGTACCCCGAATAACTTTCAAAGAGTCGGAGTATGTTGATGAGCCTGTGAAGCGTCTGTCTGGGTCTGTTTGTGTACAGTTGTACGTCGTCGGCATACAAGAAAATCTGCTCCTCCCACCCACCCCCAACGTCAATACCTCGGATCCGGGGGTCCCCACGGACCCACGCCAACAGTGGTTCAAGTGCCATCACGAAGATTATGGGGGAGAGGGGGCACCCCTGTTGCGTACCCCTGTGAAATGTGAACGATCTAGAGACTGACTCGTTCACCCGAACTCGGGCCATTGGGTCGCGATAAAGGAGGCGGACCCAAGCACACAATAATGGTCCAAAACCCAGTCTGGACAGGACCGCTAATAAGTAGGGCCATTTAGTGCTGTCAAAAGCAATGCGAGCATCCAGTGACAGTACTGTGGCAGGTTCAGTTGGATGCGTTGCTGTAAAGTGCATTACACCGTACAGGCGTCTAAGGTTCAGTCTGGTACTCCTCTGAGGCATGAATCCTGACTGATCCGGGTGGATTATTGTGGAAATGATGGGGCCAAGTTGATTTGATTACACCTTTGCCAGGACCTTGGTTTCTAAATTAAGTAGGGAAATGGGCCGGTAGGAGCTGCATAGCTCCAATGGTTTGCCTTTCTTTGGAATGACCACGATTGTAGCTAATCTTAGATCTTCTGGTAAACTCCCATCCTGCAATGCAATGTGGAACATATCTAACATCGATTGTGTCACCACTGTTGCCACACATTTAAAGAGTTCTGCGGGAAGCCCATTCGGGCCCGCAGCTTTTCCGGACTGTAGATCCCGGATGGCCTCTTCTATTTCTTCCTTCGTCAGGTCAATGGTTTCTCTGACAATGTATCAATCTTAGGTCATGCTCCAGCAACAACCTGGTTCTCCTGTGATGTAATCTGCATCCTGAGCCCTCTCCACGCTCCTTCCTTACTTCCACCGGCCTGAACTCTACACACTTGACTCTGCCGCTCATTTTCTTTTTCTACGTGCTGACAACCGTCTGGTCACATGGATGTTGCGATGTGTAAGAGCTTTAAAGATTCATAATACAGGGCCAGCAATGCATCTCTGAGACAAGTGATCATTAATCTGCCACCTGAGGGTGATATCACATTGTCTGTAGTCACCAAATGAGAAGGTGGGTACATTTGTGTGAGGGAGGAGTATGAAAGACGCTTCATGGCTTCGTAGCTGGGAATGCATTTTCAGTGTTGCTGTGTTTTATTCTAAGGAGTGGTGTTGCCATGGTCACCACAGCACCTTTCCCAACTCAGGGTTGTTCATTCTACTGATTTTGTTTCTTGTCTGGCATAGTTTTTTTAGTGATGTCTAGGAAGTATTTCTCTTCTTACTCTTAGATGAAAATCAGGTGTGACCAGCAGGGCATGGGCGAGTTAATGGCTTCTTTTCCTAACGGTGGGTGGCCTGTCTTAACCTGTTTTTGTTTGTGGGACATGCCGCCTGGCTTAAAGTTCTACAATACCTCTTCAGGGGTAGTAAGTGCTATATAAATGCAATTGTTAAACAAAATAGAGTGGACAACCCGGTGCAGTAACCAGCTAAATGGACTATGAAAATTAGAAATACCATGAAAGAACCTGCTCAAAGCTGCCAGTTTAAACTATGAACTACACACCTATTACACATCTTCATCCATCACACAGCTAAGTGCTGCGTCCCACAACATGATTATCGCACCTCGGTGGTCCTCATGCACAACATGGAAACACTTCCCACACAGGATCAAAACAAAGGCAAAACACATCCAATCACACACCTTACACGATGTAACGTGTTACCCCTGTGGGCAAGCACTTGAGTGGCCCACATAAGGGTAGTAAGCGCTGTGTAAATGTTCCAATGTAATACAATATCCGGCCGCTTTGAGAATTTGTTTTTATCTGCCACCTCTGCTTTTGGACTTGGATAGCTTGCTTTTTTGCCTGTTCTCTTCATGCTGCTATGGTTGTTTTCATTTGTCCTGCTCAATTCCAAAGTTTTGGTTTCCTTGTCTCTTGTGTTTCACTATGCTACTCCTCAAGGGCTGCGTTTTCCCAAGTTGGTCGCATGGATTCTGGGTAAATCTCTAGTTTGCTTTTTCTGACTTTTTCTACAACAGGAATGTACAGTGGAGTTTGTACCGTGAATTATTGGTTCTATTGATAGACCTTACTTTTCTAAGCAGTCTATGGGGCAAAAACTGCCATGATGTGTCTGAATAAATTGTGGACAGATTCCAAAGCATGTCAGGTGAAGACATGGCACTGCTTGTTGGTTCTCAAGATGGACAGTGATGAGACAGGTGGGTGACCTGGCAACCTGTACCAATACTCTTCACTATCCCAAGGCCTACTCTTTCTCATCCTAGTCCAGAAATACCTCCAACCTACTCTCCAGTGAGGCATTCACCTTTGACAAAAGCGTTGATGAAATAGCCCCAAAAATAATTTTTCGGTTAGAGGGCATATATATTTACCCTGAAGAAACGGGGAGCATCTAAAATGTTGTACTATATTTTAAGAGCAAGAATAACTGCCACTGATCTGCACGCGAACTCTTGAAATAAGGATTCGGGCAAAGACGACTGGGTCTTATTGTGAAGCAGATTACAGGTAATTACTCAAAACACGAGTGAAGCATTTATTGATCTTCATTCATTTGCAAGAATAGGAAATAGCTGTATCCATCCAATGGAAGAAGAGTAAAATAATGAGATCCGAAACAAAGGAGTGAACATTTCCAAATGTGCAATTTTCTGTTTTGCACATTTGTGGAAAATGAGGAGCGCTGTAATGGTCCGGGCTGTGTAATCACGTTAATGATAACTGGATTAATGTAAACACATTGCCCGGACCATTGAAAGTGCTCTTAAAGGCAATTTCCCCAGCAGGGAAAAAACATGTGCTGCGTCTGTCTGCAAGGTCCTCCTAGCAGGCAGGTGTCGCACACTAGCTCCACTCCAGGGGAACCTGCTTTGATGCACTGTCAGGAACAGTGTAATTAAGGAGCGGTTCCTCAGTTGGAGCAGAGGAGCGCCGCCCCACTTACATGAGATTACAAATAAAATGGATCATTACCATTTTATTTTTCATCCTGAGATCCTCCCAACCTGAATGAGCATCGGGACGGGGGCGGGTCCACTGCTGAATGACAGACTGGGAGGAGGGTGGTTTGTATGTGAACTTTTAAAAATGTGCATGTCTTTTTGGCCGGCAGCCTTGCGACAGCCAGCCAGACATGCGCACTTTGAAACCTCTAACCCAGCTTAGAGCAACTGCAGGCGTCCATAGCGCTGTGGAGCGCCGAGACAGGCCGCTCTCTCCAATCAGGGCACTGCACTCATGCTGGTGAGAGCAGCACCCTGATTGGTCAAAGGAGTTTCCTGGTGACCCGGCTGCAGTGCTACGAGGTCTGGAGCAGGAGGTCCTGTTGTTAGGTAAGTTTTTCTTTTAATATATTTGTTTATATGGGCGTGCACGTTTATTTTGATATTTTTGTAATTTTATTTGAGCGCCTGCCCGCTCTTCCCGTTGATGCCAGCCGCCACTGAGTGCAATTACCAGTAATGGATTTACATTGCTCGACCACTGGCAGGGCTGGACCCCACAAGTATTCTTCACTTCACTGTGCGAAATAAGGTACACTTGTCCTGCAGGGCATTTCGCATTTATTTTGTAATCAGCAAAATCAGGTGGAACAGGCTAAAGTTTCACATCTGCATACTGTGGAATGAAAAAGAAATCAACCACCTGACAATAATGTGCATGGTTTCACCCCTAATGCGCTTTTACCAGCCACAAGTTGGTGAAAGTGCAATGGATCACCACAAAGGGTGACTCATGGCCACCTTGTGGTTGCATCAACGCTCAGCATCTGCGTGGCTTTGTTGCCCCTGGTTTCCTCTTTTGAAAGTGTCTTAGTAAATTCTTGAATTTGGGGAAATCCTTAGTATTGTGGCCTTTGCTCCTTATGCAGAGACAACACAGAAAGCAGGAGCTGGGTGTGGTATCTTAATTTGTATGCCATGCATTCTCCCCTCAGTGTTATGTCCCCTGCTGCTCAGCCAGAGTGACTGTGATGTAATCAGAATGTTGATGGGTGGGGGCCCTAGGTGGCGCACGAGCAAGATGGCCGCACTGGTGTGAGGCTCCTGCAGCTCGGCGCAATTATCCGGTCATTAATCCTGCCCATATGGTCCTAACTATATAATGCCTGTCGCAACGAGGTGACTGTTGCCCTCTGCAATCCTGCTGTGAGTTTGGAGCGTGTGGCGGGCTCCATATTGCTGCTGGTCCTGCATCCTGCTGCCACCGCTGCGAGTGCCTGCCCAGCCTGGAGCTACTGCTGGGCGAGGTGTGCTACGGGAGCGCCGTGGAGCCCATGTGGTGGCTGGGCCCCGCCTGAAGCGGACCGCGACTTCGGCGAGAGACAGGAACGGGGTGAGAGTGTATCGCGCTGCCCTAAGAGAAGGCTGATAAGCGCATAGATTCGCGCCCCGCTGCAATTGAAGCTGCGTTTGCTCACTGACTCACCACTGCCTGCATTACTCCTTTTCTCCGGGGAGTGTGACGCGCCGTAATTGATCCCGGCCCGCGGCCCACTCCAAGCGGTGCTACGAGGATCTACTCTCCCACCGAACATCTCCTGCCTGCAGCGCTGTCGCTGCGCCGAACCGGCACCAGTGGCGGGTGCGGCGCGGCGGGCGCCCCCGGCATGCTAGCGGCCGCTGGGTCCTAGGGAAGTTGTCTGGATGTGGTGTGAAGCGCCGTGGCTGCCGCTGCCATGCGCCTACTGAACAAAGGTGCCGCGGTCACACGGCGCCATTACTTTGCACTCAATACGCCACCATACTCCTCCCATGCCCTTGGAACTACATGCTGGGATGCCGGTGACTGCCTGCCGCTTTCTGCCCGGATCACTGTGATATTCTCCTCAATGTGAGTGTGACCATTCTCACAGGGGCCCCCAGTGGTGTGAGTGACGAGAATACTGAGGTACTGCCAGCGAGCCCTGCCACCACTATAGCATTGTGGGCAGCATTGGTTTCCTTCTACTCCTTGGGGACCTGCACTGTTTAAACTGTTCCTGGCTCCTTAAGTGGTACACCATCCCTCCTATGAATAGCTGTCTCCTCCTGGTTGTGGCCCCACACGGCGTGCGTAGTGGAAGACTGGTGTGCGGGGGCGCTACATGTGCAGGGTGTACGTGCATGATTGACTAACACAGGGACAAAGGTGCCAACTGACACCGGCATTGGCCCTTGCTGCTGGCGGTGACTGGAGGCTTGCGGGCACCCCACAAGTCCCAAGTAGGGGGGCCGAGTGTCGTACATTCACTGGTCACCACCTGATTCATCTCTACACCGCGCTGACCATGGGGAAGCCTGATGCAAAACAGCCGCGGCTGACCTTCGAAACCAAGAAAAGCACCCGCTTACATCAGGAAGAGCCGGGCGCGGCCGGTGATGAACCCGCGCAGGAGTCCTCCACCATACCGAACGACGATATGAAGGCTATCCTCCTGGAGGTCAGGCAAGGACTCACCACCATCGCAGAGAAAATGGATGCCATGACTACGCGGATGGATGCTATAGTCCACAAATTGGATGGTCATGAAGAGCGCATCAAAGAAACAGAGCGCCGTATCTCCGATGCTGAGGATGCCACATCCCATATTCAGACAAATGTAATGCAAATGGACAAACTCCTGAAGCTTATTGCAGCAAAAAACGAGGACCTTGAAGCGAGAAGCAGACGCAACAACATCCGCGTCCTTGGTATCCCGGAGAGCGCCAACACTGGGAAAATGGAAGAGTATGTTGAGAGACTATTGCTGGCAACCATTGGTGCTGGATCCTTCTCTTCCCAATTCATTGTTGAACAGGCGCACCGATCGTTGGGGCCTCGACCGCCTCCGGGGAGCACGCCAAGACCCATCATCGCTCGGCTCCTAAATTATCGGGACTGAGATGTGGCTCTTCGAATGGCCCGGGACAAACGACAACTGAATTTTGAAGGCACCACGTTCACTATATACCCGGATTTCACAGCGACGGTGCAGGAGGAGAGGCGCAAGTTCTTACCCGCCAAGCAAAAGCTGCGCCAGGCCCAAATAGACTATGTGCTATTATATCCAGCCCGCCTAAGAGTCACTCATCAAGGAAAACAAATCTTCTTTACCAAGCCGCAACAAGTGGACGAATTCTTGAAGCGCCACAACACAGCCTCCGCTTCATCGGGCACTTCATCTAGATCTGCGTCGCCGACCACGGAGAAAAGTCTCAACTGAAGCATGCAGCGGCTATCCCCTGCAGCGCTTGAAGTGCCGCCAGGTCATATCGCCTCGAGAACTTTACACCACGCACTCTTTCCAACGTGCGACACCAGTCATCATAGACCAGCTAATTGACACACTGGGTTTATAAGACACTTGCACCGAGCACCCTCTGCCCTTTTGGAGGTCGCCTATACCACCACTTTGACTCTCCGAGGGCGAGGAATCACCGTGCATGCCCCTAGGATATCCCCCCCCCCCGAGGGTGCTCCCCCATTGAACCTGCTCCCCCATTGAACCTCTCTGCACAGTCACATGCAGCCTGTGTTTGAAGTTGTTGGGTGTTGGGGTGGGGGGAGGGAAATGTACTTCTGGCATGTTTGGGATGCTTCAGTGGGAGGGGTTGGGATGGGGTTTGTTCTTTCAGGTATTTGATAAATGCATGACACAGCATGATTGACGGCAATGTGGTTGTAATTCTCTTCCTTTCGCACATGTTCTGAGGCCACAGAGCCATCTGCCACGTATCACCTGGGTTTATGGCTGACTTGACATCTCACCAGGAATTACAGATCATTACGTGGAATGTCAGGGGGTTAGGTGACCCACGGAAACGCCGCCAGATCCTGGCATACTTAGATGGGCATCAAATCCACGTAGCTATGCTCCAAGAAACTCACATTAATCCCAGGCACAACAATACGTTTGCGCATAAGTGGGCTGACCACAGGATATTCTCATCCTACTCCTCGTATGCTAGAGGGACGGCTATACTTGTCAAAAAACAGACGCCCTTCGCCTTGGCTGGGACCTCCTTAGATCAGCATGGGCGATATTGTCTTGCACGGGGGCGGTTGGGTACGGAATCGGTCACTTTGGTGTGCTGCTATGGCCCCAATGTTGATACCCCTGATTTTTTCACCACGCTCTGGGGTAAGATCATGGAGATAGGCTCTACTCACATAATTTGGGGTGGGGGGGGAATTTCAATGTAGCCCTTAATCCTGCTGTTGACAGATCTAACCCAGCCTCGCATCATTATAGTAAATCGCGCGAAGTACTGCAGGACATACTGACAGCCAACAGCTTAATTGATGCTTGGAGACATATTCATCCCCAAAAAACCGAAGGCACACACTTTACTGCACAGGCTGCATCATGGCACGTTTAGATTACTGTCTACTCTCACGTGGCCTAGGTCCTGCCATAACTAATATCACACACTTAGCAAGAACATACTCCGATCATTCCCCGGTTAAGCTTACTCTTGTCTCCCCGGGATATGGCACCCCTCGCTGCAGCTGGAGATTGCAGCCTCTAGCTTTACTTGACGCAGTTTTTCATAGTGAACTGGGGGAAGAAATCCAGGATTTCTTTCAGAGAAACAAGGGCTCTGTGGATAGTGTGGAAACAGTTTGGGAGGCCTTCAAGGTCACAATCCGGGGATTCTGTATTTCGAAAAGCTCAGGGGTACTATGGGATATACGGGGCACGCTGTGGAAACTAGAGACTGAGCTTAAGGCACTGGAGACACGGCTCTCTGCAGGAACTGACAGTCACGCTCAACGAGAGTTCTGTGATAAACTCTCGGAGTACACCGACACTGCTGATCGGGAGGCGAGATTTAGGGGTAAATACTGGGTGGCCCGACGCTATGGGGAGGGCGAACGACCAGGAAAGGCCTTGGCGGAGACTATACGGAAGCCCCGTTTCTCTAACTATGTTTTGGAATTATCCGGGCCCGGGGATGTACTTTATCGTGACACCACTGACATACTCAATGCATTCACCACGCACTACTCCTCACTATACACATCCAACAGGTGTGACCGCCTTGACCTTGACGATTATCTGGGGGACGTGGTGCTGGGGTGGCTGGGAGACTCCCAAAGAGAATTCCTTTGCGCTCCCTTTGAATTAGATGAGATACAGGAAGCCATAATGCACACGGAGTCCGGCAAGGCCTCTGGCCTGGACGGGTTGCCCATTGAATTTTATAAAACATACATAGACCAACTGGCCCCTATACTCAAAGAGGTATATGAAGATTCCTTGGAGACTGGCACACTTCCCCCTTCCATGAGGGAGGCGCTCATCACTTCTCTTCTCAAACCTGGAAAGTCGCCTCTCCATTGCGACTCTTACAGACCATTGTCTCTCATTAATTGCGATACCAAAATCTTGGCCAAGGTCATAGCCAATAGGCTCAGCCTGTTAATGGAAAAGTTAGTTCTCCCCGATCAGGCGGGCTTCGTTCCTGGACGAGCTACCACACATAATTTGCGAACCCTCTTTGCAATCCTACATAATGTTGCTCCTGAACTGCCGCTGGCGGCTGTTGTTTTTTTAGACGCCACCAAGGCGTTTGATTCCGTTGAATGGGATTACCTTCTTGGGGTGATGCAGCGAATGGGCTTTCCTCCTTTATTTCTCTCGTGGATAAGGCTGTTATATCAACTACCGACAGCCAAAGTCCTTATTAATGGTCACTTATCCCCTGCTTTACACATCACTAGAGGCACCCGGCAGGGGTGCTCTCTGTCCCCCCTGCTCTTCGCCCTAGCGGTCGAACCATTGGCTGCTAGATTAAGACAGCACCATCAGGACAAGGCGCTACGCTGCAATCTGCGTCAGATCCTTATATCTCTATATGCAGATGACATCACCCTCTATATCAGAGACCCACAGCACAATCTAAATCCGCTCCTACGGAAATTCATAGTTTTTGGGAAATTGTCCGGAATCCACATCAATTGGGGGAAGTCCCAAATCTTTCCTCTAACTCCGGCGGCCATTCGCTTTCCCCTAGACTTTCCACTGGAATGGTGCGATACAGATCAGCGCTATCTAGGGATTCGCATCTCTGGAGACAGGGAGGAGCTGTTGCGCCTCAACTATGGCACCGCTCTAGACCGCATTACTGGATGTGTCACTCGATGGATCTCATTGCCGCTTTGTCTGGCAGGGCGGGCCTCCCAAATTAAAATGGTAGTACTCCCACAGCTATTGTATATCTTTCTCAATATCCTGTACCATCCTGGAAGGTATTTTTTTTAAAGTGCTCAGGTCGGAAATGATCCGGTTGGTGTGGGGGGGTAAACAGCCACGCCTGCAATGGAACATACTCACTAGGCCCTACTCACGGGGAGGATTTGATGTCCCGAACTTCGAGCTTTATTATACATGCGCACAGGCTCACTACGCCTATTATTGGTTCCACCCCCACCCCCCGGTACATGCCGCAGGTTGCAGCAGGACAGTGGCTTGCTGACCCCATACCTCTTGAGGGCGTGCTTTGCGCCACCGCTAATCCGAGAGACGCAGCATCAACCACGATTACATGCACAATAGCTGCTTGGAATCATATTCGGGCCTTACTGCAATGCCCCATGCTGTATTCGCCCACACTCCCGCTTTCATATATTCCCCGCATGCAACTACTTCAAGAGACGGTATTCCTTAAACTCTTAGAGCGGACTAAAATCACAACATGGGGGGACCTCTATCATAATGGGACGTTCCGGCCGTCCGATCAGATATTCCATGAGCTCCAGCCCTCTCCCCTGGATGTTTTCCTTTACGTGCGGCTTCGCCAAGGCATGCGCTCCATTACCCCGGAGTTCCCTCAGGAACCCACCATTCTCGCCCCTCTGCAGCTGATGTTGCGGGCTGCCTCTCCAGGGCATTTGGTCTCTATGCTCTATCACACCATACATACTCAATGGGAGGAGCCTCCCTGTCCCTCACGTGCGCACTGGGACTCAGAACTCGGTTACGAGTTGACAGATGACCATTGGACATATTGTTGCTCGCAAACAGAGCAAATCTCTGCCAGCAGTAGATTGCGCATTACACATTTTAAATTTCTCCATCGCTTGTATTACACTCCAGTTAAAATGTATAAATATAAGCTAAAAGATTCGGATCGTTGCGATAGGTGCGGTGCCCCGGGAGCTGACTTCCTCCATTTGGCCTGGGACTGTTCGGGGGTGCGTGAATATTGGGGACAGGTCTTCGACGCCATGGAACAGATGACGGCGCTCACTCTTGAGCGCTCTCCACTGATAGCTTTGTTAGGCTATACCAAACTTATCCCTAAGCCATATCGCCGATTTCTCGCTATTGTTCTCTTGATGGCTAAGCGCCGCATAGCATGCCGATGGGTTAGAGGATGAGCGCCAAAGTTTAAAGAATGGCTCAATTACTTAATATACTGCCAGGAGCGATTGACTAACTATGCAGACTTACTTCCCCGGACGTCGCGGCCTAAAGACATCTGGGGGCCCCTTACAACTTACCTTCTCTTGCACCCACGAGATGCCCCGGCTGTCACTCCGGAAACAGCGGCACCATAGAGGTTCTCATACAAGGGGTAAATGGTATACTTACGGGATGTATGCTGGGTAGCTTTCTTTATCTCCTCCCCCTACATAACACCTCTAGTGTAATGATGCCTTACCTCATACATAAACACTGGGATGTAACTGTTACACATTACTGTATTGATTATTTCCTCGCCCAATGTGTAGTGGTCGCCAAGATTCAAGTTACTCTTGCTGTAAGAACTATTCCACTGTGATGCGAATGGAAAGGGTATGACAAAGATATTCTGGACTATGCGACTCCTTCCCAATGCCACGATTTGCTACTGAAAGACAAGAACATGACTTATATTTCTACATACTGTGTCTGTCATTACATGCTTTTATTGATACTGTATTGTTTACTTGACAAAATCAATAAAAAAAAATTTTTTTTTTAAAACAAGTGTTGATGGGTGCCTGGATGAGTGAATGTCAGTTTGAGAGCTTGGGCTGAGCAGCAAGGATGCTACTCCCGGTGGGGCTTTCCTGATACCTTCCTGCTTCCTTACTACCATCTTTTCCTGTAACCTGAGATTCCTACTTTGAGAATAAACCTTATCCTGTTTCCCCTTTACTACTGGCTATCGTGCATCTTTATTTACCACATTGGGCCTTAATCCTGCATTTTTATTGGGGTGAAGAGAAAGCCATGCAATGATGCATGGCCTTGTCAACTCCCTCGAAATCAGCATGTCCCTTTTGTGAATCGGGCATTTGCATATTTTTCCAGGGAAGTAACTATCTAGTGCAATTCTTCTGCCATATTTTCATAAATTGTTCCTGAACTTTGTACCATAACATCAGCATTGAAACAGCGACACCGATGGTACCTAAAGTTCACTATGAAAGATATATCATAATCAACTTTGCAAAAGATTATCAAGGGAGAAATGGCTTGCAAGTGCAAGTCACTGCTAAACACTCTATTAAAAATATAGCTGGTCATCATAGGCCGGTAAACAGCCTTTAGAACAAACTCTTTACTAGGCAATGCTTTTACCATGCAAACAAGTACCACGCAGGCAAGTATTTCTACCTTTAAAAATCAATGCCTTTACAACACAGGTAAGTATCACACAGGCAATTATTTGTACCTTTAGCATGCATGCCTTTACCACGCAGGCAACTATTTTTTTTTAAATAACATGATTATGTAAATTTAAAAAAAAAAAAGGGTTTAGGTGCGGGTAGTGGTAAAGGGAGCAAAGGGTAATTTAAGGGTTTATAAGTGGGTAGTTGTAAAGGGAGGTAAGAGTAATTTTAGAGTTGGGGTGGGCAGTGGTAAAGGGAGATAAGGATAATTTTAGGGTTTAGGGGTGGGTAATTGTTAGCAATGGGATTTCTGGTTGGCTAGGGCATGCGCCTAAGCCAGGCAGAAACCACCACTCTAGTCAGGGCAAGGGAGTTACACACTGGAGATAACCCCTGCTCACCCCCTTGGTAGCTTGGCAGAGCAGTCAGGCTTATCCCAGAGGCAATGTGTAAAGCGTTTGCGCAACACACTCACACAGCAGCGACACACTAGGCACACCACAAAAGAAACTCCACACAAGGTGATATCAAAAATAGCCTTTGTATTACTCATAAAACACATTAGAACGTAATCACATATATACACTGTGCCATCTGGCACTTGGTATGAATTTACAGGGATTATATACACTACACGGCCAATCGGGCCCCTGTCATACCCATCATAATTCAGTTAGTGAAGACAACCAGTAACTACTGGTGACATTGCACATAGCATAAACACCTTCGGCATGAACATCATAACATCACCTAGGACAGCATATAATGCAAAACATAATAATCACATCAGGCCCACCTTAGGCCTATACCTTGTCAACAGGGCACAGTAGTACCATGAACACTTATTAGGTGCACACATCACCTAATTGCATTATGTCCCACCAAACCCTAGGGGTGCACATTAGGCAGTCTCATCCTCGGGGGCCCATCCTGAGCTTCCCCGCAATGCCCCTGTTTAAAGTAAGGGCTTCTCCACACTGCATGTCCCCTCCGTGGACACAAGGCTTTCCACTAGCCCCCTAGCTGCAGACGCAGCCAAAACAAAATCACCCCCGGCAGTCAGCAATTGTGTAGCTGCCCGCGTCCATGTGGTGCAGCTGCACGGCGTTATAAAATGTGGGGATAATGTCGGTGCTACCCAAGCACCCAAGTGAAACTGGCCACTGGCCCCTGGGGCCAGAAAAGGACAGCGTGGCCCGGGACAAGAGGCACCCCGTCCCCCAAGGCACTCACCCTGTCTCCTCTTCCAGGTGGGGGGGGGGGGAAGTTGTAGGGTGGAGCCCGCGAGGCTCCGATCAAACCAGGGCAGCAGGGCTCCTCGGGCCTCTCCGGTCTCCTCAGCAGGAGGCGCCCTGCTACGGGCGAAAGACGGGAAGATGCAGAGGGGAGCCCGCGAGGCTCCGGTTTCTCCTCTGGCTGCACCAGGAGCCCGCCCACAAACAGGCTCAGGCAGCAGGCGGGGCTCTCTCCGGCAACACGAGAGCCCCGCCCACAGACAGGCTGCACCTCCGCATGACTTCCAGCTCTGCCCACCATCAGGCTCCTTTGCCTGTCTTCCGGTTACCATGGAGTGAAATCTCCGTCGATTTCAGCTCCGCGCTGCGCTTGCCACCACGTTAAGCCTCAAGGAGAGGAGAGTGCCCACCACACTTAAAGGGGGGGGGGGGCGCCGACACACACACAGGCTGCTCCTCCCACTACTCCAAATGCAGATCAGGCCTATTCAGCCTAGCGCTGACTCACCCAGCCCCTCTGGAGCCACTGCACCTCCCCAGCCCCTGTCATCCAGAGCCAGACATGCAATACACAACAGGCAGGCACAAAGACACATAGCACACAGAAATGCCCAATTCTAAAAGTGGCATTTCTAAAATAGTGATAATAAATCTGCGAACACCATTATGCAGCATTTATCGCCACTATTCCAAACATACCAAACTTGATCACGCTACTCCTCATGTCAGGAATTACCACTCAAACACATATCAGGGAATCCCCAATGCATTCCTTTGAGAGGGCAGCCTCACAGCAGTGAGAAACCAAATAGGCTGTTTGTCACTACCAGGACATGCCACACAGTTAAGGCACATGTCCTACCTTTTACCTACACCGCACCATGCCCATAGGGCTAGCTAGGGCCTACCTTAGGGGTGACTGATATGTAGTAAAAGGGGAGTCACAGACGTGGCACCCACTTTATGTGCTACGTCACAGCGGCAGTAAACTGCGCGTGCAGGCCCTGCAATGGCAGAGGCCTGAGACAGGTTTGAAAGGCTACTTTGGTGGATGGCGCAAGCAGCGCTGCAAGCCCCCCAGTAGCATTTAATTTACAGGCCCCGGATATATGAGATACCACTTTACAAGGGACTGATAGGTAAATTAAATACCCCAAACAGGTGTAGACCAATCTTACCAAGTTTACCATAGAGAACACATGCACTTTAAAACACTGAACAGCAGTGATAAAGTGCCCAGAGTCCTAAAACCACCAACACCAGGTCAGAAAAAATACCAGGAGGAAGGTAAAAAGTTCTGGGATGACCCTGCAAAAAGGGCCAAGTCCAACAGTAATGGTAAAGGCAATTTGAGGGTTTAGGGGTGGGCAGTTGAAAGGGAGATAAGGGTAAAGGGAAGTAAAGATACATTTTAGGGGTGGGGTGGGTAGTGGTAAAGGGAGGTAACTGCAAATTTATGGTTACGGGCTGGGCAGTGGTAAAGGGAGGTATTTGTAATTTTGGGACCTAGGGGTGGGTTTTGGTAAAGGGAGGTAAGGGTAATTTTTGGGGTGGGTAGTGGTAAAGGGAGGTTAAAAATAAACCAAAAACGTGGAGGCTTAGCGGGTCCCCCCTAAAAAATATATATATATATCCCTGTATCCTCCTGGCGGTCACCAGTAGGTATAGTTAGGACCTAGTTTCCAAAGGAATATCATTTTTTGTTTTGCTAATAACCTTGTAGCCATTTGACGACGAAGATTCACAAAATGTTCAAAACTAGTGTGCTACTACTGTCTGGAAGATTTTGGGGAAATTCGTCAAGTGGGGGCTGAGAAAAGGGGGGCCCCAAAATGCGTTTTCCCCATGCAATTTCCCATAGGGATTTTAGACACGACTACAGCCCAAACCGCTGACCGGAATTACACCAAATTTGGCAAAAGGCTAGATCTTGGTTCAGAAAGAGTGCTTTTTAGGTCTCGGCCTGCACCAGCGCTTGCGCTGGTCTGGCCGAGAGTTTTAGTAAGCGGGTTTTGGAAGTGCAAACACTGGCTTTCGGCTGGCGACCAGCTTGAGTTCACGATGGCGTGCACGCGCAGCTGGCATCTGGGTTTCCTATCTCTTCCTCATTTCCTCGTCTTGGCTCATTAACTCTCTGGACTCTGATGTTTCAATCGCAGCAGCAGCTCACATTACCAACTGAGGGCCCTGGACTACAGTCGCATGAAAAACAACAGCGATTAGCATTGAAATGCAAGCTTTTTTTTGTCTAGTTAGAAATATTGCTTCGGTGGGTTGATTTCACCTTATATCGCTATTTGTTTTATATTGGGAGTCACAGCCTAATTACCAGTATTTTTGTCTCACTGTTTTTTTTATTTTATATATATTCGCGCAAAGCACAAAGCTATATTTAAGGTTACTTTTTCCGCGTCACTTCTTCACTCTATTTAAACTCCACACCCCCACTCTTATTGTCTCTCTTCTTCTCTCTCTCCCCTCTCTAATTCTCTCTCTACTTAATTAACTCTCCCTCTCTATCTTTTTTAGCCTTTCATTCTCTCTCACCCCTTTATCTGTTTCTCTTTCAAACTCCTTCATTCACTCTCTCTCCCCTTCTTTCTCTCTCTCTATCCCGCTCCACTCTTTATTCTATGTACACCCTTTCTCTCTCTTTCTCTCTCACCACCCTCTCTAATTGGGCATTATATCTTCACTCTATCTCTCACTCGGCAACACCACAGCATCACTCAGCGCAACCACAGCATCAATCAGAGCCAGCACAGCATCAATCAGAGCCAGCACAGCATCACTCAGCACCAACACAACATCTCTCAACGCCATCACAGCATCACTCCGTGCAACCACAGCATCACTCCGTGCAACCACAGCATCACTCAGTGCAACCACAGCATCACTCAGTGCAACCACAGCATCACTCAGTGCAACCACAGCATCACTCAGTGCAACCACAGCATCACTCAGTGCAACCACAGCATCACTCAGTGCAACCACAGCATCACTCAGTGCAACCACAGCATCACTCAGTGCAACCACAGCATCACTCAGTGCAACCACAGCATCACTCAGCGCAACCACAGCATCACTCAGCACAACCACAGCATCACTCAGCACAACCACAGCATCACTCAGCACAACCACAGCATCACTCAGCACAACCACAGCATCACTCAGCGCCACAACAGCATCACTCAGCGCCACCACAACATCACTTCGCGCCACCACAACATCACTCCGCGCCACCACAACATCACTCCGCGCCACCACAGCATCACTCCGCGCCACCACAGCATCACTCCGCGCCACCACAGCATCACTCCGCGCCACCACAGCATCACTCCGCGCCACCACAGCATCACTCAGGACCACCATAGCTTTACTCAGCGACACCACATCATCACTCCGGGCCAACACTGCATCACTCAGCACCACCACGGGATGACTCAGCACCACCACGGGATGACTCAGCACCACCACGGGATGACTCAGCACCACCACGGGATGACTCAGCACCACCACGGGATGACTCAGCACCACCACGGGATGACTCAGCACCACCACGGGATCGCTCAGCACCACCACAGCATCGCTCAGCGCCACCACAGCATCGCTCAGCGCCACCACAGCATCGCTCAGCGCCACCACAGCATCGCTCAGCGCCACCACAGCATCGCTCAGCGCCACCACAGCATCGCTCAGCGCCACCACAGCATCACTCAGCGCAACCACAGCATCACTCAGCGCCAAGACAATATCACTCAGCACCACCACAGCATCACTCAGCACCACAGCAGTATCACTCAGCAACACCTGAGTATCATTCAGCATCACCTCAGCATCGTCTCCGCAACCGTCACCACCACTACCACCTCAGCATCACTCAGCACCACCTCAGCCTGCTCTCGGAATCTGGCATCTGTTGATTCTCCCCTAGCGTCTGGCCGCTGCTAGTGTTATAATACAGGTACTAGTTCCCAACCTTCACCCTCCGATTGTTTATGCCCCCTCAAAAAAAAAAAAACTTTAACAAACAACCATTGCAATAGGCAGAAACAAGTTGCCAGCATTGCAAGAACAAAAGAAAACTGAGGAAATTTTTTATTGTAAATACTTTTTTTAATATGGTCGTTCAGTTTTACATAATGCCTTCTTGGTCATATATAAAGTAACAAAAATGCTTCTGACACTTTTTTATTATAACTTTTCAGCATGCCGCACAGCAGCCACACTTCTCTACAGCACAGCTTGAAGACATTGGCAAAGTCAATAGCTCTGGCTAAACATTTATAAGGCCCCAAAGGCGAGACCTATTGGCTATGCCAATGCTTGTTCTATTTGACATAGTGCGACAAGTAAAAACGGAACTTCATATATCTATGAGCCTTGCAGTTCGGCAGCTGCTGCAATTGCGGCAGACTCAGGGAGCGCACGCCGCAATGTCGCCGCCATTGCTCTGCTTGCCTGAGGCATGGCCCGCTTCACGGTACAGCACCAGGGAGTGTGCTTGTTCCGGAGCGCCAGCAGCACAGTGTGATTAAAGGCAGATTTAAATACCACACCTCCTTTAATTTATCCATGGCATAAAATTCTCTGTAACTTTCTTTTAATTTATGTATGTTTCCAAAATAAACAACCGGACAAGAAAGCTCTGCTCGCTGCTTGAGCCACATCACGCCAGCTCTGCGATAAACTCGCTTATTTCATTGTTTTGGTGATGTTTTTCTGGGTAGTGTTCGGCACACGAGAGTGTGGTTTGTTCACATCCTTGCATCATGCACTGCTGGTAAAGCGGGACCCGGGGCGGCGCTTGGAGCTACAGGGAGCATGAGCAAGAAATTAACCAAAGAAGTGGAGGCAAAAGAAAAAGTAGTGCACCACAGTAATGTATATGACTGATGTGCCAGTCTCCAGGGCGTAACCAAAACAGCCAAAGGCGGGACAAATGGAAGCTATTGACCAATGAGAAGAAAGGATTTTTGAAAAGCACATCAAGTAACCAATTAAAAGTGATGGGCGGTTTGCTGAATGTCCATACACTAGATACAGCATGTCTCAAGAGACAGCACATGCGCTGTCTAAGCGAGACCTAAAAAGAAACCTGCTGGAGCCATGTGCGACCATTGTGAGCACAGACTGAAAGCCATTCTATGCACCCAAAGCCAGCATGCCTGGAACCCCGTGGCACACAGGCTCAGGCATAGGGTGTGGCTGAAAGTCGATAAGAGCCTGCTGGGCAGATGGGTGGACTGGGGTCAGGATTGGTGCCCAGAGTCCCCGGGTATGGCTACTGGCTCTGTCCTGCCAGCTCTTTGGGTACACAATATGGTCAAAGGATAAATATGCGGACATATCTGCTTACTCCTAATAGGTCATATTTTCACATATGCATACACATGTGTAAGTTTATACACTCGCAGAGTAAACCACCTAAAGCTATAATATATCAATTACCTTTAATACAACCTCATATGATAGTGGTAGTTAGTTTATACTGCATAATCCCAGTAGTCTGTCTCTTACTCTGTCTCAGTCTCTCCCTTTCTCTTCACCTTCTCTTTCTCACTCTCTATGCAACCTCTCTTTCTCACTCTCTCTGTGCCCTCTCTTTCTCCCACTCTCTGAACCTTCTTTTTCTCCCTCTCTCTGAACCCTCTTTCTCCCTCTCTCTTTCTCTTTCTCCCTCTCTTTCTCACTCTCTATGCACCCTCTTTCTCACTCTCTCAGAACCCTCTCTTTCTCACTCTCTCTGCGCCCTCTTTCTCCCTCTCTCTGAACCCTCTCTTTCTCCCTTTCTGAACCCTCTCTTTCTCACTCTCTCTGCACCCTCTCTTTCTCACTCTCTCTGCACCCTCTCTTTCTCACTCTCTCTGCAACCTCTTTCTCCCTCTCTCTTTCTCCCTCTTTCTCCCTCTCTCTGCGCCCTCTCTCCGCACCCTCTCTTTCTCACTCTCTCCGCACCCTCTTTCCGACTTTCTCTCCTGTTTATCTCTCTACCTTTGTTTCTGTCTCTCTCTCTCTGACAGTGTTATCTCCTCCCTCATTCTTTCCTGCGCAGCCCTAGGTGTGGTTTGCTCTGTCATCGCTGTACCCTGAACCCTCATCATGAAGTGAACGTAAGTGATGTTGACTTTTTCAAATCTAAAACATGATGCAAATCAGCCTGCGGGTTTCTTCGAAGACGACTGATTGGCTAATTAGGTCTCCCCAACAAACCGCTTTAGTTATCTGTTGTCAAAACAATTGTGTACAGGACCAGTAAATACCTGCCAACCAAACAAAAATCTTAAGGGGCGGGTTCTCGCGCTGAGAAGTACCTAAGAGGCACTTTTGAACCCCACCCTGCTCTCAAGCCCCCTCCTCCCAAAAGAAAAAAAAAAGCTTGCTGAGGCTGGTGCGGATCTCCTGGAGTGTTTTCAAACCCCTTAATGGACGGCAGCTGTTCAAAGCCTCAAAAACGAGCTGATAAACCACTATTTACAGTGGTTTTCAGCTCGTTTTTCCTGCCACTGTGTGATATCGACTCCTCACCGGATGGCCGTGTGATGGGAGCCTATCGTGTGTCACACAGTCTCACCGTGTGAGTTGGCAGGTTGCCAGTACTTGCAGAGGACCTTGGATCAGCCCATTGCTTCTCATTGGCTGGCTTTCTTGTCTGCTTGAATTTCATGTCAATCTCATTGGCTTGTTTCCAATTGAATTACTTTTCTTCCTCTTGTGTGTCCCTCCCCTGAAGCATAGCCTTTTTACCATCCTTTTCATTTCATGAGTTGTATCCTTACACACATACGTTCAAGGAAATAAGGTTTTCTTTTGCTTTCAGCACTCAGTTGATGCGCGTGTCTTGTCTTCCTCTCTCCCCTGTGTTCAGCTTCCCCCTCATGTCTCCGCCCGCCCCACACTCTCGTTCTTGCTCTTCCACCCCCAGCTTGTTTGTTGCTTTTCTCACTCTTCCTAGCCCCATTCTGGTTTTTTTTCTAGCCCCAACTGCCCCTTCCGTTGTTACCCCACCACAGACTGCCACGCCTCAGAGGCTTTCACTCGCTCCCCAACCCACCTCCACTGCCGCCCCTCTGCAGTTTTTCTTTTATTTCATCTTTTTTTAAACTTTTAAGAAGGGCACAGCAGCTGCAATTTCAAACCAAGCCCCTCCTTTATGCAAATGCGTATTTGCACACATTTGAATTATTTTGTGTGATTTTCTGCTCTAAGATGGGCTTTCGGCATCTTTCAACATTAAATCAAACAAAAGCCAAAATGGCTGCCACGTGATGACATATGCATGCGCTATTCGGAATATATGTCCTAATAAATATGCATTAAAACATTTCCCACTATGGTGCCAAGGTGAATTTCTTTGTCATTACCATAATACACCGCAATTTGAGATCTCAGTAATGCTGCCTCACAAATTTCATTTACAACTAATTTACAGTGGAAAACAACTGGTACCATTGTCTCAAGGCCTATGTGATGAGGTTTTCTTCTTACAACACAGGTTTAACCCCTTATACTTTGATTCTGCTTGATCGCCTCAGTTTATAACTTCTACACATGAAAGAATAACATGAGACAAACCATACAGATCTAATGAGAGTAATATGCCATTTATTAGGTCTCGCCTAGGCAGCGCACATGCGTTGCTCTAGGAGGGCCTTTAGCCATCAGTCTGCTCCTTTTCAAGCACTGCACTCGTGCTTGCGGCGGCATCCACCTTGCCGGAGTAAAGAAGGGCGCAGTAAACAGTGAGCGCGCGCATCTGTGCTCCTCTTACCACCGGTATCGTCCATTGAGGCTCCTGCCCCGCCTCGGTCCTCCGTGTCCTGCAGCAGAGGAAATGTCACTCGGTCTTCAAGGCGCTGTTGGACTCCCAGTAAGGACTGCGGCCGCACAGAAAGGGGAAGGCGATCCCTAGTCTCCCTTCGTGACCCTTTCCCCTTTCTTCTTACCTGTCCCTCCTCCATTCCGCTGCCTCTCTACTGTGTCCCTTCACCACACATTGTTACCCCACCCTTGTCCTGTCTCCTGGTCTCCTGTGTTTCCTCCCGCCTCTCTTGTGCTCTTTTACTCCCTCGTCTACCATGTCTTTCTCTGCCGTCGGAAGCCTCTTCTTTTCACCCTTTATCAGCTTAAATCGCCCGCTCCTTTGCCCACGGTCCTTATTCCTATATTTCCATCCCTGATTTACCCCATCTATAACTTTGTTCTCCCTCTGACATCTCCCTCCTTCCTTCACCCCGTGTGCAAACCCCTTCCCTCTCAGACAACCACTACCTCGCGAGCGCCTCCTCCCCTCTTCCCTCACATTTATCCTCCTTCATCCCCTTCTCTCCTCCTCTTGCCTCTATTGCCCTCCCCTCCCTCACACACGTACTCTGCTCCTCGAGGTAGTCTTGGGGCGGCCTGATGGCCCACCCGATCATGGGCCATAGTAAGCGGCAGGGCCGGGGCTCGGTTGCACCAGATGAACAATATCCCACTTCGGCACTTCCGGGTGCTTCCCCAGAGTGTGTAATTTGTTTGTTTACCAATCCCGTAGTTCCGATCTACCAGCTCGGTTCATACCATTCTGATGTGCGGGGTTCGTGGCACGTTTAACGTATTCAAACACAGTGCCATTACAAACACGCAAATATTGCAAAGTAATCCAAAGGAGGCAGCAAGTGATGTATATAAGTGTTTGCCCGCCGAGCTCGGACTCGTCGCCACCTGTAGTTTTTTCCACCACTGGCACACGTCCAAGCGCTTCATACAGACTTGTTAGCGCTCTTTGCACCTGCGCTCCTGACTCAAAGCTCTCACTTCCATGAAAGACATAGCGGAGTGCTGCCAGGGGTACTGGAACAAAGCCCAGACTAGTGGTGCTGTCAGCAATGTTACATCACTGAACGCAGGGATTGTGAAAAACCCAAGCATCACAGGAAGAACTGTCACAAATGAGCTACTCAGCTACGCCCCTTCAGCAGGAGAGTGGCAAGGTGAAATATGTAGCCTGTGGTGCATTTTGGAGCACATTGTTGCAAATATATTACTAACGCATAGTGTAGCAGTGCACTGCCATTTACAGACAGCAGATTTTCCATTGAAGTGATCACAAAATTCACACTGACATGCAGTTTCACTGATAAAACTATTTAGAGCCAGGGTTGGATTGGGATTAAAAATCGTCCCGGGCACGCTAAAAAACAAGCATTGGCATAGCCAATAGGTCTCGCCTTTGGGACCTTATAAGTGTTTAGTTATCCAGCACAATATCCTTGGTGCAACAACATCAAGTGTTGCATGGCTAAACACTTATAAGGTCCCAAAGGCGAGACCTATTGGCTATGCCAATGCTTGTTGTAATTTGGTGTAAATCTGTTAAGTAGTTTTGGAGTTATTAGAGTACAAAGATTTATATAATTTGTAGAGATGTGGCTCAGCCTCAGATTCATGGATCCACGCATCAATAGCAATGCCGTGATTGGCTGGCTGCAACCTGAGAGGAAAGCTGTGGCTGACATTTTGTTCATTGGGGAAAATAAAATTTAAAACTGATAGAAGGAGTCAGGGTAGAAGTACAATGACCCCATGGGACTGATGGAGGGGTCTGTGAGGGAACCCTCCTGGGCAAGAAATTGTCCAAACACACTCATTCATACATGCCATACCACCTTACACCTCCCGCAACCACTCACCCTCATACCCATACCGCCACTCTCATACCAATACAGCCACTCTCATACCAATTCAGCCACTCACACACCCACTCACACAGCCACTCAGACCCACAAAACCACTCACACACCCATCTACCCACCTACACAACCATTTACCCACCCACACACCCATTTATCCACCCACACACACATTTATCCACCCACACACACATTTATCCACCCACACACACATTTATCCACCCACACACCCATTTACCCACCCACACACCCATTTACCCACCCACACACCCATTTACCCACCCACACACCCTCTCGCAGCACCATACAGCCATTCACACATCCTCTTACAAACACACAACACAAAACCACTCACATACCCTTCAGCCACTCCCACACTCACAGACCCACACAGCCAGTCACACACATACTCACACACCCACCACACACGTACACAATCACTCACACACCCAGATTACAAAAAAGTTATAGTTAGCAAATAGCATTAAAACCCCCCAGAAATTCACTGAAAAACCCATAGGTTACATGGACTTTATAGTTAGGTTCAGATTTTACATACACAAACCCATAGAAATTCAGCAGTTATAGTGATCTCAAGTAACTCTAACTCGTACCATAGCCATGCACTGCTAATTACCCCACATATTACATCACTCATGACATCTTCTAAGACATCATTGAAAATATCACTGTAACAATTGCAGTGAAATTATTGATGAGAAAACTTTGCGTGGCGGGGCGTGCACTATAGTTACCTTAGGGCACGAGTTATAGTTACTTGAGATAACTATAGCAGCTGAATTTCTATGGTTTTGTGTGTGTAAAATCTGAACCTATCTATAACATCTCTGTAACCTTTGTTTCTTTCAGTAGATAGATGGATAGATAGATAGATAGATGTTTGGGGGGTATACTTACCTTAAAATGTACTTACCATGAGTGGCAAAGGCATGTGTGGTAAAGACATACACGTGGTAAGGTAATGTGTGGTGATTGCATGCTTTGTAAAGCCACACTTCCACAGGCCTCAAAGTAGACTTGTGAAATTCTTTTCAGGAATGCCAGAAGGCTGAATATAGAAACATCTATAAAGATACCAAAACTAGTGCTCTAGATATTGAAAAAGGACTTTAAAAAATATTTCTATATTGAACATGTTTCAATGTGTTGGTGATATGGGGTATCCTATTTTATAAACTGTTTTAGTAATTCTGCTTTTATACTTTAAGGTCACAGAACCCAATTCCCAAAGAATATAGTAACTTTAATATGTTAGCCCAATCTTGTGTAAAGTCACTGTTTTTGAGATGAACAAAAACCCCATGATCTATGCATGGAAATATATGGAAACGCACACACACAGACTTTAACTAGCAAATTGTCTCCAGGTCACGATTTACCACATTGCATTTAGGGTTAAGGTGCATGCCCATTAAATGTCTTTTACATGGGAAATTGTTTTCTATGTGAAGAAATCTGTTACTCTATACCTCTTAAAATATGTGAGAGTTTTGGAACTCATAGTGCAGATATCCCATAGCCAGGCACAAACACACTTAATAGACGAGATATATACGTGCAAAGAAAACCACAAATAACTGGGACCACTTCAGGTTTCTTTGGAGAACATTATGTTGCAGTTTTATTAGATAAGGTAATGGGTTAATTTACTGGCGATCCAAGGGCAGCCAGAGATGATATTACCTAATCTCACTGCCTACCTGATTAGCCAACAAGTCCCACGAATACACAACACCTGCTGCTAAACTTTGGGATTCACCCACTACTGAACCCAAAGAACCCCAGGAAAATGAACTTGTACGCATAGGCGGAGCACTACCAGGCAATCCCCCAGTTTCTCAGGCTTACAACTGCTCTTTGAAATACGGGGCACTTTTTTTCACCCCCGGGCCCTGCTGTAAGGACTTCAGTGGTATTGGCATAAAGCCCCCCTTTTGTGCGCTTTCTTGTGGTTGCTTCTGCACCAAAATCCTATGGATTGCCCGGTAACTCAGCCAAGCCTCAGGGGTGGCAACTGCCGGTACATGACAAAAATGTTTCCTATATTGTACCCTGCTCACCTTGTATCTCTGCGAAAAAAACTGACCCCAGCATCTGTTCCTCGCTCGCTGCACAGGAGTGCACAAAGAAAAGGACCCCAAGTGTTGAGTTGCATATAAAGATCCCCCACCTGCCCCAGAAATGACCTCTCCTGGAGGGGTTTGGCCTACCTCCCTAGATATAGGCCCTCACCCCTCCACCCCAAAGGTCACTTTGGGATGGAGGTGTGAGGGCCTATAGCCGGGGGGTGGGGGTGACAGGGGGAGGAGAAGAGTGCGACACGGCAGGGAGTTGCAGCTCTAAGCTGCTGCCTGTCTAAGTTGTCGCCCTATGAGCGACGCAGGCAGCTACATTTCACTAAATTTGAATATTAATTCGAGTCTTTTTTTGGGGGGCACTAATTTTAATTAAGTATGTCAATTCAGCGTGTTCAACCATTGGGAATGTTTCTGATCATTATTTATTTATGGCTTTGAGGGGGTTCCTGAAAATCCCAATGGCCACCCCACAACTTTTTCTAGATCACCTATGTTCCCACACTTCTAACTCGAAGCTTTCAATCGCAGAAGACCCGCCGTTTGCCCACTACCAGACTGTAGTAAAAGTATGAACGTAAATATCTGCAAAACCACGTTTGGCTTCACAGATGATACTTTTTGCCCCCCACTAAACATTTTTGCGAATCGGTTCCAAAGTTTTTTTATTAATTGACTCATTTGGTCGGTATGACTCTTCATGCTTGAGCAATACACACTTTATACAATAGATGGCGCTAGTATACCATGCCGGAACTGCTTCTGTATAGAAGCTGGAGGCAAACTCTGACAGGCAGGATTACAGAAATTTCAAACTGAATTTTTCCTACTATATATAAGACGTAATATAATGCCAAATAAAATCCTTATCAAGGTGACTGAATCCCCTCTCTTGAGAAGCATGTCTCTTTTTTCGCATTTGTGTTCAGTGAATCCAGTTATTGCTTGCAGATTACTCCTGCCCTGCGACCTCTGTCTGGTGTTCCTTTCCGCTCGAATCCGGTAATGTTTTGTTATTTTTTCGTCTTACTGCAAATATTCATTTATATCACATTTAGCTTTCATTATGCATATTAGGGATCAGCAGCGTTTTCACTCGCCAACAATGCTCCTCTCTGCTGTCTGGACAATTTATGTCACACTTCCTGACTTTTTTGGAACAAGAAAAGCACAGCAGAGACTCGGTCACGTGCGGAAACAATAACATTTCAAGTTGACAGCAGTTTCGCGACAGGAGCAGCCGGGGTCAAATTGAAAGAACAAAGGAAGTTGGAACGGTGACTGAGGAACAACAGAGCCACAAGGTGGCGCCAACTTAAAAGCTAACATCAAAAACAGGATGCTTCCGGTCTCAAGGTCAGGGTACTGATCGCTCACAAGGCAGATGTCAAGAGCATTATTAGCAGATTGTCAAATTCGCGGCCTCCTGCCCAGTATGAAGTTGGGGAACCAGGTTCGAGTCTGGCGGGAGGCTCAAGCATCCTGTGATTCAGGGCAAACCACTCCAAACAAAAATGAATGTGTCAGTCTGTAATGCAACTGGTGCTCATGTAAAGCGCTCTGATGCCTTCGGGTCGAGTTCACGCTAAATAAAATTTGCAAACAAAAAGACGCATGCAAATGGTTTTTGTGGGGTGGGCAGCCGCCTAGGTTCCGGCATAATCTGGTGCATGTGAAGTTCTGAGACGGAAACACTGCTCAGAGTGGCGCATGGATACGAAATGGACAGGCTGGGAAGCCCAGAGCGCACGGCAGGATGCCTCGGCCCTGGTACTGTGAGCAGTGGCTGTGTAGAGCATTGTTTCAGACCCTGGCTTTGTTTACTGGGAGTGGGAGCTGCAGGGCAGACGGTGTCCTGAACAATGTCATTTTAGCAGACCTTTTCCTTCATACTTGCTAGCAAAGATAACGTTAAACACCCTCAGGCATGTTAGAGGTTTTTACGGGGCCAAGAAATAAATTACATGTGGGGCCCCACTTCTTCCATTTATGCCAGTATAAGACGGCTTTTTGTAGGTTTATTCCCACTTTTTGCCTATTAAGTACTGGTGTAATGACTCTGAAATGCCCAAAGACCCGCTTTCCAGGCCTCAGTTCATGTGCTCTAACCCTTAAAAGTATATGCTTAATTGGTTTACACCCAATTGGCATAAGTTAACTTACTTATGTCCCTAGTATGTGGTACAAGGTGTACCTAATTAAGTGTCCCTTGTGGACTGCAGCACTTACTGTGCCACCACAAAGCATGACTCCTTGTCTGCCACTGCAAGCCGGGAGAGCAGTTTTAAACTGCTAACTCAACTTTGCCGTTTCAACCCTTGGCCTACCCATAAAGAAGAGAATTCTATATATATCTTTACTCATGGCTCATAGGGCCTTGTCCATGATCAGCCCTCTGTATCGGTCAACAAGACTACGTCATTACTGCAGCTAGGATTTTACATTCTTCTCAGTCCTTTTTGGCTGTAGTCCCTAGGATCAGACAGGCTTGGAGGGGTGGACTCTTATCTGACCGCGAAGGCCTGGAATCAACTTCTGCTCGAACTCCGCTCTCTTAGTTCTGAGTTAACCTGGTTATTTGCTCTGGCTTAACTGTCCTCTTGCTGTTAGTCATTAGCACCAATACACTCTTAGGAGCACTGTTAAAATCGTTTTCATACATTCATTCATTAAAAAAAAAAAAATTCTTAAGTGAAACGGGTAATCCCAGTTTTTATACAACATCTGGCGCCGTCTTGTGTCATTCCCCTATTACCAGACTTGTGCATTTTGAATTTATATTTATATTTTGAAGCAAAAGAGTGGGGCCTTATGCAGAGGGGGAGTTATAACAATGTTGGAATGTCTCAGACTGATACGCCAATTGTAACGAGCATCTGTGATGTACCTGACTGTTCTCAAATTGCTATCTGTAATGCTGAGCTTTTTGTTGTTTTGTTAAATAAAAATAATAAAAAATAAAAAGAGTGGGGCCTTTGGCATTGACAGACCTAGTTCAAGGGCAGCTAGGACTGCTGGGCCACACTCCTGGTGATCCAGGTCTTTGTCACTGGTGTCCTCTTTCTTTCCTCCTACAGTTCTGCAAACTGGGCCAAGTACATCCCTTTCTCACTTGACACTCAGGGTAGCTGAAGCGAGCAGTCACAGGCTGCTCAGGGAGGCAAGAGCTCAGCACTCAATAGCCACCCAACTGATACAATAACATAATGTCTAGTGCTCTTTTCTTTAATGGAAAAAAGAAATAACTTTAATCCAACAGCAGAACTAAGAACTACACAACCCAATGGGTAAGTTATACAGGGGTTACAAACAGTGAAGCACTACACTCATCTCCTTTCCAGTAAACAATACTACGGTCTAAGGCAGGGATTAGGCTCAGCTACAGACGGCTCACATTTTATCACTAGTTCAGGAGCAACTCAGTTCAATGTATTTTTCACTCACTCTTTTTAGGAAGTAGTCTAGCAGGCATGCAGACTTGCCCTTGCACCTCAGTCTCGCATCCCCAGGTGCATGCTAAGCCCCATTGTTTACTTGCTGGTTCTTTGTGGCAGTCTGGGCTGTGCGGTGGATGTGGGTTGAACTCCTGTCCTCACAACGATGACCATGGGTACTCACAAACTTTCTGTCGGGGGCCAAAATTACAGTGTGGTTTTTGGCTGAGGGCCGCACCGGTAGAGGTGGGGTCACTGGGGGCTAGAGTAAAAACAATCAAACCGGTTTCATAACATTAGACAATGCGACAATGCTGTATTTCAAAAGCAGATGTAACTACAAAGAGCACATTTTGATAATACATTTTTATTAGCAGACAATAGCAATCTTAAGAGGCATTGCATAGCTTCATACACACTTTGACCCCAATTCCATCACAGTCTCTCTCTCTCTCTCTGTCAGTCAGTCTCTCTCAGTCAGTCTCAGTCAGTCAGTCTCTCAGTCAGTCTCTCTCTCTGTCAGTCGGTCTCTCTCTCTCAGTCAGTCAGTCGGTCTCTCTCTCTCAGTCAGTCAGTCTCTCTCTCCCTCTCCGTCAGTCAGTCTCTCTCCGTCAGTCAGTCTTTCTCTCTGTCAGTCAGTCCCACTCTCGCTCTGTCAGTCAGTCAGTCTCTCTATCAGTCAGTCTCTATCTCTCTCTGTCAGTCAGTATCTCAGTCAGTCAGTCTCTCCACTCTTTCCACTCTCTCTCCACTCTCTCTCTCTCCCCCCATTGTCTCTCTCTCTCCACTGTCTCTCTCCACTCTCTCTCTCCACTGTCTCTCTCTCTCCCTCTCTCTCTCTCCACTCTCTCTCTCTCTACTCTCTCTCTCTCTGTCTCTCTCTCTCTGGGGGGCCATGGGTACATTACCTGCAAGGTCCGCGGGCTGCCAAGGAAGGCCTTCCGGCCGCTGGCGGCCCGCTCGGGCCGTACTATGAGTACCACGGACGATGACTGTTGTAATATGGGGACTGCAGCAGCAGATTCGCTTGTGATAATGTTTGCAGGACAGACTCAGTGAGGTGGAACTGCACCCACATACCCATCTCTGGCAGTGGACACTGCAGACAGGCTTTCAGCAATGGAAGGCAGAGTCCAGGCCTGATCCCTGATGATGGTGTCTTTGGGACAATTTTGGCATCTTGGACGATCAGGGTTTTCCGCTTCAGGATTGATACAGCTTTTTTCTCCTCGCCAGTAGCCGCAACTCCAGTCTCCTGTGCTCGTGGCAGGCTGAGAAGCAACACAGGAATACATGCTTTGTAGCAATCTTGATACAGTTCACACATGAACTATGTAGTGAGATGGGAGGGGGGGGGGTTTCCTCCTCCTCACAGCTCCGGTTGCTGAGGCTCGCTTTCTTGGGTTGTCAGCATTCTGTGGGTACTCTTTACACTTGGAACATGCTGGGCTCCTCCTCCTGGACATTCTATCTTCCTCCGGGGCCAGGCACACTCTTTTCATCTCTCAGTAGGGATGCAAGAATCTAAGCTTCTTAGGCACACCCTCAGCTTCTCCAGCAAAAAGTGTTGAATTCAGGTGGTGGCCGCTCACATCTGTGAGATTGGCTATCAGGTAAGCTCCATCCCTGGTTGCACAGCAGTTATTTGAGCATTGAGTACTCTGTGGCAAACTCCCTTCCTTGGTCAAGAAGACCTTAGTAGAGTGGCTTGGATTACACATTTGTACACAGTTTGCAGATAGGAGCTGTGGATTTGTGCAAAGTGATGGCTCGACAGCGGTAGCAATGGAACTGGCTTCAAGCAGGAGTACCCAAAAGAACTGCACAATAAGGTGTGAGCACTCTCTGCACCTGGTTGTCAGTAGCCTTCCTTATCCAGTAATCAGAGACAGACAAAAGGACAAGTCCTGCCTAGAAACTTCTTTACCCTGAACAACAGAAACAGAAGCAACACAGACTGCAGTCCTGCCCTTCACCCATGCCAGCTATCAAATGACTGTGTTTAGGAAGAACTAATTAGAAGCCCTTAGCTAGCAAGGAGCTAATGGAATTTCTAAAGTCTGTCTTCCTCTTTTCGGTGTCCGTGGCTCCATCCTCCAGCCACAGGAATGTAGGCAATGCACTTCCACTTTCTGGGAGAAGCTGTCCTAATATTCCATCTTGTGCCTTGCTAAACCAGAGGCATTGACACCGATCCCACTGGCCCCAGTAGTCACTCACGCGAAATACAGGCTCCTACTACCATACAGGGGACACACACTCATTGTATATACACGCATCTGACATGCACATGGGGTGGTAGTGTAAGGTTTTGGCATCACACCACATCACTGTGGAATGTTTCACAAGAAAGGTAAATCACTCCACTCTCACTGACACAAGAAAAAGGTCTGTCCAGACTGTAGATTCAAAAACTTGGTACACTGCCACCACCACTTTATATGACACAACAAGGCATAGACAGTGGTCCACTGCACATTGTGAGTGCATGTTTGGTGTTACCATAACTGGCCCTGGACCATGCATTAACAGGGGATGGCCTAGGCCTATGTGCACACACTAGATTAGTGTGACACCAGGACCAAAATAAAAGTTAGAATGGCAAAATTCACTTGCAGTCGTGCACTTAGGGCAGGAGTAAGTGCCTGTTTACTTTGCAGGAGACATTGCCGGCCTAACAGGCATATTGTTCTAGCTGAGTTCCCCTTTGTGACGGCCCTGGGCACCTGTAGAGAAAATGTCCTGAACCAGAAGAGAAGCAACCTAAACCATCATGGAACCGCTCTCGATTCTAGCTGTGTATCTTGAGAAGGCTTGTCTATTGGTAGTTTTAATTCTGCATTTCTTGAGTTCAAGTCTGACACTGTCATGGTTTCATTAGATGCGCTGTCTTACAGAGATGGTAACTTTTTCTGCGAGCATCGGTGCTACTGCTTTCTCGGTGATGCAACCCTTCAACTTTTCCTCTTACTTGTGATTCACGGGAGCTCCATGGCTTTGCATTCACTACTTTGGCAGCATCTATGTAGTTCCCCATTACCCTCTCTTTGGTCGTTTTCCTGATTATCAGTGCTGCTGGTGAAAAGATACCTCTTTGGGGTAACACCCATTATTAAACTCTGCAGTTATCTGAAGGTCACAAGTTTGAAATCCAACAAGGCAAATTCAGCTTTCCATCCTTTCGAGGTCACTAAACAGAGTCCCAATACATTGGGTAATAGTAACATTTGTTTTATACCATTCTTGGAAATGCTTGATGTGTGTATGAAGCCAGTGATGCTGCTAGAGTGTTGCCGGCCATAATATAAGCAAGGAAAATGTGGCACCTTCTGCTCCAAGTTGTGCAGTAAAAACCAACCATAGTTAGTTTAGTGGGTCTCACCCACCCCTCAACCTTGGATCTACTGCACATTATTTACTATTGATAGCTGTGCCCCTGTATGAAGTACTAATGAACACATATTTTTATTGTATCTGCCCCCTCACCTAGTAAGGCACAAGATAGTTCAGTGCCTGCGGTGGTTCAACCAGTTTGTACTTGGTCTTTTTATGCCTCCAGTAGTGTCTTCCTGCGCATATTCTTTATCTCCCCATGATTGTTTTGTCTGTGCACTCTGATTTCACTCACTCTGCTTTCACTCTAAATTTAGTATAAGTTAACTTCTGTTGCATTTATTCCATACTTGGGTGACTCCTAGGTGAGTCTCCTTCCAGATCAGGTAACAATAAGACTTTAGTTGCTTTCCTCTATTACATTGGAGTCCTGTCCCATTAGTGTTTGTTCATGCTAGTGCTTTCGTATAGTGTATACAATGGTGTCTTCAGCATGTGATCCTACCTTTTATTTGCTTTTCATAGTATTCTGCTCTGTGGCATTAGATCTTTTTTGTAGAGACCAATATAACATCCCACCTCTTACTCTGATCCACTCCTGTTACCCAGTATCTTACTTGTCTTCTTTCTCTGTCCACATTTTCTGGTTCCCAGTTATTCCCTATTCCTCCAGTTTCTGTGATCATCGGTTTACACCTGTTATTAGCCCTGTATGTATAAAGTTGAACTATTATGTAAGCTGATGCCTCCAATGTCACCCCAAGGTGAAACATCACCAGCCAAAGGTTCCATATATTATTTTCCTCACAGTTTTATAAATAATTGCTTTTTCTAACTTGGAAGCACTTGGTTTACTTTACCAGATAACATTGTTTTGACACAAACCTAAAGCCACTGAAATTCACCAGATAGCATAGCTGTGCAACCTTATCTCCCACCCACAATATGCACTTGTCATTGCTGACAAAAGTCTTGCAATGTGCAAGAGCAGCAGTCTTTATCGATGATAACAACGCCTTTTAACACTTTTAAAACCAGTTTAGGTATACTGTGATTAAACAAACACCAGAGAAAACATCTATCCACATAAACGTGAATGCTATTATTAGTAGTAACCTGTTTTCTACACAACTCCAAGGTCCTGATTGTGAATGGGTCTGTGGTTTCTGCCCCGGTGCAAACTCCTGTTTGTGCTGGGTTGGGAATTACGAGTTGGGAATTATTTCACACACCCAAAAATCACTGGGTCCATTTAATATCTCCCCCTTTGTTACATTTCGGCAGGCCAACCCTGCCCTAATTTACCGGGGGAAAAGTATACTGTATTTACAGTAACATGCAGATTTTGGTGTGGCAATCATGCATGTTATTCCCCAAAAACTTGAGATGAAGCCAGCTGTATCGTTATTTATGAGGCACAATAAACAGCACCTTCATTCAGATTTACTTGGAATCAGTGCGTAAATATCACACATTTACCATTTCTAATTGCTTTAGGTGATAATCATTTAGTGCTCAATTAATGGTATTCAATTTACCCACCTCAGAAGTTCAGAATGCTCAATCAATCAATAAATCAATCAGGTTACTTGTAAAGCACGACTACTCACCCATAAGGGACTCAAGTAACCCTGGGCGGTGAACTCCGCTCCGCTCGCGGAGTTTCCTGCACTCCGCAATACGCGGAGATCGCGAAGTTCCGAAAAACTCCGCTTCGAGTTGCGTAGCGGAGTTTTTTTCCCGCTCGCGTTAGTCAACGTCAAGTTGGCGAGCGAGGAAAATCAACCTCCCGGCGAGATTTTTCCTCGTTCGCGATCGTCAACATCAAGTTGGCGAGCACGAGCGTGGAAAATCAACATTCCGGCGAGATTTCTCAACGCGGGGGGTCAGGTTTCTCATTGCGAGTGGTCGCGTATGCTTGCGACGGCTCGCGTTGAGAAACTGCCCATTCGCGTTGAGAAAGCTGCCGCTTGCACTGTGCATGGTGCCGTTCACAATGATTGCACAGTGCGGACAAGCATCCGGCACTGTGCAATCACTACGAACGGCATTTTTCTATTGTACTCCGCCGCTCGCATAGCTCCGAGTAGTGCGGCAGAGTTTTTTTTTTGCACTTCGCGTAGTGCAACTCCGCGAACTCCGCCCAGGGTTAGTCTCAAGGCACTGTTTGCCTTGCTGGAATTTAAATACATGACTTCCAGAAAAGCACATTTGCTAAAAGCAAATGGAGGGCTGGACTGGGAACCAAAAGCATCCCTGGCAAAAATGTGCAAACCCGCCTGCTCCTTTCCTCCTCTCTCATCTCTCTTGTCTTCTTTCTACCCCCTCGAACTCTTTCCTCTCATTTTCTCTCTCTCCTGAAGCCTCCCCCCCTCCCAATCCCAGTGCCTGTTGTAATTACCTGAAGAAGCTGAAGAAAGTGGCAGAGGCGGCCCCTGCCCTAAACACTGGCCTCTAATTGCTGGAGCACACTAGGGAAATACCCAGTTGAACAAGCATTTGCAATGCAATAGGTCTCGCATTTGCGAGAGTTGGAGCTATTGGCATTGTAAATGACAATGCCTTTTATTAATTTGTTTTGAAAACCTGCAAGCGGTGCATAAACACGCACTTTGTACGTATAGTCCTTGCTACATGAAGCAAGGCTGGCAGTAAAAGAGACTGCCAGCCTTGCTTCTCATAAGCATGGACTATAAGTACAAAGTGCTTGTTTACGCACAGCTTGCAGGTTTTCAAACGCATAAATAAAGGCATTGTCATTTACAATGCCAATAGATCAAACTTTCGCAAATGTGAGACCTATTGCATTGCAAATGCTTGTTTTAAATACCATGCAACCTACCTTGCAGGCTACGAGGCTTACACAAGCTGGACTACATTTAAAAGGGCATTTTTACCTGTCAAAGGGTTATGCAAACAGGTTGCACTGCAGGTTTTCCACTACAGCAGCCCGGCTACAAAAGGTAGGACTGAAGCCATGATCCTCCAGCTACTATAGTGGATGGCACAACAGGTGCTGGCCTCCACAAGCAGCATTTAACTTCCAGGTCCTAAATAGACTTTCTACACCATATACTGGGGGCTTACAGGAAAGTTAAATGAGCCAATTAGGAATAAGCCAATTTAAGTATGTTTAAAGGGGGAGCAATGGGACTCCATTTCTGGTTAGCAGGGGTAAAGAGCACAGAGTTCTAAAGCCAGCACAAATATAGGGTCCAGCAAAAGACGAAAAATCTGGGGTGACTATATAGAAAAGGCAGATTTCCTACCGGCTTATAACATTGTTCAAGAGTCAACTGAGGCCTAGTTTTGTGCCTAGTTAAGCAACACGACAGAGCAATAACTGGGAAATATTTATAGAATATTGTTAAGCAATGCACTTCATGCTTATTATTGTGGAAGGCCATACAACACACATCAAGCAATGACGGAAATGTAAACATGATATTGCTTAAGTGTAATTTATGCATGCTATGGAATCAAGCCATCGAAATTTCCCAAAGCAATGACTGTACTTTTTATCCAGTAGACACAGAGGTTTGCTATAGCAGCATATGCTTTTTATCCGAGAAGATGACACTTATAGGCCTAGTAACACCACAAATAAGTCCAGCATATACCAGGACCAAAAACCAGCAAAAGGTACAGCTCATTTCATTTGAAAAGGAAACTTTTGAAAATCTGGGACATGTGTAGATGAGTGGCCTGCTCCCATGCGGATATTACCAAATAATGTAAATAGTATTCTTGTATTTACATTTATACCCTACTACAGTACATCCTATTGTTTATACAAACATCTCTGAGTTCAGCAGAAGCAAAATACATTTGTGCTGAAAACAGGTGGATGTATTTCTCCTATGTACTTGTTATACACTAACAATGCCTGAAGAAGAAAAGTATCAAAGACTTAAGGGACGTTCACTAATTTGAAGGACTTACCACTAGAAGCGCTGTGCTCCTCTCGTGGGGAAATATTATGTGCCAATGAATTTTGCCAACTATTGAGTCATTCATTTTATTTCAATGGTTGATAGTACAAAACATAAATGGATGCAGAATCCGACACTCGCCTCCACGTGGTAAATCATAAGTTCATAACCTAAGCTATAGCCCCACCTCTGGCTTTCTAAAACTAAGAATTAAGCCACATCAGGGGTATGTTTTTGTGAGGGGTCAAACACTTAAATAAGGTCAATATAAAGCTATAAACACACTGCAAGTGTCTATTTGCACAAGTACATTAAAATCAGTGGTCAGTGTTAACCGGTTCGTCCACATTTCCTTGCCAAATCGAGACATCATCAGATTCAAAACATTGGAGTTCTAGACCTGTCTGTGAATGTTGTTTCAAAAAGGAGGTGCTAGTGTAAAGTGACTATTGGTATCACATTACATCTCACACCAAGACAGACAGCATCAGCAACGTTTTAGAATGCATGTTGCTGGCGAATGTTAGAGGTGCAAGACTGGGTAAAGGAAACTGTTTTTCCCATCGCTGGGAGACCCTTTAAGGTTTTTTTGGACAGAACAGCAGCGGATCAAAACCACAGAAAAAGCATGTTTGGGGGCAATAAGCAAAAGCACTAGATTTCGAAACACGAGGAAAACATGACATTTGCTCGATGTTTTTTGCAGATGGCTTCAGCAACAACTAGGACCAAAAAACACCACAATTCTGAGACATATTCTGCCCACATTGGCTCCTCAGTCCCGTCTACTTAATTTTCATATAAGCTTATTTGCCACTCTCTCTGGCCAGTCTCTAAATCTGGCTTCTCTGGCCTTCGTGTATCCCCTACCTTCTCTTTTCTTCAAGAATGACCCCTTTCCTCCAATACATTAACCTTAAGAGTCGCCATGAGCCCAATTACAGTTGAAAAACGTTGTGTGCACTGTTGGATTCAACCCACACACCATTCCTCCAGTAACCACACAGGTTGCCCCCTAACCTCTCTCTCCGTTGGCTAACTCTGCCCACATCCCAATCTTTGGACTGCCCCTTCATTTATATCCTGCACACACATGGCTAGTCCACTCTCTTCCCACCTACACCATACCCCTCTAAGCTCCATACCTTGCTGTTGGCGCAGGTCACGCTCCGCAGGGCTACGTAGAAGATGGGCAGCAGCGCCATGATCATCAGGCTCCCGTAGGCCAGCGCCGTCCCCTCGGGGGAGGCCGGCAGCAGGGCAGATGCGTTGGAAGCTGTAGGTCCGAGTCGTTGATCAGCGATTCCTCCGCTGAGGCAGGGTCCATTTTTATCATATAAGACCCCCCCAGGCGCGCTCTGCCCACACCTAAGGTATGAGACCCTTACACAGGCCCTGCGCGCCTCAATCTGCAGGCCTTTTGCTAAATTGACCAAATGAGAGAGGGTCCGGTTTTACCATATAACAAATGCCCTGGGCCATCCTAGTCACTCAGTCAGTATGAACCCCTAGGTAGGCCCTGCGGTCTTTCTGCAGGCTTTTTGTTAAATTGACCAGAGTTCTGCCATTTTTCTGAACAGCAGGCTCTAAGCCTGTCTGACTACAAATCTCAGCCAGCTTCTCTCTGCGAGGCTCTTCTGCTCCAGGCTGGATAGCCCCCACCCTACCCGTGTGTCTCAAAGTTCACTGTCTCTTCCTCTGTCCTGTCGACAAATAGCACACCACATCCTGGGTCTGAACATGAGAATAAGGAAGAGTTCCCACCACACGAACGTCACACCGGGGTGATGAATGTGGCAACCAGGATATTGCTATATATTTTATTCCTTACATTACATATTTTCTGCTGTGATGTAGGTAGGACTGACGCTGCAATAAGCACTTCTGCTTCAGATCCCAGCCTTGAAGGGTATAAAAAGAGAGCCCACGGAGTTCTCGTCGGACTACCCCACCCGTCTGTTGGTAGGATGGCAGGCGGGTGTGGGTTTTCCCCAAGAGCTCTTGTTTTTTGTTTTATTAAGATACAATTTAACTTGCCAATATAATTGCTGTATATGCTATTTTGTCTCTAAATTGGTGTTTTCTTATTGAGAATTTAATGCTTATATTACATTTGCAAGGCTGCTTTCTTTTAGGTTTAAACGTGAGTATTCTCTGCATTTTGGATCAAATGTGTTTTGCATTCTGAGAACATTTTCCTTGATTTAAATGATGTTTTTCATAGTTCATTTATAAATGTGTCTTTGAGGTTTTCTGAAGTGTCTCTCTTCAAACGGTTTCAATGCCTTCTGAGTCCTATTGAGAATTATGTAATAATGCCTTCTGTCTGGTAAGACTCTCTATGAATGCGAGGTCACTATATTTTGTATTCTGTATTTTAAATGCCTTTTTCTTGAAGCTGCGCCTTCTAAATAAATCTGTTGAACCTTTTGGCTTGGTTTCCGTGGCTCACACATCTGTTTCCTTCATTTTAGTATGAGCGTTCCTGCGCACCCTGCCTCAAGTTAAGCTGCCCTTTTGTCCCTAAATCACTCCCTCGAACAGCTGGCAAGGGTGCCCCCTAGCCCCCCCCAGACCCCCTGAAACGCTCCCTCCAACACCGCCATGGCTGGAGGTTCGTGGGGCTGCGGGGTCCAGAGAGGGAGGTGGGACGGGAAGGTGCAGCGCCGAGGCTGCGTGGAGCTCTGTATTAGGGTCCCGGACAGGGAAGAGACTGCTCTTTCAAGCTCCGCTGCTTTTTGGTACCGGTAAGGCCACGTTACCTAAACAACTAGGAAGTGACGTCCCTCCCGGATGAAGTTCACAACTTTATCTAATACTGAACATAATTAGTAGTGCCACTTTCTCGTTTCTAATCGCCTGTGTGCCTCGCCCTTCCAGTCCTCTCGGAGTCATGGCGCCTCCTATCACCTCATGTGATAAATATAGGAAGACGGTATTTGAAGAACGTCGGCCGCGCCGGTGATTTTAATAAAGTCCCTCCAAGGCCGCCTTCGTCTCCCCGTTTGTGTATAATTAACGAACCGAGCGAAAACATTAATCTCAGCGCCAAAAGGCGAAACTTGTGTCGGTTTTAAAAGGTTAGCGCCTCGTCATGGGCGCCTGGGCTCATGCCGTGTGACACTAACAAATGAGGAGCACACGGCGAGTCACGGGCAGCGCCGCGCACGACACCGCCCCGTCATCGGCCCTGTGCACGCCTAGGATTGCAAGAGTAGGCGCACGAAAGCCTACAGGTGCCCCTTGGGCCGCAGCAGTTAGCGCCCCCCTCCCCCCAAAAAAATGAAAATTTAAAGCCCATAAGGTTAACCCATCTGGGCACACACACCTATTTTACGGTACATTACATCCCTACACACAGACTCTTTCGGGAGTCATGCTGGGAGTGGAGTGGCGGGAGGGATAAAGGCCAAAAAGTGAAACTAAAGTGTGTTGCGCTTTCTCTCGTGCGGTGGCGGCCGTGCGCGAGCTAAATCTCCAGTCCGGGTGGGCGGGGCCTAAGGGCGACAGGGCGTACACAAACCCCGCTTCTCAAAAGCAACGACTATAGATCTCGCGAAGGCGAAGTTACGCAGGCGAGACCTAACAAGCTGAAAGACACGCCGTGCGCGTGCCCATGTGCTGTCCGGGCCCAAGCTGATGCAGACGCCATGCGCGTGCACATCGGCTGTCCGGGCGCGCACATGTTTTGTCTCCCTTCGCGCACCAAACCCACAACAATAGTCTCGCCAAGGCGAAGCAGCGAGAGACCTAAAAATGGCATTCCGCACACTGATCCATCCTCCTGGTGAGTTTTTAGGTCAGGATTACCAGCGCAGCTTTCTGCAAGATATATAGTTACCAGTTCTTTCAAATGGACATAGTGGGCTTTGGCTTCACCCACAGGAGTGTTACTCTGACTTCATGCTGTTCACTTTTTGGTGCATCATTCTGCTTTCCAAGAAAGGCTCCATTGGAATGCAAGATGGATCATTTTACATCTGAATTACACACTCAGTCATCCCGCTGTGTGTCATTCAATTCTTTATTTCCTGTCGGCATTCTGCACAGAAAGCAATCATTTTTTGCTACTTTTTCCCCAGCATTGACAAAGTCAGTAAGACAGGAGGTAGTGTAAAAAACAGCATTTCTGCATGTAACACAGATAAACAGTATTTACAAGGATTGGTTAATTAACCACTTATTTGGTGAAGCTTATCCCACCCTAGTGCTAAGCCCATTTTTGTGGCCCTTTGAGTTTGGGCCTTCATAACATTTTATCCACAAATGTTTTCTAACCAAAATTTGCATCACCACATCGCCCAGACACACATTTTGGATATTCTAAAGGTACCCAGGGTGTGTGGATTTTCCTGAAAGGAACAGAGAAAATTGTCAAAAATATTTTGTTTTTGTTGCAAAGATGGGAAAAGGTACTGTGAAACAAAGTGTATGTTTTTATATCTAAAAATGGCATCAACAAAATATTTGCTGTGCTAAAATCACAATCTTCCCAGCTTTCAGGAACAAGCAGATTTGTAAACAAAAACGATTGTTTTTACCACAGTTTTTGCATTTCCTAACTGGTAGTCTATTTTCCTTTTTTTGTGTGTTTTCAACCTACTTGTAGCTTGTGCTGGAAACAGGTGTGAAACCCATGGGTGAAACCGAAAAGCTATAGGTTTCTGAAAACTAGACCACATTCTAAATTCAGCAATGGGTCATTTGTGTAACTTGTACATAGTTTTCCAAAAGAAACAAAACAAATAATGAAACTAAGTAGGAAAAAATAAAAATTAATGACAATGTTTTCATCTTTAATTGTTTACCCCGATGGCTGATTTACAAAAGTAACATAATGTTATGTCCTTCAGATCCTTCTGGTCACAGGGATATATAGTGTTTGTCCAAAAACACAAATGAACAACTGAGCTGCAGCTTGTGATGATTTTTTTCACTGTGTACCAACTATGCAGCAATTCATTGGTAAAATCTAATGAATTAATAGGTGTGAAAGGACCTTATGCATTTTTGAGATGTGAACTAGATACTGATTTTAGGAATAGTAGGTATTTGTACATCTCTACATATGGTGTATTCCATACCATCATATGAATCTGAAGGCATTTTGCAAAATGTCTTCTTTATTGCAAAAGTGCTTACATTTGGAAGCCAACAATGGGTGGATATCCAATTGGTAGTAAAAATTGTCCAACTATTCTGTGTTCCCATACTTCTCCCGATATAAATGGTACCTCACTTGTGTCTATTGGCTCAGCGCCCGCAACACGAAAGGCACCAACAATAAGGGTAAAATATAGGAAAGCAGTGTCTTATGTGGAAGGCGAAGAATGCATAGCCTCCCTAAAGCAGTGGTTTGCCCTTGTGGCGCTAGTATACCAATCCATATTTTGATGGCACCGGCATGACATCTCTCATAGAAACTGGTGTTAAAGACACAGTGTTGAGGAAAAGTGGTGGTCTGTGGTTGAAACCGCTTTTAAGTTGTGTGTTCTGTCTGCTTCTGGTGAACATGCTGCCAAGAGATGAAAGCCTCTGTGAGTGCTGCAGAGTACCAAACTCAAAGAAGCATTGGCAAAACGAATACATCTAGCCTGCATTTTCAGCAATAAGCAACGCCCTTTGCCTTTGCCAAATATAAGTAGTTCACTTATTTTATGAAACCAAAAGAGCAAACCGTGTATGCGATATGTGGATACTCCAAAAATGGGATAACATGGAAACAGGGTCTGTAACAAGGGGGTAGTACCAGTGCCACGGTGACCAGGCTACAATGGGTAAATAACAAATGCTTTTCAAGAGCCCTTTAATGCTTTGTGTGGTCTTCATTTGAACCCACTCTAATTGACTGAGCCACCATCTTAAATTCAACAAACCTACATTGTTTAGGAATAAAAGCTTTGAAACTTGGACACTTTGCACAAGCCCCAGTAAGAAAGTGTTTCTGCTTTTACTAGACACAACATATAATTAAGGCTTCCAGTTTTCCGTTTTTACAAATTTTTACAGATAAATACAGAGAGAAAACAATATATTTCCTGTCTGTATTCATTTTTAGAAGCGGAAAAATCCATAAAATTGTGCTTCTTGTAAGTGATTCTCCTTCATTAATTCCAGACCAACTGCTAAGCAGATAGACACCATGGGGAATTAAAAACAGGGTCAGATTTCCTTAAATACAGGCATTTGTTAACATGTATTTATATGTAATGCTAATATTTACCTGTCTGTGTAGTGTTTTGTTATATCTGGCTGCTTAATTTGCTAAAACGCGACAGGCATCAAAGTACGAGTGCATGTTTATCAGTTAAATCTGGAAATATACAATTTTACGACTTCGTTTATTCTCAAAACATAAAGTAAATATGGACAAATACCAACAAAATGTCCCAAAATAAATATGGATAAATGCAGATGGAAATGTTAAAAAAAATATATATATATATACCATACAACAGGAAGCCCTACATATAAACTATGCAGAGGTAGCCATGCCATGGTGTGTTGAAACTCAATCAGACTTCCCTGTGTGCCCTCAGTCATGCACACTTACACATTTGCCCCTTTCTAACTCCCACTTTCTACTCATTGTAAAATTTGCCCTACCACAATTTTACAGCGCATAACATCACGCCGGCACGATGGTAGTCGCGCCTGCTCTTGGTATGATGCAGACAACATGGCAGGGTACTGGGAATCAAGGGCATGGGTAGGGATGCAGAAAGTTTCAAAGAAGGTAGGGAATGGTTCAGGGGAGGGGAGGGGGGAGGCGGGCTCACAACAACTGTAGACTCTGTTAGAACAAGTGGTGGCCGGCACAGCTCGTGGGTGGCGGGGCGGGGCACGACGAGGCGCGGGTCACAATGTAAAAAAATAAATAAATCCAAAAAATAAACACTTACCTTGCCGCTGGGTCCCGCATCTCTGCTCCTGCTTTCCTGTGTCGGACTCCAGGAACAGGAAGCACAGCCAGGCTCCCCTGACCAATCACAATGCTGCAATGCAGCGTTGTGATTGGTTTGAGCACCGTCATTCGGCGCTCAGCCAGGGACGGGGGGCCTGGGCATGTTCTCCATGGAGGCTGCAATGCAGCCTGCATGGAGAACAGGGAAAGTGCGCCTGGCTGTTTTGGGTGGCCAGAGAGGGCCGGCCAAGCAGTCATTGCGCACTAAGTAGGGTTCTACCACTCCTCCCCTGCTCTGTAGCCCCGCCCGCCCCCTCACGCAAAGCTGCTGCAGCAGGAGGACAAAATAAAGTGATGATAACATTACGTTATTATCATTTTATTTTTTCCTTTCTTTTACTGCTTCAAGGCAGTGAGGTGACACTCCTCTGCCTTGGTGGAGGACCAGCCCCTGGTTAGAACTAGCCACGACCCGCCACTTGAGACCAAGGATTGTATACCACCGAAAGGGTCACAGAGATATCTACAATTTAGGCCTTAGATAAGGGTAATGTCTTTGTAGTAATACTGAAAATATAAGAGACCAAACATAATTACATGTACCATAGAACTAATTAGAGACAAAAAAACAGAATCAGCAAAGCTCCTCCTGATATGTAGGAAGATGACTGCATAGCAAAAGCAGAGGAAGAACTGCTGTGTGCAAACAAAAAGAGCATCTGGCATGAGACTGGGAGTCGTGCCTGTGCTCTTGACACCAGAGAAGCTCCAAGAAGTAGCAGGGGTAGGCCCAATGGGCGTGAACACGAACAGTGACTAGCGTAAGTATGTGAGCTGCACCCACACTCTGAACAAAAGTAAAAAGTGCCCAGAACACAGAAGAGCAGCTGATGCTCTGAGCAGGAAAAAACAGCTGCAGGCTACGTGCTAAGGAGCAGCGATCAGCACTCTGAAGAGAAGTTGAATTAGTTGTTTTTTTTGTCTATGATTACTTCTTGACTTTGTAGTATTACAGCTATGGCAATTAAATTAGCGACTTCTCTGTGGAAAAGATCCAGAATATATCATGTTACAACGTAAAGCACATAATAAAACAAGCATTTGCAATGCAATTGGTCTCGCCTTTGGGACCTTATATGTATTTAGCTATGCATCACATTAGCCTGGGTGCTGAAACATCTACTGTTCTTTAACATGGAGGGAAAGTAAGCACCAAACTGCGTGACACGCCAGGTATGGGAACACATGGAGAGAAATATTGCCTTTCAGCGGGAAATGGTATAGTCCGAAGCTCTGTTTTTAATATAAAATCAGGGGCTTCGGTGGTCATATCACTGAAAATACAAGATTTGAAAAAAATATTATTGTCTACGGGTGCTCGTGGAAGACAATTTCTATGGACTGGAATCTAGAGAATGCTAAAGTGATTCTGGTTTTTTACTGACCTCTGCTGGTCATTTTCTATCAAGACAGTTAAATAAAGGCAGTTGAACAAGCAGAAAGCAATTCTGGTATTTTACTGACCCCTACTGGTCGTTTTCTAGCAAGACAGTTAAATAGAGGCAGTTGAACAAGCAGAAAGCAATTCTGGTATTTTACTGACCCCTACTGGTCGTTTTCTATCAAGACAGTTAAATAGAGGCAGTTGGACAGAAAAAAAAGTCCCTAAGTGGAAGCAGACAAGTCCTAGGGCTGATCTCCAGAGTCCACAAAGTACATACACATTTAAGTATATACTAAAGTATATACAAAAGGACTCGAATGCTCGACCTAAAAAAAGGAACTGCTTGGCCCCATCACTGTTTCAAGCTCTTACTGTAAAAAAGTGTTTACATCCTCAGAATGCCATGCAAGAGCCAATCACTGAAGAAGAAAGCCCCAAGCCCCTTTCTGTGTAATCTGTGTTGTGTGTTGCTCAAATTGTGTAGTGGCGAAATGAAGTCAAAGTTCTCTGTAGCCAGACCTAATAATGTTGGCAACAAACAGCATCTGAGCAAAGGAGCAAGAAATAAAATATCCTCCAAGATAATTACAGAATGAGGGGATGTGTCTGTAAAGAAATGTGGAAGCGAGAACACTTACTGAACAGAAAACTGGAAAAGTTGTGAACTGGTAAACCACTTCAGGACAAATCGTAAAAAAAACCGCCCAAAAACACAGAAGTGGCAGCTGAATGGTTCCATGATGCACTTGACTTCAATTGAAACGGAAGCATTTTTCCTCCCAGAGAAAACTTTCCAATTATACAAGGTGCTAGCTACACAATTGCTGTGTGCTTGAAATTGCTACGAATAAATGTGTGCACGGTAACCTTTTCATGTTTGCTCTGCTCGAGGCTGCCATGCTGACCCTTTGTGCTTTGAGTTTGCATTTGTAAACCCAATCTTGAATCCAGAAGCGTCTCTGCATTCAGTGGCCTGTTTCATTTTTAGAAACTGCTGAATGAACAAACTCCTGATTTACTGTATAAACCTTTGTACTGTTGATGGCCATTTCCTGTTATTTCCAGGTGCCAGATCTGTATGATCTTTGTGCTTCTCTGAAGGTGTAGGAAGAAGTTTCCTAGAAGTCTAGACAGAAAACTGACAAACGAAACCTTCTAAATTAGTATTGGAGTTGTATTGTCGTATTGGAGTTGCTGCTCTGTATTCCATTTTGGTGAAACCGTTCATTTTGTCAAGTAAAAGAGGCACTGCAGAGAAGTTGGATCCGGGGCTGAGTTAAAGGGCAGCTCTCTGGAACTGCTCCAGACTCGGGGGGCTTATTACAAGGAAATGGCGGAGCTGCGGCAAAATTTGCAGCGCTGCGCTCCGCCATTTAAAAAACGGAGGGATGCGCCATATTTACAACAATTCGGTGCACCCCTGTGTTTTCCCTAGCATAAAAGTAGCTGCCTAGAGCAAACACAGACACCCTTGAGCCATAGTGTAAGGGTGCCTCCATTGCAAGGAATGATTTTTTATGTGCAGGAAGGTGTCCCTTCCTGCAGATAAACAATAATGGCGATTTGTTACCTCTATTCTGCAGGACACATAGAAGTAGCAAATCGTCATTATTTAATGATTGTTTATGAACAGGAAGGTACACCTTCCTGCACATAAGCAATCATTAATGGTGTTTTGCTCATTCTGCAGCACACATAGAAACCGCAAAAACAAGGAGAAATAAAAGTATTTCTCCTCGTTGCGCCGTTCTAACGCATTTGCATGAAGTTAGTTTTTGGTGCCGTCTCAGATTTTCAATTCCTTGTAAATCTGGGGCAGCGTCAAAAAGCAATGGGTGTTGTGGTGGAACGCCCACAGCAACACCCATTGCACGCCCCTTTCACGCCGAAAACGGCATGAAAGGGTACCATATTTACAAAGTAGCATTAAGCCACAAAAAGTAGCTTAACGCCACTTTGTAAATAATCGAGGTAGGCACTTAAAATAAAACCCTATAGGAAATAATAGTAAAATAAATTAATTTATTTAAACTTTAAATATATAGGTTTTATTTTGATATTTAAAAATAAACGTTAAATTTAATTAGAAACTATTTTATTAAAAATATTTTAATAGCCTTTCTAATTTAAAAATAAATATAACTTATTAAATTAATTTATATTCATTCAACACATACATTTTAGTATCCTTTAATACATAGTAAAATGTAGTAAAAAAATATAAACATTTTACTTTAGGTGGGTGTTATTTTTTTAAATTATTTTCAAAAATAATTTTAATTAAATTTTTTACACTTTAAATACATTTTTATTTTAGAATGTATTCAATAGTGCTGTAACATTTAACAAATATTGAACTTTTAAAAAATACACATATACTTACTTTACATTAACATTTAATTTACAAATATTTTCTTTTTTTTTCTTCAACTTTAATTAAAGTTTCAAAATTTGCCTATACATTTCCATAGGGAAATATCCATCCCAATTGCAGAGGTCTCTGCCAAGGGTGTGGACCATCAAATACGGACATAATGTCACTGCTACTGGTAACTTTATGGTTGTATATGCCGTTTTTACTACCTTCACCCTGTTTCAGGGAACGAGGCCATGCAAGTCTACAGTTTTGACTAAATTTGCACTCATAGATGTCAATTCACAAAGGGAGAGTTACACATGAGTAAATCAACACATGTAAATTACCTTTTACATTTTGTAGTAAATTTATTCGTTTTGGCTTTTCAAAATTTCCAAGTGTAAATTAAATGCAACATGCAGACTTACATTTCTTCAACCTTGAAACAGGGGGCAGTGGAAAATTTATGAGTGTAAGGCTACTGCAGCCAAAAAAGGACTCAGAACCATGGTAAATATACTCTGTCTTGGACCTGGAGTCCAGCACCACACATGGCCAACCACTGGTATTGCAGAACTCTTCCATAGAAATTAACGGAGGCAGGGACTTAAAATGAAATCCACAAGAAATAATGTTAAATAGATTAATTTATTCTGATTTTGACACACAAATATATATGTATTGTTTTATATATATATATATATCTATGATGTATCCTGGAACACTGACTATCTACTGATGACATTAGATGTGAATGCACTGTATACCAGTATTAGACATATTGATGGACTTAGGGCCCTGAGTTATTACTTAGGAAAAGACCTATTCAATTGTTTCAGCACTCTAGGATGCTATTACAAATGGCAGAAATGTGTCTGGATAATAATATTTTTATATTTGACAAACTTACCTATAAACAACTGCAGGGTACTGCCATGGGCACTTGCTTCGCCCCCAGCTATGCTAATTTGCATTTGGGTTGGTGGGAGGAGCAGGTGCTCATGAAGACACATAGAGAGAAAATGCTTGAGAATGTTGTCCTATATGTCAGATATATAGATGACATATTTATACTGTGGCGAGGACTGAATTGAGTGCAGAAACCTTCTCTCAAGAGTTAAATAACAATGCCCTCAATCTCACTTTCACATGCAATACCAATACTAAGTGTATACATTTCTTAGATCTAGAAATATTTGTGGAAAACAACAAAATACAAACTAAAACATACAGAAAGCCCACTGCTGGTAATGCAATACTTCATGCGAATAGTTTCCATCCTACCCCACTGAAAGAAAGCATACCCTATGCCGAATGTCTACGCATGAGGCGCAATTGCAGCACCTCGGAAAGTTTTGAACAATCCACTAGTGAGTTATGCAATAGATTAGAACGCAGAGGGTACAGTACTATGACATTATCTAAAGCCAAATCTAAGATCACCAATATAAATAGGAAAGATCTCCTATTTAGGAGAAACGAGAGCAATGAGGCTACAAACTGCTCTGTCACAACTGGTACCCCGAGATTCATCACAGGGTTCAATGCCTACCATGCAAATATTCGTAGAATTCTACACAGACATTGGAACACAGTACGCAACGATCCAGTTATTGGCCCCACTTGTGTTAAAACACCGCAAATTACATTCAGGAGGGCCAAATCCATGCGTCAGGAGCTAGTCCGCAACGCACCCTCAATAACTAAGGCTTGCATGTGGCTTAAGGCTCAGAATGGTTTTCATAAGTGCACTAAATGCAAAGCGTGCAGGCATGGGGTCAATACCAAAATGGTAAAGATGCGGTTTAGACACTCACCCTATGAAATCAGAGGCAGATTCACCTGTAAGTCAGATTTTGCAGTCTATGTCTTGTACTGCACATGCGGCAAACTATATGTGGGCAGCACCATCCACCCCGTGCATGTCCGCATCCTACAACATCTTAGGGCTATCTCTAACAATGACCCTGCCTACCCTGTTGCCAGGCACATAAACACATCACATGGAGGAAAGGCACAGGATCTATTCTTCTATGTGATTGATACAGTTCCCAAAAATCCTAGAGGAGGGAACAGACAATTGGCCCTTAGAAGATTAGAGTCTAGGTACATAATCCTCCTGAATTCGAAAATTCCCAACGGGATGAATGCGGATGAGGCACTGAATGTTCATCTGTAATTGGTCTGGAGCTGTCTGTCCCGCCCCTGCCCAGTCTTCGTGACGTTAGGTCACACTCACCTTTATTTTTATAGCTTTATTTTCTCACGTTTTTAGATCTCACGATAGATTAGACCATATTAGACATACTTTTTCAATATTTGATTTAATTATATATTCTTAGGTTTCACTAGTGTATATGGCGCCTGTCTAAGTCATACATCATATTTATTTTTGTGCAAACATAATTCTTGCTTTCGGCCCACTTGGGCGAGATGGAATGTTTGTTTTACTCATATTTCATGTTAACCTTGGCTCTGTAGTAATTAATACTGTATATATTAAATGCCAAGAGATTAGTGACATATTTTGTTAATAATCAACTATACCTTACAAGGTATGGCACATTAGTTTCTTTTCGAACCTAACCTACCAAATGTCTTAGCCTGTTTGCACTTTTTAACAATATATTAGTCCGTGCGCCATTACATATTAATGTAATTAATTTCTCAATCGATATAACCTAAGTATATTAGATACATTTTTTCTATGTCCAATCTATGTACTAATATAGGCTCAGTGTTTCTACATTTAAGGAGGACATTTATTTAATTTATTTTTGCTATTTTATTTTTAAATTTAATGTTGTGGTAAAGGGAAATTTTTCCTTAACAATAATATTGTCTTTCTTAAATTGTTTGGTATTTTATTTTATTTTATTTAACTTTTCTTTTTTCTTATGGGAAAAATGTGCACAGTCATAGACATTAGAGTCGTGAGTAACTTCTATGTCTATTGTTGAATTACAGGTTGCTGTGGCAACCACTAGTGAGTGACAAGCATATATACTGTTAGACAGAGTGTACCTGATGTAGTGATCAAGGCGGTACGCCGTCGAAACGCGTCTAAGCTGTTGATGGAGAAATAAACCTCTTCCTTGTCATCATTTCACGGAGCCAGTGCCTGTCTGTTAGTTGCTGCCAGGATTGGTATCAATATATATATATATATATATATATATATATATATATATATTTTTTTTAAACGATTATATCATAAAATATTTTAATATCATCAAGTCTGTGTATCCTTTTGTACAGAAAACTTTGTTGCACTTCCACTGCTGTCTGGAGCAAATATTTGGTGATTACTTTTATTATGAAAAATCGAGTTGCTTCAATGTGTTTGTGTGTCATTTATTAATACAAATTCTCAGTTCTTTGAGGGATCCATTTAATTCTATGAAACAATTTTTCTGCATAAATAGTATGTAGTCTCCAACCTATAGGTATCCAGTTCATTCTGATTCATCCAGGTTCTTTTATTGCTTGTACCTTTGCTCAGTTGCTATTTGTTGCAGACCTTTTTAGGTCTGGCTACAGACAGCTTTAGCTTTTTTGCAAAGCATCATAGCGCCACTTCGCACTTTCCACGACAGACACACTATACTACACAGTTTATACAGAAAGGGGCTTTGGGACTTTCTTGTTTAACCATTGGATCTTGCATGGATTTTTGAAGATGTGTAAATTTTTCTGAAGTGGAGCTTGAAACAGGGATGGGCGAAGTAGTTCCTTTTTTTGATGATGTATTTTGCATTTGTAACATGATATATTCTGTTTCGTTTTTCCAGAGAGGTTTCGAATTTAATTACTATCGCTGTACTACTTCAAAGTAGATGCGCCAATGCATCATGGTAAATGCGGTGCATAATAGCACTTACTTCAGTAGTACTCTTTCATTTTTCACCCTTGTTGGCGCAGCCTGTACTGTGAATCTCTAGACGTGCTTCTAGATGCATTCCTTCATCAATAGAGAGCACAAGTTGTTTTGGGGGTTCAGGAAATGCTGCCCTATCTTCTCAGGTCTCTGTACCACTCACTGGGTGCAGGTGCATCAACACTAGTTTGTTAGCTCATTACCTCAAGGGAGCCATTTCAAACAGAAGGAGGGTGGGGGCACACTGCCTCACATCCCAGCACTCAATTTGCCCCAATGCAGTACATGATAACAATTACTTCAGTAGTAGTCTTTAATTTTTCACCCTCATTGGTGCAGCCTGTCATCATATCATACATTTTTAAATAAAGTGTCATGCTGACTTTCCTCTAATTGGATAGTTTACTTCTCTGAAAGAAGCCATCTTGAAAAGGTGACTTTTTTGGGGGCATTACAAATTTTATTGGCATTTTAGATAAACATAGCCATGTTACTTAACAGGATCCGGCGGAGTGGCATGTCTCACTCGAGGTTGTCATGCACTGCAACCAAATCCCAATGCCCCCACAGCCTATTCGTGCACAGCCAGAAAAACAAAACACAACAACTTGCCCCCCTTTCCCCTCCCCCTCCCTCTTCCCCACAGCACACTCTACTTGGGTGTTTTTTTTATTTTGTTGTCCGTGATCCTTGACGCACTGAGGTCCTTTCCCGCCATCTACCCTATTTTCCCTGCCCGGTGCTTCAACTCTGTGATTAGTTTGGTCCCATGCCTAACAAGGGGGCATACCATGGTATAGATCAAGTCAATAGCAGAGACTTGAGGTGCTGCTGTACACGAGCCCAGATACTTCATCACGTTTTTTAGTATTGTCCAACAGGTTATATGCCAGCTTCTCCAGGGCCATTTTGTGCCACAGGTTTTGAATCCATTCTGCAGGGATTGCTGTTTGCTTCTTCCAATATATTGTAATCAGCCTACTGGCCACCCCAAGGAGGTGTCCCAGTAGGACCATGCCTCTGCCCCCTACCCCACTGTCCACTTGCCATAGCAAACTGCAAAAGGGCAGGCTCCCTTGGAAGTGGGACCCCCCAGTATGGAGTCTATGTGGCTCAAGATTTATTTTCAAAAAGTCTGTATCGTCGGTCAGGTCCACCATATGTGAAGAAATGTGCCTTTGTCTGTTCCATAGCACCAGCAGCTGTCCGATGTGGCCGGATACATGGCCCTGAGTTTGCTGGGCGTGTGGTACCACCTCATGAGTAGTTTGTATTCCACATCCCTGTGTTGCAGGCTTTTAAAATTCTTCTGTATAGCTTGCTACAGTGAGGCCCACATTTTGTCTCCATATCTTTGTCAGTTTCTGTTACCACGCCCCCTGATAGGCCCATTGCGAGCTTTCCGCCTTGTCCATCAAGGTTTTGTACAATGCTCCAATAAGCCCTTTGGTAGTGTCATAGGGGCCTAGTAATTTTTCAAACCGGGAGAGATTTCTAGTTGCCTGAAGGTGAATTTCTGTTTGCATAACCCAAAGGCGTATTTGCATATATTGCAGTCTTTCAGCTTCGGTTACTTGAAATTCTTCTTTGCGATCAGTGAATGACTTTATGTTGCCCTTGTTAAACTTGTCTCGGATTGTGAGGCACCCTTCTTTTCCCCAATTTTGAAGCCTCCCTATATTTAGACCAGGAGTGAAGCTAGGGTTAGCATGAATCGGTGGGTATGGTGTCACTGGTGTGGAAAGGCCCTGCAACCTGGATATGGCATCCCATATTTCAAGTGCTGTTTTAGTTACTTCAGAGAGCTATAGCAATCTGAGTCTGTGAGTTTTAAGTATCCATGGGAGATCACATACGTTTCTGCCCGCCACTGCACGGGCCATAAAAAAACAATGTTTTTTGGATTTGCGCATAGACCACTCTACCAGTATACGGAGGAGAATTTGGAGAGGTCTGGCACAGCCAGGCCTCCCTTTTCCAGCGGGGCCATAGGAGTTTTTTTTATTAAGTCTCTCTTTTTCACCACCACAGACATTTTTAATGATGCACATCTGCAGGAATTGCAGCTCTTTTTTTGGGCTAGCCGTAGGAATGGTTTGAAACAAATATAACAATTGTGTGAGTATACTCATTCTCACTACATTGATCCTCCCTAACCATGAGATGTAGTACCTCTTGCATCTTGTCATATCATCTCTGATTTCTGCCTTTAATCTAGGCCAGTTGGATTTTGTCCAGGTGTTCAATGAGGTGGTGATTTGAATGCCGAGGCATGTTATCGCCAGGCGTTTCACTTGTTCCGTAAGGAGAGACAGAATAAGTATTTTGTACTTGTCAGTATTTATCGTAAACCCCGAAATCATTTTGAACTCTTGCAGACATCGTTGGACGGCTGCAAGGGGGGTCTCCGGTTCTGTAAAGGCCAGTAGGATATCGTATGTGAACAAGCTAATTTATGCTCTTCTCCACCAAACGTCACTCTATCTCTGAGTGTGTTCTTATTCAGATTACTAGCGACTCTATTAAAAGGGCAAAGAGGAGAGGGGAAAGGTGACATCCTTGTTGTGTTCCCCACTGGAGTGAGAATATATCGGGCGCCCTACCACGGACTTGGATGCGAGACTCTGGTTGTACGTATTTCGCCAAAATCCAGAGCTTAAATTTAGGGCCCCAGATTTATTCTGTCAAGTATGGCTCGGAAGTAGTTGCAGCTCACCCTACTGAATGCTTTATCTGAGTCAAGGGATACCAGAATGGCCAGTATCTGGCATTTACTAAATTTTTATACGTGCCTTGTCTATCTCTGACAAATCCCAACTGATCAGGTTCCACTAGTACTGGTAGGATTTTACTTAACCATTCTGCTAGAATTCTGGTCAAGATCTTCACATCAGACTTTATTAGTGCTATGGGTCTGTAAGATTTACATTCTGGTTTTGGTTTACCTAGTTTAGGGATCACTATCACTGCTGCTTCTCTCATTGTGGGAGTCACTATTCTTGTTTCCTTGAACATATTGTAGAGGGCTGTTAGGGGTGTTACGAGTGGTGCTGAGAGTTCTTTATAGAAGGCGCCTGTCAGTCTGTCAGGATCTGGTGCCTTGTGAGGTTTAAAGGATTTTATTACATATAATTAGGCTTTCCTGTTTTCAGTTTCTATTTTTGGTAAATTCTGGTGGTGTTTTTTCCGTGTTTTCAAGTGATTTCAATACCTTTAAAAAAACAGTGGTTATCAGTGGTTACACATTTTCGCGCCATTAAAAACTACAGAAACAGTGTTTTTCTGGGGTTTATGGAACATTTAGCTTTTATTATTGCTTGCTTTCTGCACTGATAGCGCATGGTATATAGACAGTGTAAGTATAGTGTATAGGAGGTCCACATAGATTTTTGCAAATTAAACTTATTGTAGTACACCATACAATACTTCTTCAGTGAGTCTTTGGTCATGTGCGCTCGCTCTTTCCTTCCCATGTAAACGTCTGTGAAAAGGCCCTCTCAACATTGGCACTTGAGATGGGCAACCCCAAAACAGCCAGTGCACAATTTGTTAACTCTGGCCACTGACATAGCTTTCCATGCCAATACTGGTTCACTTGAAGATTGCGATTCTCAGGGCAGGTTCTGCAACATTTGCGCTGATCTGGGCGCTTGTGCCCTCAGAGATATTGAAGCGTTCAAAAATGAAGCAGCACTTTTGAAACTACGGAAGAAATTACCCTTTATGGAAGGGAACTAGAACAGAGTACCACAGTGAGGTTTCATTGACTTCAAATGCCATTGGTGGTGAGGAACATTTCTATGCATCACTGTAAGCCATTTCTCATACATTGTAAAATAAAAGTTCCTGAATTGCTCTTCACCATTGCTTTGCTTACCAAGTGGCAAGCACTCTAACATGGAACATGTTGCAGTGCCAAAGTCACTGAAGGTGTCGCACAGCCTACTCTCAAGGAGATGTTTCACATCTACACCAATTATGCTGAACACTTGGCAGACAAGGGAGTTTTCAGACTCTAGTTTTTATATTATGTCCCATACAGCAGTTATGTTTTCCTGTAAAAATCTAAGAATGCAGTAGAGTGTACTTTTTTTCACATCACTATCAATATGTGGCCAAAGATCCTCACATTTCTTGCCTTTGGCATCATCACTCAGCAAAAATTCTGTAAACGGTTGCCACATGGATAATATAGCATTCATAGCCCCTTGGACTGAGAACCATCAGCTAAGGGACACAGTTGGGATGACTTTTTTTGATGCCACACAAAGCACGAAATGATAAATATTTGCGTTTTAGTTCCTGTGCATAAGAAAACGGTGCACCGAAATGGACTAAAAAGTCAATAGCATTCTTCATTAACTCTGAAGATTGTAAAGATGCTTTCAGCATACCATCTAGCAAGTGCCAAGGATCTCTTACAGGGAAGCACTTCAGCTCAGGTATCGATTTTGACAGGTCATCACACAACTTTTTCATATACGTAGCTGAATCCCTGCAAATACAAACAATATCACTCCAATCTTTGTTGAACTTGGAAAGAACCTTTTTTGCAGAGCATTCCAAGTGACACTGCGTTCCATGTTTTCCAAAAGTCTGGTGTCATGTTTTAACCACTATCCCAGATGCTTGGTGATAGCGCTCTTTTTACATATTCTTGTCAATATAACTTACATTGAATGTTTAAAGCCTACGGTGTTGGCAATTCACCTACTATCAATACTGACTCACTAGAAACTTGGGGCTGATGTATTAAGAGTTTTTAACCATTCACTGTGGGTAAATGTGATGATACATATTAGGGATAAGATTCCTATGAAACCAGCCTTTTTACCTATCAGTGAAAGAATCAAACGCAGCCAAAATATCAAATATGATTTTGATATTTCCTGATACTCTACAGTTTATAACATAATTAAACAAGACCTAAAACATGCCTCTAAACCCTGCATCTTTAGACCAAAGACCACAAAACTGAAAAAAACAAAAGGAAGAAGAAACAATATTTTAGTGGCATCCCTAAACAACAAAACTCAAGCAGAATAATGTTAGCCCAGACTTTCTTACTGCTAGCTTGTATAACAAAGTTACATTGCATTGGCCCCTTCAGGAAGAAAAAAATTACTCTTTCACTCTCTTTTTCCTTTCTTTGAATGGCATTTAGTTTGTGGTTGTGCAGGTGTTTTTTCAGTGTTTATATGTTTTCACTGGTGAGGGCTATTTCTCTTTCAGTGGGGTTTTATCAGTTATTATAGGTTTAAACCTAAAACCGGACAGCCTACATATAATACTTCTTGGGAAGCAATAGGCTCCTCCAGGAAGTCTTTCCACTCTGGGGGCACTTGTGGCAACCTGAGTGTATCTAAATATGAGGTCATCTCTTCTGGGTTTTCTCCTCCTGCCGAGTAGAGCGACTTACAGAAGTTGAGGAAGACCTCCTGTTTCCCTTTGTGAAGGCCACTCACCTGGTGACTTGTCCACGGAGGTGATGCTGGACTTCCATTCGCCTCCACAACTCTCGACTAGGACTGGAAAAAAACCCTAATCAGTAGGTGTCCCAGAGGGAAAAGGGATGAGAGAAAAGAAGATTCTTGTGATGTTGTCTGCTGGTACCTCCAGGAGATCTTCTCCCGATCAGATTACTGAAGTTCTTCCATCAGGCCACTGCTTATCTCGGGCTAGAGGTGTGTCTCGTTACTATACACATGAGGGAGAAAGATAACTCTTAATAAATCTCGTACATTAACTACTGTTCACCTTTGTTAACAAGTTTAGCATTAACACAATATTCACAATCTCACAAGTTAAATATGACCCTTTCAATCAGGGATTCTGATGACTGTGTGAATCTTAAAGATTCAAATTCCCTGCCCAATTGCCAAGTCCTAAAGAGCTTATTAGTTTGTTTAGCACACAAAGAGCTTTCAGCAACAGGTGCAGTTAGTTCGAAAGATGGCAGGAAAGACCTGCGAGGTTAGTCCAAAGAATGAGATAACAATGGTATCTTAACATCCTTATTAGTAAAGCATGATGCGTTAGTCTTTGTGTTTTTGTTAGTACACTAACCTTTGTCTGTCTATTGTAGCAATGTGAGGGCTCGCTCAAAAATGATGCTGATGCTTTGTCTTTGTTCTTTTCCTTTCAGGATCGTGGATGCTGGAATCACTGCGGATGCGGGATCGCCACATGAGAGCAGAAGGTAAGGAGGCGATTTTCAGGGTGGGGTGCGGAAGGCTGGAAGGTGATCTTCAGGGCGGGGGTACAGATACGCTGCAGGAAACAGGCGAGGACAAAGGAGAAACACTCCCTCCAACCGAAACGAAGCCAAGCAAAGCCTCGTGTTAGGGCGCGGTATTTATACTGCATCCAAACAAAATGGCCGTTGCTGCCACGTGATGGAAGGAAGTCTCGCAAGACTTCAGATGTTACTGAGGGACAAGTCAGACGATCAGGATCACAGGCCCCGGGGGGAAAAGAGTGTCCTCACTATCTTGGGCCGAAAATACACGGCCCTGGGGTATACCCTTCAAGGATAACATGAGCCAATGCCTCAAAATACTGCTGGGCAAATAGCCTATAAGGGCCACAGGGGATGACTAAATGTGAATGACAGACTGGACCTGCCTGTCCAGAGGAAAGGCAATATGTGTGACTGCCCGGTATCCTAGGGCACAAACCACACACAAGGGGGTAAGAGAACCCAGAGCTCGGACACCCTTCCATATCGCTTACCTATTGTACCCCCGGTGGGTGCAGTGAGGGAATGTATTCCTTCATCATTTGTGCTCAAAGTTTACTGGCTAGTAATTTATCTGTTTGGTTTCCCTTTTCATAAAACGTCTGTTTCAGTCTTAGTAGTGTTATATCTGCCTTTTCAGTTCTTAGGACCCTAAGTTGCAATTTATTACGTTCCCTCTCTGTTTGCCTGGTGTGGCAGTTTTTATGTGTGCCATCTACTTTTTCCAGCCCTGCTATGAGCTGCTATTCATTTAGCTTCGATTGTTTTTTTTGTTAGCCATTAAGGATATGGCTGCTACCCTAAAGGTCGCTTGAACGCATCCCAGTGGGTCGTGTGAAAGTTGTCACTTTGGTCATTTTCAGTAAAGTAGTTGGGTGTGGTCTGGGCCAGTGGTCCCTGTGGACCTCATCCCTCACAAGGTCAGACGGGAACCTCCACGCTCTGTGCCTATCTCCCCTCTGCTCGCCTCCCACCCATATATCTACTTGGCTATGATATGATATAGTTCCCCCTTTAACGCGAATGTCGGTGACTCAGCTTATCAGGTCCTACGAAAGGAAAAACATATCTATTCTAGTATATGATTTATGAACCTGAGAGTAAAATGTGTACTTGTCGGTGTCGTGGTGGAAATATCAACCCCATCTCCTCATATTGTGCTTTCAACTTGCGGAAAGCTGCTCTTATAGCCTGTTTGATATGCGGTGTCCTATTCTTTTCTGGATGCCAAATAAAATTAAAACCTCCGCCCATGAGGATACTCCCCTCTGCTGGTCCCACCAGCGTGGATAATACTCATTCTAAAACACTTCTTGATGGGTATTAGGTGCATATATGTTGATGAGTATGTAAGGAGTGTTATCTATTAGGCCTTGTAGCACCAGGCTCCTGCCCTCCATGTTTTCTGTATATGTTGGATCTATTTAGGAAAATTCCTCATGATTAGAATTGCCACCCCGCTGTTTTGGTTTCCCTGAGGCCCAGTATTGTGTCGGATATCCCTTATGTTTCAATTCAAACTGGTCTCTCGTCTCCTGTAAAAATATATCTGCTTGTTGTTGCTTTAGAAAGTGACAGATCATGCTCCTTTTGTATGGCGAGTGTAGACCTCGTACGCTCAGAGTGATGTATTTAATGGTGGCTGTTGTTGTGGACTGTCTAAGGGGGCAGTAGCCATTCTATTGTGACCCCCTTGTGGAATATGCTGTGCTTAATTCCGTGAACATAACTAAATTAACTTAACAAAAACATCTCCTTTATGAATAGGGGAAACCCCTAAGCCTATGCGGATGCAATCGGTAGTCTGATCTTCTCGACCTCCTTGTCGCAACCGGAGGCCGGGTTGCATAGTGTGTATTTGTGTGTCTGGTCATCTGGGGGTAGTGATGACATGCCTTCTCCCTCCACCCCCCACCCTGGTGTCCTCCCCCCGCAGTATCTCGTCTGTCTCCCCGGATTTACATGTTAGTGTGGCAGTCCCATATATTTATACCTTTTGGCTCTCACTCATCATTCCCTCCATATCACCCCTCTTTGTGGTCCTCAGTGCCTCCATCAGTTTGCTTGTTACTTCTCGCATTGGGGAGTCCATCTGATGACCTCATTTCGTGGTTACTCTAGTTATATCCTACATTTTTTTCCCCCTTTATGCAGCAGCCCTTTGTCATGTGGCCACTCTCCGCGTTTTTCCTGTCAATGTGGTATCTGTCTTCTGTTGCCCATCGATACTGGTTTCCCCTGCTGCTTCCTCGTTGTCTGTAGTGGTCTCTCTTCGTGGTCGCTTTCCTCTCCTTCCACATTGATGCCCAGCATTCTGCCGCCCTCCTCTGAAGTTTTCACCATTCTCTCGGAGCCCTTCCACATGAACTGTAGGCCCTCCGGAATAATCCTTATGTACCTAATTTGCTTCTTATTCAGTTCCGCAGTCACCAGTTTAACGGCTCTGCATTTTTGGAGTGTGGTCACAGATAGAGCCTGAAACTGGGAAACTTCAATGTAGCTATACAGGTTTGTCCTTGATTTACGTGCTGTCACCATTATGCGTTCTTTCATTGGAAAGCTTGTGAGTTTTGGCCATAACGTCCTGCGGTTTCTCTTTTGTCTCTGATGTTTTACAACCCACCCTGTGTGCTCTTTCTATGCCAATAGGTGGGTTCACATCTGCTTGTAAAAACGTTCTAAATTGTTCTGTGATGGATTCTGTCATATAGTCTCCTTCCGTTCCTTCTTTTAAATTGCAAATGCGGATATTGCCACACCTTGATCTGTCTTCCAAGTCTTTACATTTGTTTGCCAACCAGGACACTTGTGATTCAAGGTGGCATATAGCGGTGGTAAACAGTTGGTCCCTTTCTGTCGCCCATGAGATAAACTCCTCAGCTCTGTCAATGTGCTGGTCAAGCATTTGCATGTTGTTTTTTTATCTCCCCAATGTCTTTTCCAATTTCAGTGTGCACATCTTGCAGGGTGTCATGAAAGTTTTTTTCCAGGTCCTATTTCATTTCAGCAAGGCACATTTTGAGGTCTTCCTTTTTCGATGGGGACCCCTTGCTCTCCATAGCTGATCCTGGGTGTTGAGGAGCTGGGTCGCCGGTAGCTATTTCAAGAAAGTTCGCCGGAGAATTCTCATTTGTGCCATGTTTGCAACTTGGGTATTTACTGTTTTCACTGGGCCCTTGCCATTTCCTGTTGTTCTGCAGTGTAGATCGTGGCTTGTGTGCAGGATGTCAAGGCTATTAAGCAATTGAGGGTCCACATGGTACCCTATCCTTCAGCTTCGCTTCCTGAGTCCCCTCATTTATGCACTGTCCTTCTGGTGGGTGTCTCCCATGTGGCCGGTGCAGGAGATTAGGCTGTAATCACAGGCATTCCGTGGCCCATCTCAGCATTTCTCAGGGGGTCAGCTCAGGCCCATATTCTGTCACTGTCTGTGCCAGGGCTTTTGCCCTCAGCACCCCTCACACATCAGGCCCACCCAACGCATCGGGCTCAGGACAGCTTCTCGATGCTTCTCCTCGCTGTCTCCAGCCTTGGATCGAGTTCTGGGCCTTGCGCGCCTTCAGTCCCTGAGGGGAAGGGGGGTAGCTGTCTTTCACCCCCCCCCCCCCCAAGAGCAGTTTGTGGGCATGCCTCACAGCGTCTTGCTGTGCAATCACTCCTCGGAGGCTGCCGCGTCAGTCATCTCCTAGCAGCCTCCCCTCCTCTGCGGGTGGGCCCCCCGGGCGGCTGCCTCAGTCTCTGCGGCATCTCTCATGGGCTCAGCGAAGTGCCCTGCCTGCACGATTTCACTGCTGCTGCCTGGGGATCTCCATCCAGTGGTTGCCTGTCGCAGGGAAGGAAGAGCCAGAGAGTAGCAGAGCGCGGTGAGTCCTACCCCGCCGCTATCTTACCGGTTCAGTGCCATTTCTTAAGGACACATCAGTATTTATTTCAGAGGACAGTGGGAAATTATCGAAAGTAATGTGTCAGACAATTTAGGTGTTCTTCACTATTTACATAAACATCACTAATTGTAATACAGATACTTAGAATGTTGCTTGCCATTATGTTTATGTTTGTAGCCTTTTGTTATGAATTTAATAATTGTTATCAAACTTTTGGAAGATATTGAGTTATGTGGTAGTTTGAGTATGTCTTTCATAATTGCTTTTTGTTCTGTAACTCTAGTCAATGGATTGACCTCAGTTTGATCCCTTCCTGTGGCGGGCCCTAGGCTAGGCCACAAAAGTGGCACAGCATTTTTATCTGCACAAGTGTGGTAGCGCTTGGTGCTAGGAATTTTGTGGATTCCTGCAGATTCCAGAAGTTATCATCACAGAAATCTAAGGAAAATGTGTGATTTCAGGCAAAGTTTCAGATTTGCAGGGCATTGTGGGTAAGAAAAGCTTATGGGATCCATGCAAGGCACATTACCCTGGAATTCGCTATTAGTCTGATTTTCATAAATGTCTGTGGTTTGTAGGTTTCCATGGGTGGCGTCACAGTACAGCCCTTTATGCCGCAGCTACCCCTATTGCTTCTCTATCAACATTGTGCTTTAGGGCCTTTTGTATTGTGGTCTCTTGGCCCACCCACACAAGTGGGGTACCGTTCTTATCGAGAGATATGTGGGAACTCAGGGTGGTTGGAAATTTGTGGCTTCTCCCAGATTTCGAAGTTTTCCTCGCAGAAATGTGTGGAAAATGTGTGTTTTTAGTAAACGTTTGAGGTTTGCAGAGGTTTCTGGTTAAACTTACCTGGTGAAAGCCACGCAAGACACCCCTCTTTGTCTAGTTTTCAAAAATGTAGAGGTTTGGTAGTTTTCCATTGGTGCCAGCGGAGCTAGAGTGCAAGGTCCACAGATACCCACATTGCAAAAAGAGAGTCAATTTTTCAGTGGAAAAATGTAATGTGCCCATGTTGCGTTTTGGGCTGTTTCCTGTCAGCGGCTCTAGGCCTACCCACACAAGTGTGGTAGCATTTTTATCATAAGACTTGGGGATATGCTAGGTTGTAGGAAACTTTTGGTGTCCAACAGGTTCCAGAACTTTCCATCCCAGAAATGTGAGGAAAATGTGTGTTTTTAGTCAACGTTTGAGGTTTTCAAGGGATTCTGGGTAAGAAAACCTGGAGAGAGCCACAGAAGTCACCTCTGGATTCCCCTAGGTGTCTAGTTTTCCAAAATGTACAGGTCAGGGGATGAAGGTCCAGCAGTTAAGAGGTTAAAGACACCAATGTGAGAATTATCACCCCAGCAGAATAAAGGGGGAGGAATAGTAAGTGTGTGTTTACTAGCAGAGATGTTGATTTGAACTGAGTAGTATATCACATCGAATTGTTTACACTTTCATGTCGTTGCAAGTAAATTGTGATAACCTTTTTCTGTTCCTATACTAGTTATTTGCATTGCTGTAGGGGATTCTCAGAAAAGGCAAGTTTAGTGACAGATGATCTGATTTGACCTCAATATTGAAGGTGGTGTTTTGGAGCAGCCCAAGAGCCCAAATTCACATCAAGCAAAAGAGGAAGCGGTGGTGTTTGGGGCGATGATCCCAAACCCCAGAGAGGAAAGGACTGCTAAAGTATTTTGTTTACATCAATGCATATGGATGTTGTAGTTGTTTCAAAGAAATGTTATAGTTTGTTATTTCGCTGCAGCTGATAAGTAGTAAAGATTAGAGATTAGCTTAATACTCACCTACTTCTCTTTAATAGAATCTAGACCAGGGTTCTCCAACCTTTTCAGTAATAAGATCTACCTATGTTCAATGGAAAACACCCTGAGCTACTAATATTATTAGTGTTTTAATAGCGACTACATCAGACAAGATTACATCAGTGGCCAACCCATGCAATATTATTAGTAACGATCAGCTTTAAAAAAGGGTTTATCAATTTGGAACATCTCTAAGATAGTAATACGTAATAGCCAAAGCTACAATGCACCAAGGTAATACAAAGTCTCCCCCAGTGCTGCATGATTTATCAAATATCAGCTTTAACACCTTGGCTGCGGCGCGAATTCCGCCGCGGTGCTGGACATTCCATTCTTGGGCGTGGTTCGGACGGCCCCCGGCCGTCATGCGCACACGCCCACCGTGACTCATGACGGCTGGGGGCCGTCATGAGCATCGAAGGGGTTAAATATAACAGAACATAATATGTATTTCCAAAGCCTTTGTTCACCCTGAAGGGCATCCTGGGGATGAGTTAACATGTTTATTGTTACCCAACTCAGCAGTTGGAATTCCTAAATTGGAAATTCAACTGTAAATTCAACTATTTTTCTCCAAACATCAGCTTATGAGTTCTGAAAATACACACATATACAATTCAAATGCACACTTTTCAGTTTTGGCATACGTATATTAAAATCAACGAAGCAAAAGCTTCTAATTTATTAGGCTGGACTGCTTACTCGTGAGCTACCTACAAGGAGCTGAAGAGTTACCAGTAGCTCATGAGCTACTCGTTGGAGAAACCTGATCTAGACTTTCTTTAAACGTTGTCGAGAAAATCATCATTTCAGGAGGTAATGACATTATTTTGCAGATTAAAAAGAGGGGTGGTGGGGGGGTGGGGTGTGAGGAGCTCAATTAGTTAGACTGTTAGGCCTCACGAACAAATGTAGAGCTTAACTGCCCTAGCGCTAACAACATAACCTTAAAAGGGACAAGTTGTTTCCATGCCAGGAAAAAAGTAAGTCTTGAGGAAAAAGCATTCATGGTTGTTTGATAATGTCTTCTTTATCCGTAGGAAAGAAAAAAATTACCAATACGGGCTTTGCGATTAATAGGTTAGAAATATCGCTTCTTCAGGGCCAAAAATTATTTTGATAACGCTAACCAAAATGTCACAACAATACACGATCCAAAGTAGAAAGTACGGAAAGGTAACAAGAATCAGAATGAAGATAAAGAAAAACATATATTATAACCAAAGTTAGCCCACTTAAATTATAATTATTTCAAATTAAATAAGGAGAATGTATGTCACAATCACAATAATGCGCAGAAAAAATATATGAAAAGTTTAGAAAAATGTATACCATTATGAAAAGAGAGCATTTAATAACAGGGGCATAGCTTGGTCAGTAAGATTTGGGGGTGTAAGCTTCAAATTTCCCAACAATAATGCTGCCGTGTCTTGCTAAAATACATTATGAGAAGCAGGACACAAGGAGGGCTTTAGAGGCAGTAGAAAGAGAGAGGAGTGCGGATTGTCAGGGGTACTTAAAACAAAATTGTTTTCAAACTAACCAAGTTTTAAGGCAGAGAAGAGAGAGTGTGTATGTGTTTCTTCTTGTCTCTGCGTGCATGTCAAAATCCAGGGTAAAATCCTACAGACACCTTACCAAACCCTACTGAAAGCACCTGTTCCCAACTATTTACTACAGAATACACTCCCCCCCACCCCCCTCCCCGAAGCTATGCCTCTGTTTAATAATTGACAACTGGGGACAAAGGGCTGGTGTGCGCCATTTTAACTCAAACAGCCCTGTTTGATATCGGAGAGCTTATTTATCCCCATAATGGGGTTAAATGGCCAAGAAAAGCAGTCATCACGTTATCGTTATGGTTACTGTCTTGTGCCAGGAGGGCTGACTGTTGACTGCACGCAGTTCATTTCAATCAAGAAATTCTGGATAGTAAAACACTACATACAATCAAATAGCAGAATGGCCTTGTCCTAAAGACAAGACATGACGGGGGAGATTTACCCATGATTTTACACCGTGTTTGCGTCACAAAAGTGATGCAAATCAGCACAAAATCCTTATTTTTCCGATTTACTTTCCAGCGCTAAACTTGTTTTGCTGCTTGAAATAACGTGAAAGTAATGGTGCTGCTTTGCATTACTTAGCGCCAAGGGGGCATACCATGGGTGGAGCATGGGCGTTCCCATGCAACCACCCAAGGTTTCTGATGCTAAACCCAATTTACTAAATAAAGTAGACAGGGTTTAGCAACAGAAAAGGAAGTAGGTGCGAGGAAGGAGAAATTCTTTCATTTCCGACTTTGTACGTGTGCTGCTGCACTTTACAACACACATACAAAGAGGGAAAATGGTTTCAGTCAGTCTATGCATAGTATTTTGTACTGGAAAGGTACCCTTCCAGTACAAAACCTATGCTAGACTCACAGAGACACTCTTGCACCATGGCGCAAAAGGTGTCTCCATGGCTCACGGCAGCTGGTTTCAGCGCCGGCTCTAGGGAAAGAGGAGGAGAGTGCCATATTTCAGTTAATTTGGCGCTCTCCTCCTCTCTCCTTTACAGGCAGTGCAGCGCGGCACAGCATTTGTGGCTGCCGCACTGCGCTGCGTGAAAAAGTGGTAAATCTGCCCGACGAGTCTGAATTATCAGCCATGCCAACAGTGACTTCTCTGCTTAGTGGGGGAAGCTTATTTTAAGTAAGGCAAAATTACAGGCGTCCTGGGCATGGGTGATGTGTGGAACTGAGGTATGGATTAGTGTGGTCAGAACTTCAAATGGTCTTGCATGAGCCATTGGTGTATTTTATGAATATGTGCTTCTTTTGTTCTGTGTGTGCAAGGTCAGATGGTTCTCTTGGTGCCGACGTGCTATCTGTTCTATCCGTGTGTGTGTGTGGGTGAAGCTTAAACTTCTGATGCTAATTTTGTATGTGTTCTGTGTATTTGAGGGAAGCTTGCACTGCTGATGTCTATGTGGTTTCTCTTCTCTGTGTGTGCAAGGGACACTTGCATACCTGAAGTGCAATGTGTGTTTTGGAGGGAAGGTTGCACTGTTCTGCTTTTAGTAAACCTGTGCAAAATTATCTTGCACTTCTGATGCCCATCTAGTATATGCTCTATGTGTGTGAGTGAGGCTTGCACTGCTGATGAGACTGTGGGACTTATTGCATTTATGCAAGGGAATCATTTACTGCTGATGCATATGTGGTACTTTTCCATTGTGTGCAGGGGAAAGGTGCAGTGCTAATGTTAGTGCGTGTAGAGAGAAAATCTTGCACTTCTGATGAACATTTGGTACCCACTCTGTTGCCTGCATGTATGTCTGTGAGGGTAGCTTGCACTGCTGATGTCCATGCTGACCTCTGTGTGTGGCGGAACGAATAGTGCATTGCTGATGCCAATGTGGGATCTGTTCTGTGTATGTGAGGAACACTTGCACTCTTGATGTCCATGTTGTATATGTTAGTTTGTTTGTGTGTGAGGGATACATGCACTACTGATTCACTGACCTCTGGCATCCCACTTGATCCTTGTGCTCTCACCTTACTTGCACATTGTGCTCTCATCCATTTGAACACTGTTCTCCCACCACCTTGGTGTCCTGATTTCCCTCCCGTTTGCACTCTGCAGTCCCACAACCATACACCCTGCGCTACCATCGCATTGCACCCTATGCTACCTCACATCCATAATGAAATACAGCATTAAAAGCTGCATTGCATGTTTCCCTAGTGGGCACATGCTAACAGTGTATGCATCCTCACAAACAGAAAGGGAACCCAACAGCAAACCAAGAAACCAAGAGTCCCAGGCCCATATTTCTCGTTTTTTTGCGCAATGCAGCAAGCCATCTTGTTGCGCTGTATGAAAGGGAAAGGGCAGGAATGTGCATATTTAGCATTATATGATGCATTCTTGTCCTTTAACTAGTGCTGGTGCACTTTTGACTGTCTAGCGCCAATGCAGGTACCCATGGTGCAAGAGTACCTGCGTTGTATGCAGGATTGTTTTTGTGCATGAAGGGACAGCTTCCTAAACAAAACCAATTCTGAGAGGCATTTTCTTCCTTCGATGTGTGCTGCAAAATGAAGCACACATAGAAAGAGGAAACAAAGAGGAGAAATAAAGATATTTCTCCTCATTACACCTCACCTGGGGAGGCGTACCTTTTTGACACATTCCCAGGTCTACTACTAATGGTAAATCTGGGAATGTGCCAAAGTCCATGGGTGGATGCGTGGGAACACCCACGCTCCACCCATGGAACGCCTCCTTGGGGCAGTGTAACGCAAGACAGCGATTTGCGATGACTTGCGTTACTCTAGATTTATCAAGCCATGTAGGGCCACGCAAGGTGGCCTTCCGTGGCTTGATAAATCTCACTTAGGTTTTGCGTCGTCCTCCCGCACCCTTGCATGGCGCAGGGGTGACCCAAAACCTTGATAAATCCAGCCCCCAGCTTGTGGAAAATGAGATTCCACTATTGCTACCCATGTGCTAACTCTTCTGTGTATTACTCAAGCTATTTCACATCTTTCTAATACACGAAATCTCAAACGATTGCTGTTGTTTTTATTTACTACTTGAACAATTGGGAGCTCATTTAATGTTCCTATAACAATTGGAAGTACTAACCTGCAGAGATAGTAACATTACCACTCAGCGTTGACACTGGGCTAAGAATTTAGTTCAAATAAATATGCAAACATGCAGTAGCACAGTCATTACATTTTACACATGTACTGCATTTAGTTTCCACAAAACCTTTGCTTCTGGAAACTCTTGATGGCCCAGTTTGTTACCAAGTGCATTACTACCACACTTCACAATATGTATGGTAATGGTACAAATTTGCAGAAATACCAATCTTCCGTATTTCAAACCTTAAAGTATTACACTAAATGATTGCAGATGTTTTCAAATTATGACCGTGTTTTTAACAATCAATCATTCATTGTTTTTACAAAAATCCTATTTTTCACGTACTGTTTTTTGCTGGTGCTTCATATACTTTTCCACCTATTTAATCCTTTTATTTTTACAATGCTACCATATTTTATGTATGGTTTTTATTTTTCCTCAAGTACACCTTTTTGTGCTCACATATTTTAATTGCTTATGTAATTCATTTGTTTCATTTTCTAAATGGCAATTCATTTTATTTAGTAATTTAATTTCACAAAAGCCTGAATCACAAATAGAGAAAAATGTTCATGCATAAACCTTAATACTGCCATTTAGTTGTGTCTGTGTGCCAGTACCCTTGAAGAAGAGAGAAAAAGCAAAAAGGTAGATGCGAGTGGAGCAAACGAAACAAGCATTGGCAAAACATATAGGTCTGGCTTATAACAGAAAGAGCCTCCTCATTGGTGAAGTGCAGTCAGTGGCATTCTGGATGGGCAATTGGGTGAATATAACAATGACTCAATTGGTGGACGAATGGATGCATGATGGCAAGGATGAATGACCGAGTGCATGGTCGGATAACTGAGTGACTATATGAATGAAGTACCCATTCATGCATCCATTATTAATCTTGCATTCACCCATTCGCCAATCCAGAATACAACTCACACAAACTCACCAATATGACTCTCTGTCTCTCTCCCCTGCTCTACTTTCTCTCTCTTTGCCTCTCTTTCTTCAGGGGTGAGCAAGACATTGTCATTTGAATATAGATTGTCTGAAAGTTGTTTTTGGGTGAGGTATTTCTGAAAAGAAATAGGTTCTCGAACAGCAAAATCTGAGAAACTGTGAAAACATACTGGGAGTCCTTAGTAAGCTACTCTTTATACTTTTTTGCTGAGGATCGCTTAAGCTACCAGCAAGTAGCCACTTACATGGAGAGTTCAGATTCTAAACACCGGATTATGAGTGGCCCAGAAAATGGCCTAGATGCTGGGGGTATTGGCAAGCTTGGGGGTGGAGAAAATCTGGGTCATTACAAGTTGGACTCTGAGGGTCTCCTTAGAAATGAAGAATTACTCCACTTCTATCACATGGTGTGGGAATGCCCCCTGAATGCCAAATACTGGCAAACAACCTCACCACGCTCTCTAGAGTGATTGGGAGACCAATAGGCTGTTCCCCCATGATCGCACTATTGGCGGTCTTGGACGGCATTAGTGACACTGGTGGGGATTGGGGTGGCACTAGCCAAGAGGGACATTGCCAGATTCTGGAGAGCAACCTCCCCTCCGACACTGGTTTCTTGGAAGCAGGCACTGGATGGATGCGTCACGCAGGCAAAAGCCATCTACACATCCCGGGGCTGCCCCAAGAAGTACGAGGAAATATGGGGGAAGTGGTTACTATACCGTGGGATGCTTTAAAACGTATGTACCTTGCAATGTCTTGAATTAGGCAACTTCTAACCAAATACTATACCTTGGCATGTGGATATGTAACACAATGGTTATGTGATCAAAATATCAATAAAATTCAGTTTATAAAAAGAAAGGAATAATTACTGAGTGTATCAGTAATTGTGACACTGATTTCTCGCGTAATTCCTTATTTTCAGCAGCCGAAATCCCAATCTGAAAATAAACGTCCCTACTAACCTGGCTACGACTGAAAAAAGTTAGTTTACTAACAAACCCAACCTTTGGAGTGAGAGGTCCGTTAAGCTTATTGGGGAACCCAAATAAGGGTTAAAACCAGGAACGCCGTTTTATAGCTTAAAATAATCATTTTTCAACCAGATTAAAGTAGACTTTTAAATCTGGTATGAAATCTGTAAAATGTTTCTAAATGTGTTTTGGTCTCTTTACTGGAATGTTATCAGATTTCCAATGTCGTTTCTGACATTAATCCTCATATAATTAGTTCGAAATAATTGTGCAGACATTGTGGGATTTACTTAGTAGTATTCAAATCACTGCTGCAGAATTAGTCAAACTATGAACCGCAACGCCTGCTAACTTTGTATATTACCGCACAATTGTTAATTTTCTAAGAAAGTGAAAAACTAATTATGTGAACCCAAGGGGCTATTAGTGTAGGATTGAGCACCGCTCAAATTACAAGTTTGTATGATGATTTTTATTCATTAGAGTATTTGAATACAAGAGGCAAACCAAAGGTTTTTTGATAAAAAGGTGAAATAAAGAATTGAGCCCTGAAAAAAGAAGCCCAAATTAGAATCCTTTCTGTGCTCTTAGATTAAATTTAAAAACTAAAAAAATGGTGACTTCACTTGCAAAACAGTAAGGGTTATAGGACTTCGCCCTATCACTCATGTAGGTATTTGCCCTGTCACCCTTACTGTTTATCTAAGCTTTCCATAGGACAGCTCGGTAAAAGTAGGGCATCACATGCAAACTCTATTAGAATGATGCCCAACTACCGATCATCCTCAGTGATGACTCTGAGGAAAGGCAGATCTGGCTCATGCCGTTCTATTGTAAAACTCTGGCCGCCAACCAATGGCGTTTGCTTAAAGGTAACAAGACATAGCTATTGATATTGTACAGGCTCCATCTATTTAATGGCCACCAGACTTCACCTGCCCCCGCTCTGGTGTGTGTTGCCTGGTATCCAAAAGTCCCACTTGACGCTGATTCGTCCCACCACAGTCAAATTATTCAACTACAGTCTGTATGCTATGGCCAATGTTTATTCATTATTGTGAGGAAATAGCTTTTTGCAGGTTCATCCCCACTTATTTGTCTCCACTTTTGACTATTAGGTACAGGTGTAATGACTCTGTAATGGACTGGGCCCTGCTGACTAGGCCTCAGTGCATTTGCTCTGACCCTTAAAAAGATATATGTCTATTTGGCTCATCCACAATTGGCATAAGTCAATTTACTTGTAAGTCCCGTGTTTATGGTACCAGGGGTACCCAGGGCTTGTAAGTTAAAGTGTCCCTTGTGGACTACAACACTATTTGTGCCACCACGAGTGTGACAAAACAAAAGCATGTCTCCCAGCCAGCCACTGAAGAATGGTAGAGCAGTTTTGCACAGCTAACTCGACTGCCATTTAAAATAATGACAAAGTCCACGCCTTCCTTTTTAATATATATATGTCACCCCTAAGGCAGGCATACCGAGCCCCAAGGCAGTGTGCTATATATTAAAAATTGTAACGTGTTTTACTTGTTCTTACAGTAAAAACCCCCAAATTGTTGTTTTTACTGTAGAAAGGCTAGTAGCCCCATTGGCGAGTACATGGTTACATGCTGACAACTGAGCTGTGCTAACTTCTGAATGGGACTATGAAAGTTGGTACTTCAAGGTATCAAAAAAATTGTTACATTAAAATCAAGTTGATGCCAAAGTCAAACTTAATGTAACTCTTGAGTACATGCCAACTTTAGAAAGTTGCCACTCTGTGGCCCAAAGTTTTCCAGTGACTGGTTACGGTTGCTGGCCACAAAACAGCTTTCTGCCCTTCTGGGGGAAAGTGTGAATGAGTCTCACAAAGGAAAACAAAAGACCTACCATTGGAAGATGTGTCACATCTCCTTGGCAGGAAGGCCAAACAGGGTGTGAGCCCAAAAGGTGAGCATCAAAGGGGTAGCCACCTTTGAATGGAAAATGGTGGACACACCATAGAGGCTGCTCTTTTTTTAGGTCTCGCCTAGCGTTGCTGCGCACATGCTCAGCTCGCTCGGCGAGATTTATTGCTGATGAGGAGTTTCAGTAGAGGGCTTGAAGCCCCGCCCCTCATTTCCAGTGGCCGGCGTCACCGTTTATGCTAAACGGTGGCCTGCCATTGGAAATGAGGGTTTTTGGTTGCCGCCCTTTGGCCTGCGATCCGGACTGTGTCGCCTGCTTCACGGCTGTCGTGAAGCACTTGCTTATCTTTATGGGGCCATGTGTTTGAACACATGGCCCCATAAAGACAACAGATCCCCATGCTCCGGCTGCAGCGCGGTCCTCTTTCACTTTCGGGACCGCGCTTGTTGTATAATGGTATTGCAGCAATTTATCGTCCATGTCGTCATTAATTGCTTCTCGCCGAAAAGCGCTTCAACGCCTTGTCAGGGGTACTAAGCGCTATACAAATGCAATTATTTTTAGGATTGTCTGCTAACTTCGCTTGAGATGGAGTGCTGATGGGAACTCCCCTCGAGTTCATAGACTTGGGTTGACAGTCAATGGACTGTGACAGCTACTATATATACACCGCTGTGCCCCTTTACAAAGTAATTTCCACAAATATGCTGAGACATAAGCCACTGACCTTTCGCACCCACGGAGCAGCTCAATCTCAGCAGCGCTGCCATGATGGGAGAAGAGAACCGACCACCAAGGTTACCTCCTCCACCCGGAAGTAAACAACCTGTTATACTCCGCCTCTTCTTACACTCCTAACATGACCTCAAAACAAGCATTCGCAGCATTGCTCTATTGGTGATCAGTGGATAAAGATGCTTCGAAGCGAAATAAGCATTACTTAGAAAATATATACTAATCCAAGTTGACGATTTAAATTATTATGAGAAGGTCGTTGGGATGCGTGCATCGTGACGTACTGTACATGGCATCCACCCGATATTTCGCAAATACTAACCGTTCCAATATGGCCGCGGTGCACGTGCATTAAAAAAAAAATCTGGGGTGTGTACAGTTGAGCTTTTTTGTGGCTGTGGCAGGTGAAGGTCGTATTTCTGAATTAGCTGTTGTCACTGGGCATGATGGCCGAGTGCTCCCCGAATATGGACTTTTCTTCGGGCAAAGAGGTCAACGCTGAGTTACAGTCCATGCTGGCTGCTGAGCAGCAGAAGGCTCAATTCACGGCACAGGTGCGAGCGAGGGGGTCCTAGTGGGTAGGTGTGAGTATACAGTAAGCGTGCCCTAGAGCGGTGCTGCCGGTGTTACGGGTCAAGTGCTGGCTCCAACTGACAGTGATTTGTAGTTATGGACCAGAGTGGGAGTTCTGTTTTGTGGGACCGGGTAATGTGGCGGACTACGGGTTAAACAGCCTCCTTTCATAGAAAAACAATACTGGCCATTATTTAAAGTTTTGATATTCTGGAACATCCAAGCTGGTAGGTGAATATAATTCGTGTAAGATTGCCAGGGTTCTTTGTAGCATGGCACTTATCACTGTTTGTTCTAATAATTATTCCTAAACGATTTAGACTCTTTCGCATACTTTGTAACCGATATCTTTGCATTATTGCTGCTTTAGCTCGAGAGCTGGGCGAACCACTGAAAGCGTGAGGCAGGCTTGAGCCAGGCGCCGACTCAGCGCCAGGTCGCTTTTGAACCTTGAGCCAGAAACGAGCAAAGTATTCATGTGGCTTCTGCCTGCCACTCTCGCTCTACCCTCACGCACAACGAGTTCAAAAAAAAGCATTATAATCGGAATTAAAAATAATATACGAATCACCCGTTTAGTGGCTCATTTGTACCAAGTGAAACCAGAAACACAAATGGCACTGTCGCTAGAGAGGGGCGGGGGCAGACATGGTTCTAAGTTCATGTTTAGAAGCTATCTTTTTTAAAAAGTACCTCTGAGTGATGTCATAGATTGTGACATTTTAATGTCCAAGCTTTCACTTGTTAACGAAATGCGCTTTTTTGAATTTTAAAGAGGTTATATCATATTTTACGTGATGTACATGGCAAACATTTTCTTGGGCTCGGCTAGTACACAGGCACTTATTGGCAAGCTTGATGGTTGGCTTAGCTCTCCGTGGACGTTTGTTGGCTCACCCACCTCTATTTAGCTGTGTTTCTGGAGTGGAGAAAATACAAGTGGCTGTTAACAACGATGCCACACTGCACTCTTGAATTGTATTTCACTGCACCACACTATTAAAAAGAGAAAACGGAAATTGTAACATTTATGGTTTGCACAACTGTACGCATATTTCTTGTAGACCTGTCTATTTATTCACGGGGCCTTCTTCTCTGAGTGGCCGCACAACAGACTCTTCCATTAACTCAACAGGACCTTGCTCACACCCCTTCACACCAACCCCCCTCTTTTGGGAGTGAAACTTTTTTGATCCCACACAGCAGCAGGTCTCTCCTCGTTTGTACTCTGCATAATTTTTGTGTAAGGAGAAGGAGGCGCTCCAGCTAGGGCCCCGCCACTGTCAAGACAAAACAAGCATTAGCAAAGCCAATGGGTGTAGCCTCTAACTACACTGTTTGGGCTGATGCATTCCAAGATGACAGCCAGTGTGCTGATATACAGCTGTATTGGAAGGTTTTATTGTGGTATCCTACCCATAGTTTATTTTTTACTCTGCCATTTGCAAGTGGCTGTCGGCCATATTAGAACATTAAATTAAATAAAGATGAACAAAAATACTTCCGAGATGGCCGCAATGCATGAGTACCTACGAGCATGCCATCGTTAGTATTTTTTTGTTATAGTTTGACAGAAACCATTCAAAGATGGTTGCTTGTGGTTCTGCGTGCACGGGCAACCATCTTTGAATGTTATTTGTCTAGCTTTAAAAAAAAAAAATCATTGCAAGATGGCCAAAAATGTACGCTTCCTCGCGAACAAAAGCCATGTAGAAAAGATTTTTTTGTTATACCTAATTATTAATAACAGTAAATTCAGAATATGGATGGTTATCAAGATGCCCAGCCTTCTCAAAAAGCAGTATGTAAGGTGGGGGGAGCGTGGAATGTCATGCAAATGTGCCCGGTGGCCCTGATTAAGTGAAACCTAACAAAACAAATGGAGCTGTTCAGCTGGAAAGACACAGACAGGAAACAGTAGATATATGTAATAATTCTGCTGGAGAGAAAATGAACATGTGTTTATAATAAAACCCTTCAGCTATTGAAAGCCATACTGTTCACACATTAATAGTGTATTGGCTGTAGACAGCCATGTTCAATCACTGCTTACTACAGAATGGACACAATTATAGTGAGTTAAGGAACAAATCGTGGAAAAGTTAAACATTCCTCTATAATTCTTCACATAAAAAGCATGCAGCATAAATGAAGCAGTTGCTTAAATATGACTCGTACAATTTCCAAGCACAGAAAACACGTTTTAAAAATAAAATAGAAGCATCCATGTAAATAAGTTAGTGAAAAGCTGAAGCAACGTTTTCACATATTACAGACCATTGATCTGAGCTTTCAAGTAGATTTTAACCAATATCGTATTGGGCCTGAGATTACATGATGTTTAACATTAAAGATCAAAATACACTTGTCTGTGGCGCTGTTCATCTAAATTCATAAAAAAGATTCAAATATACTCAATTACTTATCAACATCAAATGTAATCAAATTGATACACTAAAACATCCTATCACAATGAATGAAGATTAAATCATGATCATAAAGCGACTGATGCCAATAGTATGCAAATACAGTTGTACATTCATTTTGTGCACGTAGGTAATGCGTCATGGTTGCCTCATTTTATGTACTACCTCACTAGGAGGGATGGCAGAAAAGTAATTGAATAAAAAGCAATTGACATCCATACAAAACATGCACATGCTTCTTAAGGAGTGAAAAGGCACGCTGGGTACTTGTTTAAAGAAACATTTTGCTTATTTTGATGCAGATTTGTTCATGCGGTTTTAAAAGCCTGTAAGTTAAACATTGGCATACTGCTTTTATCAATACGAGCTTAGTTTAGACTTAATCCTTAGGAACATTGTGTGTTAGCTTGTAAGATGCTTCTACAAAAGCTTTTGCCTTCAGTTATGTTTAGCAGCATTTATCTAAGTCTTGAAGTGCATGTTGATGGATATTCAAAGTAAAGGCATCAAAAACTCTTGCTGTATTGTCAACCGACATGAGTATATAAAAAGAAGAAACGAACAAAACAAAAATTGCCTCTAAAAATTCAATAACAATCACGTTTACATTAAGCCACCAACAAATTCAAAGCTGCACAATAAAATCCAGCAGGGCCTCTGTTGTCCAGAGTAAAAGGAATTTTAATTTTCTAAACTGTATTTGCATAAGTAAAACAAAACAAGCATTGAAAATGCAATAAGTCTCGCCTTTGATTAAGTTAAAGCCATTTGCTTTGCTAATGGTATTGTATAGCAAAGCAAATGGCTTTAACTTAATTAAAGGCGAGACCTATTGCATTTTTAATGCTTGTTCTGATAGACAGGTAGGGGTCTGGGACAGTGAGGGGGAAACAGTTGCCAAATTAGTTTTCCCATGGGTGTATACCCCTCAGGTAGCCACACATTTAGGGTGGGCTACCAAACCCTACACCGCAAAAGAAGGATTCTGCCATCTTGGAAGTGGGCAGAATATTGTATTCTGGGATAGCCAGATGAAACACTTTGCTGGAAGTCGTCATCAGGTGGGGAGTGGACCTGGTAGCCCATTGGCTAGTAGTCACCGCATTCACTGAGGGCAAGTTGTGGGCATAAAAGTGACACCCAGACCTGAGATCACGTCTGTACTGAAGAGAGTACCTCAGAAAGACTGCCCTGCTGTTCTCTGCACCTGCCAAAGACAGGCTGCACCAAGACTGGACTGCACCTGCTGATCCTTGGGCTACAAAAGAGAGGACTGTTCCTGTGGGCCCTGCTCAAGGAAAAATCATCCCCAAGTCCCAGATGGAAGAAGTGACTTCAAAAGTCAGTCGGCTGACTTCCTGGAACAGCTACAGGGCCACAAAAGCTGAAGAAGCCTACCCTGTCAAGTTGGTAGCCACAATCGCTTGACCACCGCTGACTGCCAAAGTGCAGCCTGGGAGACCACGTTCCAACCCTCAAAAGTAGCACCTAAGTCTGCTGGACCCGGGAGAGTCGTCTGAGTGCAGTTTGTTCACCCAAGATAGACACTAGCCTCAGTTAAAGGGAACCGCTGGTTTCGCTGTAACCGGAAAGCAGTAGACCAGTGGCAACTGGCTTTTTCTGGACATCATCTGGACTTCAAGGGACATCAACCCCTGTGGGCAAAATCGCCCCACTGTGTTTGCAGACTGAGGGGTGGCCCCAGGAAGGCCCCCATCAATGGATCAGCTTTAACAGCATCTTTCAGCATCTTCAGCATCCTGTATCATCAGGACCACTCCATTGAAGTCTATGACAGCTCACCCATAGAGCCTGGAACTGGACTGGAGACTGCTTTGACTGCAAGCTAACTGTCCTGCCAAGCATTACTGACCCATGTGACTTGCTCTGTCAGAGTTGGTGCCCAAAGTGGGTGAGAACAATCGAACACAACTTTGTAAAAGTTTTCCAAAGTTTTCTAAGTAACCGCTACCCGCAGTAGTTGCATGTTTGCGATTTGAATGAAAAGCAATGATTTATGATTTAATAATAATTTATATTTCCAGAATCCTCCAGTAGATTTTGTTTGCTTTGGTGTCTAAAAATTCATAAAAATAAGAACTATTTTTATAAATTGGTGTTGTATTTTGTTTGGGTTGTGTTTCTTTCTTATTCAATTGTTTTGGTACTTCTAAATGCTTTGCGCTTGTACCTGTGACAAAGCATGACTGCTTGAAGCCACAGCTATCCACGGTTGAGCTAAGATTTTCCAAATGAGCCTGACTGGTCCGAAGACGATTTCGTGAGTTTATTAAACGGTGAGGTCGCACAACCACACCATATAATAAACTGCTTTCCTCACAATTATTATCTGCAGACCACTCTAAACTATTAGGTCTAGCTGTTGTCTTTTCTAGAATGTACTAATCTATAACATAACATAGCATAACATAACGTGTATTTTGTAAAGCCCACGTTTAGCCCTGGGGCATCTTAGCAGACAACAACAGATGTTTATTGTTACCCAAGTCAATGTATTGCTATTTATCTATGTCTTCCCAAAAAGAAAATCTTCAAACTGTCAAAAATTCAAAACAGAGGGGCGGGTATTATTTTTGGACTTAATAAACTGGAGCATGTCACACAAGGAGGAAGTGGGCTGGGCCAGCTCCCAGAAGGAGAACACATACAGCACCCATGTACTAATGCTTGTTTGGAAAGCTGTACATGGCCAAGAAGCTGCTTGCTTCTCTGGTGTGTTTGCCTACCATCAGTCCACCAGACTGTTGTGCTCGAACAAAGAACCGAAACCACATGTTCCAAACTGGCATCTTTGAAAGTTTGGGAGGAGGTGGTGGTTGAAATTTGAGGGTGCTAAACAATGGAACGTTCTACAAAGAGAAATCGGACAGATAAAGACCGGACTACATCAAACGAACACTTAAACCGCGCCTCCTCCGAACAGACTCATCGAGGGCTCTGTCGACCTCCTCAATCATGGCTCGGGCATTTTAATTTTTATTTCTATTGCTATATTTAATTGCTAGGTGTATATATGTTCTAACTTCAGGCGCCTAGAAGCTTGGAATGTCTGGAAATGTAACGCTTGAAAAATTAAAGTTTATTTAAACTGAACAGTGTTTCCCTACTGGGCTTTTTTCTGTTTAAATACATTTTTACTAATTTCTCTGGACAGCATGAAATGTTCGTTTGTCTCCTGGGCTCTCATCAGATAACATGAAGATTAAAAAGTTACAGAGAAATCTGCAAATTATGAGGCTCATCATCTTTGTCGTGTCTTCCAGTTAATGATGCGCTCACGAGCCCCGCTAATCCTCCGAGCCAATTAGGGAAGCTTGCTTGGCTCATGCCCAAGTGGTACACAATTAGGAAAACAGTTTCTGCATTTTCTTTCCCGCTCCCTGGCCTGTCCTCGAGTTTAGCCATGCGCCCACAGCTCTGTCTGGAGACAAGGGCCCTCCAGAGGTGATAAATGTTTGACCTGATTAAATCTAGCGTGCTGTGTGCTGCGGGCACTTATCTCTTTCATTTCCACTCGAACGACCTTAGAAAAATCAGCAGCATTACCACGCGCATGTCCAGGAAGACAGCGGCCTAGATTTTCTTAGGGTTATCTGCGCAGTCGACGCTGTTTTTCGCTGTGCCTTATGAACTTTTTATAGTAATTAAATCGACAAAGTTCCCTGCGATTTACGAGTGCCTGTGCCAGAATATTAGTAAATAACCACTAGAATGCCAAACTAAAGTGATGGACCAAATTTACAAACATTTTTGCACCCTATTTGAGTCACAAAAGTGATGCAAACCAGCTCAAAATATTTTTTTCAATTTTTGCGCTGGAAAGCTGTCTGTCTGAGAGGGGGTTACTCTGTTTTAAGTGGGTTTTCCATGGGTGGTACATGGGCGTTCGGATGCAACCACCCATGATGTTTGACACAAAACCCTATCTACTAACAATAGTACACATTGTTTTCTGCCAAAAAATAACGCCACTTTGAAACAGGTGTTCAAGGGAGAAATGCTTTTATTTCTCCTAACTTTTCCCACTTTTCATGGGCGCTGCACTGTACAGTACACATACAAAGTAGGAAAAGTTTTGAAGTTAGTCTAAACATAGGATTTTGTACGGGAGTGGTACCCTTCCAGTGCAAGAACCTATGCAAGACTCACGCAGACACCCTTGCACTATGGTCCAAAGATGTGTGCGTGGTGCTCGGCTGCCTGATTGTGTGCCGGCGCTAGTGAGAGATCAGGATAGTGCCATATATCTGTAGATATGATGCTTTCCTGCTCTCTCCCTATCAAGCAGAGCAGTCCAGCAACTTTGAGTGCTGTGCTGCGTTCCGTGCCATTTTTGTTAATCGGGGCCAATGAGTTGTTAACAATGATAACATGTTTTTCATTATAACACTTCGTAACTCACTTGTGCTGGAAGCACTGTAAACAGGTGTTATCCACAAGGTTCTATGGCCTCTGTCGGTTTGCCGTAAACCTGTGTGTGAGGATTTTCTCCATTGCAAAAAATTCTACAAGCGTAGAGTTAGGTTACTGTGAAAATGAAGTTACTATTTTTTATTCTTTATGCGCCAAGACATTTTCCATCTGAAGGCTTCACTGCCAAGATAATCATAGGTGGAGTAGGGTATAGAAAATGTATAGAAACTTTCCTTTTGATATTTTGGCCATTGATATTTTTGTAACGATATTCTGTCGATATTCGGGATTCCATATTTGTTAGACATGGGATTTCTGGTTGGCTGGGGCAAGCGCCTAAGCCAGGCAGAAACCACCACTCTAGTCAGGGCAAGGGAGTTACACACCGAAGATAACCCCTGCTCACCCCCTTGGTAGTTTGACAGAGCAGTCAGGCTTATCCCAGAGGCAATGTGTAAAGCGTTTGCGCAACACACTCACACAGTAGTGACACACTAGGCACACCACAAAAGAAACTTCACACAAGGTTATATAAAAAAAATAGCCTTTGTATTACTCATAAAACACATCAGAGCATAATCACATATATACACTGTGCCACCTGGCACTAGGTATCACTTTACAGGGGATTATATACATCACAGGGCCAATTGGGCCACTGTCATAACCAATAGAACTCACTAGCAGTGAAATAAAACCAACCAGTAACTACTGGTAATATTACACTTAGCCAAACACATTAGGCATGAACATTCGGGACATGAGCATCACAGTAAACACTGGTCATAGTACCCCTACCCCAAACACATTAGGCATAAACCATCATCAGCAGCAGTGCACCATATCATTATTACTGCACACAGGGGTACTCAGCATAGCACATTATACCTGCGCAGAATTAGCAGTGCACCATTGTAACCATTTGTAGTGGGACACCCACCATAAATACATCAGGCCCACCTTAGGCCTCAACTGCACCGTATGACACATAAATCATTAGCAGGGCAATGGGATACATACTCCTAGATTGCACATATCACCAACCCATGGTGAGGTCATCCCCTTGTAATATGTGCGCATATTTTAGGCCACCATCACATATATCCCCGGGACCACTAAAGTAAATACCCCTATAAGGCACGTGTCATGAGCACCACACTAATAGGAGGCCTAGCATTGCAGTTGTTTTAACAAGTAACTACTGGCAAAATAGCACATCATACGGCCCATGATCATAACACTTGTTACCACACCGCTTCTGTGCTTCTCCTACGTGCTGCGTGGTAACTGCAGGAACGGGACCTCCATCGAGGGTCGCCACCCCGTCCTGCTCTCCAACCTCTAATGGGCCCCCAGAAGTGCGTTTGTAGCAAGGGGAGGGAACAGCCATGCTCTGGCGCGCTAGTGAGGAGACCTCTTCCGGTCCCTTTAGGCAGAATAGCCTTTATACTTTAGCCTTTATATAGTAATAGCATTACTACTGCTGCCAGTGAGTGCGGTATATCATCGACGTAGAGGATGAGGTCGCTCGATCCTGCCTGTGCCCTACACCGATCAGGCTTCTCGTGAGGATTGTGGCTGCCATCTCTCCACGGCGGCCGCGTTATGACTCTGCTTCTCCTCTGGAAGGCGGCGGCGGCGGCCCCGCCCACAAACAGGCAACCTCCGCCTGACTTCCGGCTGCGACAAACACGGAGCGGAGTCTCCGTCAATGAGGCTTCCTCTCTGGGGAACTCACCTCCCCGCCAGGCTCTCTCTCTCTCAGAGGGCGTCGCTCCTCTTCACCGGGACTTCTCTGCTTTCCCCGGTCTCCTCCAATGTGGCCACACGCGGGGCTCTCCCTTCCTCCACGGGAGCCTCGCCCACAGCCAGGCTTGCCTGGCTTCCGGCTGGTTTCTGTTCTTGCGGCTCCTGCTTCACTCGGGAAGCAACTTCATCCAACGCCGCACCCAGGCTCCTCCCTTCACAGGTTGAGGAACTTCCTTCGCTGCGGCTGGCTCTCCCTCGCTGGAGAGACGGGGCCGGTCCTGAAGCGGCTGATGCGGCCCTCTCAGCGCATCGGTTAGCGCCTCCCGCTGGAGCCCTGGTTGCCACGGCAACGAGGGGGGAGGAAACGGCGCTGCAGGGGAAATTCGTGCTGAGAGAGGCATGCTTTTACTCAGTGCCAGGCCCCTTCACACAGCGGCTATCAGGGAGAGGGAGAGCGCCTTCTCCAGAGTAATCTCTCCCCTCCCTTCGGCTCAACACACCAGGCAGCGCTCCAGGACATTTAAACAGCGCTCTCCACGCTCTGGGCTACCCAATAAAGCGCTCCTCACGCGCTTCCAAATTCAGAATCAAGATGTGAAAAACACAGCGCTGTAGTGCACCAGAACCCACGGTGCTCCTGTGGAAATACAGCATCCAATGCACTTGCAGAGCAGAGCACACAAAGCTCTGTGAAAGTAAAAGCACATGGAAATTCTAAATAGGTAAAGTACAGCGCCTGGAAGACTTTTATGTCCCTGAGTCTTCCACAACAGGAGGCCAGCACACACAGGCTCTTGGAGACTCCTCTCAAGCAGGGGACACAGCACACAGCAAAAGTCCTTGTCCTTTCCTTGGCAGAATCAGCTACTGCAGGTCAACCCCAGATAGCACACAGCAAAGGGGCAGTACTTCTCCTCAGTCTCTCCAGCTCTTCTCCTTGGCAAAGGTTCCTCTTGATTCACAAAGTAGTCTAATTTACTGGGGGTTTAGGGCACATACTTATACCCCAAAATGTCTTTGATGTCTTTGAAGTAAGGGTCTCTGAACCCAGTCCAAACCAGTTCTGCATTCAGTGGTGCAGCATGCCCACAGGGGGTGGAGACAGCATTGTGCAAGGGAGACAGGCTCCATTCGGGTGTAAGGTAAATCTCCTCCCACCACTCTACATACAGCCAGGGCCTATTCAGCTCAGGGCTGGGTCATCCAGGAAGGGCGAGGCACACCTCAACCCCCCCAGAGGCTTTCTACAGGGAATGCACATCCACTGTCTCTGTCACACTGAAACCAGACAGTCAATACACATCAGGCAGGCACAAAGACACATAGCACACAGAAATGCCCACTTCTAAAAGTGGCATTTCTAAAATAGTGATAATAAATCTGCGAACACCATTGCGCAGCACTTATTACCACTATTCCAAACATACCAAACTTGACCACTCTACTCCTCTCAGATCAGGAATTACCACTGAAACATTTATCAGGGAACCCCCAATGCATTCCTATGAGAGGGCAGCCTCACAGCAGTGAGAAACCAAAATGCTGTTTGTCACTACCAGGACATGCCACACAGTTAAGGCACATGTCCTACCTTTTGCATACAATGCACCCTGCCCATAGGGCTAGCTAGGGCGTACCTTAGGGGTGACTGATATGTAGTAAAAGGGGAGTCACAGACATGGTACCCATTTTATGTGCCACGTCACAGCGGCAGTAAACTGTGCACGCAGGCCCTGCAATGGCGGAGGCCTGAGACAGGTTTGAGAGGCTCCTTTGGTGGGTGGCGCAAGCAGCGCTGCAAACCCGCCAGTAGCATTTAATTTACTGGCCCTGGGTATCTGAGATACCACTTTACTAGGGACTAATAGGTAAATTCAATTAGCCAAACAGGTGTAGACCAATCTTACCACGTTTTACCATAGAGAGCACATGCACTTTACACTGGACAGCAGTGATGAAGTGCCCAGAGTCCTAAAACCACCAACACCAGGTCAGACAAAATACTAGGAGGAAGGCAAAAAGTTCAGGGATGACCCTGCAAAAAGGGCCAAGTCCAACAATATTCCTAGCCTATATCTTTTCAAAAATGATAATGGTGCAAGCGCTCTCCTACATTTACTACACAATTTATAGGTGCTTCATTTAGATGTAGTTTGTAGATGCAGATATGTGTGGGTAATAACACCATTGCCCATTCTTCACATTTTATTCACTTCCTCATCATTAGGTTTTACAACTGCCCAAAATTCTGCTGCTTGATTTATTCTCTGCAGCCATAAGTGACACACCCACACTGAAAATGTAATAAACCCTTATTTTGAGAATCATTATCATTATACAGAAGTTATGTGCAGAGATACAAACTCTTCTATGCTTGAAACAATTTATGTGCAAAGTGAGGACCTGATGCAGGGCTGGGGTAAAGATAAAAGCAATCATGCGACTGCTGTGAACATTTCTTTTTGCAGTTAGTTGAGGATGAGTATCATGCATTGTCCTAGTATCCCTGTCATTTGTGCCACACATCTGTTTATGAGAGTCCAATTTAAATGTAAGATATTTTTCCACTGCACTTTCATCTCACTGCACTTGCACTGCTAACCAGGCACTAATTTAGCAGAGGGCAGTATTTATTTATTTAAGCATTCTTCGACCAGTACTTAATTTGTAAAACAATAAGTGCCAAGGTCCAAAGTTTTACTCAGAAGCCGATGGTTAGCTACGAATATTGAGGTGTCGAATACCAATGCTGCATAGCCTTGATTCCACCCCATGCCTGTTTCATCTACAACTAGACACTCACGTTCCCTTGATCTTACTTTTGCAAGTTCTTTGTCATTTCTGCTTTCTCCCTTTATCACTGTTTTCCCTTCTTTCTCTTCCTCTTTCTCTTCCCCTTTCTTGCTTTTCACTCTCTTGCTCTGAGTGAAAGTCTGATGAGGAAAAATAAGTGCCAAAGTTGAGTGCCAGTGGGCCTCGCCTGCAACCACCAGCTCAAATTAAGCACTGATATCAATGCACGGTACACAAAACAATATTGATGAAGCGCTACACCAAATTACACCTAACCAGAAAAAGAAGTTGTAGACACTTCTACATCCAACAGTAAGGTGAAAAATGGTATATGACGAGGGGAAAGTGCAAGCAGTTAAACAGGAGAGGATGTACAAATAAATAGGAGGAAGAGAAGGATTGTCATTACATAGGAACGATGTTGTACAAAAAGGTAGATACAAAAGAAGCAAGAGGATAAAGACAGAAAGGCAAATACAGTTAGGCATAACGTACAATCAAGGGCAACGGTAACAGGAGAGCAGGAAGCAGTAGACAGAAGGAGGTAAGAAGAGGTGGAATAGAGAATTTGGATGTATACAGTGTAGAATGAAACATAAGGGAACAAAAATAAAGTAGGGAGTGTGAGAAGGTACTGCTTCACAAGAGCAAGGAGGTGAAGAAGGAATCAGCGACCGGGACATATTGTTTGGGGTCAAGGGCAACAAGTTTTCATGTGTATTTTGTCCTTGGGACAAGTAGGCCCAACACCCTACAGCACAAACCCTTTAGCTGCCAGTTTACAGGACCACATTATGGATCAGGGAAAAGCATTGCCTGCAGTTAAGGTAATATTTGTGTCCATGTGTTAATACTGTTCAAACTTGTATTTATGGTTCATTAATGCAAAGTCTTTATCATTAGGGTGAGGGCTCGAAGTAAATGCTGTAAGCTCTGACTGCACTTCTGGCAGTGGTTCCAATATAAAAATGTGTCTACACGTTTTCAATGTTTAGCAATATGAGGCTATGTATAATGCTCCCAGAATGCTCTCTGATTAGATGCAAATATTTGTAAAAGCTTCAAAGCAAGATTGATGATTCTTTGCTTTCAAAATAAAATGTTCACAAAACAATGCAAAAACATTTTGCTAAACTACTGTAATATTTTAGGTATAATTTCTTTGCAGCGTCATTTAGTAAAATGTGTTGATGTATGCTAGTATTTTCCCAAAATATTCATAATATAAAATCACTGTAACCAGTTTTAATAAGATTATGGGAAACATAAAAATAAACAAGCATTGGTAAAGCCAGTAGGTCTGAAATTGTTGGTCAGCATTTTGGTTTTGTCAATGTGTGACTTGTTTTGGCATGGTTTTTGTGAAACCTTATTGGTGTGGGAGCGGTCGGGCCCTCACTATTATAACAAACATTGGTAAAAGCAAAAATAAAATGTTAGGTCTCAAAAAGCACACATTGTCACAGTAGTTCCTGGCACTGAACAAAACGACTGTGTGTCGATATGCTCCTTGTGAAAGAACAGAATGCTGTCACTCACAGTGAAGCTAGCCGATAGACAGAGAGAGACAGAATTTTAATAAACACAAAAGGTCATGGTCAACGCCAGATCTAATTAGGGGCTCAATTATTAAATAAAGTCTCAAAAGTGCGCCCATGTCCTTGCATTAAGTGCAGATATACATACGGATTTCATGAGTTCGCAAGACTTTACAGAAGTAGACCAAGAAATAGCATTCCTAGAAAATATTTGTGAATTGCATTTTAGCATGAGCAAATATGCAGGTGTAGATTTGGTCATGCGAAAATCTGAGTTTTTGCAAGTTTACTTTCCCTCCAACCACTTTATTCCCAACCCTGGAAGAAGTTTTATGTCTGCCATTGTCAGGAGTAAATTTCCAACCTTTCTCAGTATGGGAAAAGATTAGAGAAGAGTTGGTGAAAACCATTAAATCATGCAAGTTAGTAGGTTTGCACAGACTCAAAAGGGCATTCCAACCCTGGAACTATTGCTTACCATTACCTTCAGCCCCAGTATGTAGATCTGTGGAAACGTGGCAACATACGGGAATTGCTAGTATTCGAACCCTACTATGGATGGAGCCCTGGCATAATCAGAGAGGCTATTTCAGAGCTCTTATATAATGAGATTGCTGCCATAATTTGTCACCACATTACATGGCACAAAAGCGACAAGTGGATTTTGTTACAGGACAAGTAGATTTATGAAGCAATCTGCCCCATAGACAAGTAGATATTTTATTAAATTCCACACGCCTGCGTATTGGAGGACTAACATAAGGTGGGGCAGGGTAGGAAGGGATTGGCCGGTGAGGAAGGATACATGACAAAGCATGACCGAACACAGAGATCAAAGTATGGGAATGAGTCAGCGTGAGTTGTTTAGATGTTGGTCAAACAGAAAAATTCTTAACTTTTTCCGAAAGATAATTAAAGAGTTGAATCATCTGGTTTCGAATGGACAGGATTTCAATTTGTTGATGTAGCCCTCAGTGGCATCTATCCCACTGAGATTTATTCTACTAAGTTACACCAAATGCCTCATTCTGAATTGGGGTGGGAGGCCCGATGCGGAGATTGAGAAATAAACGTTTTGGGCGCCTGGTTTTCACTCTGCACCCATTACCAGATTAGCACAAACAGAACTCTCTCTTTGGTCATTACTACCTGAAGGAACCTGAATAACAGGAAAACTGCGCAGCATGGGTAAAACCATTCCATGCGCAAAAAAAGTTGTTTGAGCATGTTATTCCCCACTAATTACAGTAGTAACTGGGTGCAAAAAATGACCCAATATCTAACTCATTTGAATGAGGATTTCTTCTGCTCACTATATCAATAGCACTCTTGGGCATCGATTTTGAGTTTGGTGGTAAAAACCACCATAGTTGTATAATGGCTAAATACCAATTCCACGGAGTTTGGTTAATAACACGTGTTAAATAACAGTGATTAGAGTTTTTACAGTGTACAGCAGAATCAGTATTTACTGCATGTCCTAAATACCGAATGGCCCTGATTCATGGGAAGGTTCTATGTATCGCATCTCATAAATATTGGTACCACAGGGTACATTATTTATCGGGTGCAATACATAGTGCCTATTAGGAGTTTTCGGGGAATAAAGGGCATATCTTGGTGCATTACGCACCACAATCTGCATGGTACGATAAACACATATACATTTCTCCTGTTAAATTTCAGCAGGTTTGACCCACCGTAATCTAGCGAAGGTTGAGGTATTTAACACATCCAATATTTATTGGATACCATAAATAACTCCCAACTCGTAATTCTGACCCATGTGGAAACATGGGGTTTACAGATGGGTCAGAATACACCAGCACACTCGGTCCTATGTGTGTTATTTACCGCATGAAGTAAATACCGCGCCCAATTAGTAGCACATGCACAAAACATCAGGAAGTGCCCATTTTCATGCATTGGAAGTTCTTAGAGTGAGAAAATTAATTCCTAGAGAGCAGAAATAGCCTGAGCCACATTCAGACGGATCTCAGCACAACATCTGTGCTCTTCCCTGATACACCACTATCTCTGCAAGATCACCTGGGCCCCCCTGAAACATTGTAGTCATACACAACACAAGAGCATATTGTCACAACCGGTTGGAGCAGTCAGTAAACACAGTAGTCACATGTGTAGATCAAAGCACCCACAGTGGCCAGGCCTAACATCATAGCATTTAAGTTATCAAGTGTTTAAAATTCCATCTGTCTACATAATTCACCACCAATCTGATTTGGCCCACTTGCACTAAGTTAACCACCTCGAGAACATTCTGGACCCTTCTGGAAACTTCTTGGTGGCCATTTTTTAATCCGGAACCTTCTGGTATATTCTTGGTTGCCATTTTCAATCCACAACCTCCTGGAACCTTCTGGAATCTTCTCGGTGGCCATTTTGAATACAGAGCCTATAAAAGGCACACCCATCTGTCACACCCTGCTTGGCAACTGGGAACTCAGCAGCAGCAGAAGAAATCTATTTGTCAGACTTACCTGCACAATACTGTCCAGCTTCCTGGAATGACTTCAGTCTTGATTGTCCAGTCAAGCCAGCGGACAGCATCCAGCATCCCTGGTCTTCACCGATTCCGGCACTACGAAACCAGCAAAAGAAAAGACCAAGATAAGTACAATTAGTCTTAAACCACAATATGCACTCTTAACATATTGCTGTCCGTTCATCATTCCCGCTGGACCCAGGATATCAGCTTAGTCAATCTGGTGAGTTTACTGGCTAACTAAACTCTGACTTGATCTTCTAATGTGCCATCTCAAGCTGAAGATGCCAACAAAAACAAATAAACAAATAAGAATGTGCCTATGAGAGGAGATAAAGTACAAAATCAATAATGTATCAACATATTCACATAATGTTGAGAACATCAAAAACAGCTTTCAAACCTTGAAATGCTCCACCTCAGCTCTACCTTAAGACGTGGGAAGAAATATTTATGACCATGCTCAATGTCTTGAGTGGAAGATGTGAAAGAAGCTATCAAGGTCAGAGGAGTCCATGGTAAGTTGCATAACATTTGTAATGGAAATACATATGCTTGTTAAAAAGTTGACTTGGCTGTGAATCATCATCGTGAAGAGTGACAAATGTAATTTGTTACACATATTCACATTGATGCATGTATGTGCTGCCATAGGGGCTATCAACTCTCTAATGTTATTGTTGACATGTATTGAGATTGTTGGTCCACAGCAATCATAATGCATTGTAATCTTGATGATACAGGGTTGATTTGTGGGCCCAGTACTTTGAGGGTGATGTGTAACCATAGTAAGACTAATGCTCCTTCTCAGCAGGCTCATGGAATTGTTTGATTCAGTGCATCTAACACAGCAGTTCAATATACACAGGCCCACATCATACAGCATTTGCACATTAACAGTGTGCTTCAATTAATGGGTTCAGAATACTTATTCAAGTCTATTAAATGCTACCCGATGTCCACCAGTGCAGTCAATTGAGCACAGGAAGTACGGAAATCTTGCTGAAGCAAAGATGTGTGCATTGCTGGCATTGGCTGAGTGGGTGTCCAAGGAGAACCTTATATGTTGCCCACTCAATCTCTGCAAAGCATCTGCCACTTAGCAGAGTATTTTGCTAAAGGTTGACAGAGAAATTGCATGCACCAATCCTAAAGTCCCCTGTATGGTCCCGGTTGGAAAGAATTCTAGCACTGCTAGCGTTTTCCGGACGTGGGGGATGACAATAGATCCCAATGTTAGGCTCCAGTGTATCTGTAATGATGAAAATATGTCTTGTATGGCGCCCATATTAAGCCTGTATATCGTCTGGATAGCAAGCTGACTCGTGTTTATGCGTTACAAGCTTATTGTGAAAATCGTAGCCCTCCTGCGTTGCTGCTCAATTTGAGGATATTGACTGGTGCCCTGGTTACCATCACCATGCTGTGTGGTTTAGAGTAGCAGAACATGGACCTGGCATAGCACCATATAGTGGCCTAGCAGTGCTGAATCCATGGAATTGTAGTGGGAACTTCTGCAATCAACCTGTGAAGCTTCACCTGTCCATGGTGGCGGCGGCAGTGGTGTTGTATGGTGGTGGTTTTATTTTTTAGCTCAAACAGCACATGTACTGTTTTTTTTCTTTTTGCATTCTTGTTTTGATCTTCATTTTTTGTATTGTGTTGCAGCTGTTCTGCGATTCCTTACATTTTCCGGAATTTTTAGCACGTGCTTTTCACTGGAGGTATTTTAAGGTGGTATTCACTGGTTTACAAAGACTTCTCATACCAGTAATAGGGTGTTATTTACGAGACACTTGTTTTTTGCATGTGGTAAATGTGATATGCAGTAACTAAAACATGTGGACCACAAACATGCAGGATCTATCATATGTGATAATTACCATATGTGGTTTTTAACTGATGATCAGACGAGTTGGTAAATTAATGCGATATTTACTCTGGCATGTGCTAATTAACACCATGCCTAACTCATAATCAAGGCCAAAGAGAGACCACCACCAGTGTGTTTATCTTCCATGCTGCATTTTGATAACTTGTATCAAATTCAGGCCACATTAGAGAGTGCTGACATTATGATATGGAATGGTGTTTACAATCAAACCCTATGTTAGGATTCGGTGGCTTCTCGGTGCTTCGATGCGACAATAGGGGGATGGCTGCACAGTCATCTAAAGAACGCGAAAAAAAGTATTATGAACCAAAGGGGAATATGGATTCTGCTGTGTAGGCTTTTTAAAGGTTAAGTTTCAAAGCGCCCCCAGCCATAACTCACCAGGCCTGTCAAATGAAGGGTGACAGCCTAATTAGTGAGAAGCCGCTCCCTCTCCGCCCTTTCTAATCACTCCGCCTGGGCTCTGATTGGACGTAAAAGGGCACGTACGCACGGTGCTGCACTGCACGTAGCGTCAGTGGAAAACTTCTAGAACACCTTCCCTCGTGACCATGACCTGCGGAGCGCACGTCAGAGAAGGCGCCGCCCTTCGGAGACGGACGGGTGTTTTGCAGAGACTCTTTTGCCCGTTTACTGAAAATTGGAATCAAGCAAGCATGCTTCAGATCGAGGGACAAGAATGACAGTTAATTAGAATATCTCTTGAAACTAATGTCTTGTCGCCGTGATGCGGATTTATATTTGTGGTCACGTCTCCATGTAGATCTGCAGTGGCTCCTGCGAAACACGTCGGCACCTCACCCAGTCTCGGGACATTAAACTGTGTTTATATTATACAGTTAATTTAATTTCGATTAGGGTTACTACTAGTGTTTTGTCGCTTTATTTCTAGATCTGCAGGACTTGAGTGGCAAATCCCAGCAGAGCACTGATAAAGCCAACAGTTTTTTTGTGTATACTGAGGGCCTCGTTTGTGGTTTTTTTTGCCGTAGAGCAGTGCCACAGACCTTGCTGCTGCGTTGCTCTACTACAAAAGAAAAGGGCAGGAATGCCCCGTATCTATTAGATACAGCGCATTCCTGTCCTTTTCCCATGCGCCAGCGCACAATGGGCTGCCGTGCGCTAACGCAGGCACCTTTGCACCATGGTGCAAGGGTGTCTGTGTTGCGGGGATGATTATTTTCGTGCAGGAAAGGAAACCTAGGTGCGGCCCGTGCAGGTAAGAGTGGGTACCTGGTTGGGGGGGCTTCGACAAACGACCCGAAGGATAAATTAAATAGGGGCATGGGCCGCTGCTGAAACCTTCCTGCACAAAAACAATTACAAGAGGCTTTTTCCTCTTTCTATGTGTGCTGTAGATTGCAGCACACAGAAAGAGGAGTGTTAGAAATGGGATTTCTGGTTGGATAAGGCTTGCGCCAAAGCCAGGCAGAAACCACCACTCTAGTCAGGGCAAGGGAGTTACACGCCAAGATAACCCCTGCTCACCCCCTTGGTAGCTTGGCACGAGCAGTCAGGCTTATCCCGGTGGCCAGGTGTAAAGCGTTTGCGCAACACACACACAGCAACAACATACTAGGCACACCACCAAAGGAACTCCACACAAGGTTATATCAAAAATAGCCTTTGTATTATCATAAAACACATTAGAATAGTAATCACACTATATACACTGTGCCACCTGGCACTGGGCAATATTTACAGGGGATTATATACACATGACAGGGCCACTTGGACCACTGTCAGAACCATCACTTAGTAAATATGGGAAATGTAGACATATAATAAACAGAACACAACCAGTAATTACTGGCAAACACTGTACTCGGCATCATCTTGTAACATAAACCATATTATGCCCAGTATCACATTTGGGCGTGAAACACATTCTGCGCCAACCTCATAAGCCTAAACATATTATGTAATCATCTCATAAGTCTAAACACATTAGACAATAACCTACTAAGCATAACTCACGTTAGGGAATAATTTCACTAGCATAAATCACAGTAGGCAAATAACCTCATACCTAAATCACAGTAGAGAATAACTCAAACATAAACACAGTATGCAAAACCTCATAATCATAAAACCACATTTAGAGGCATAAAACAGGGTGCGTAAATTATAGCAGATAAATCACATTTCCTAGCACCACATAAATCACACTAGCACATACCCTCCTAATAAAAACCATCGTAGAGACATACATCACATTAGGGCCTGGCGCCCTATTAACCTAACAGTCCCCCTGGCCAGCTGGCCTTCTCAAAGGGGCTTAAATGCCCTATGTCCAAAAGTCAGGGCTGCTGCCAATGCAGCGGAATCCATGTGCGCAATCGCGCAAACCTAAACGTTGCAGCTGACGCTAATTGCCGTGCAGCTGTGAAAATACTGGGGCAGAGGAGTGCATCTCACTCCTATCTCTCACAGAAATGCCCCTAAAGAGCTGTGGCCTAAACGTAGCAGCTGGTACTAAGTGCTGCGCAGCTGTGAATCACACATGAAGGCCTGGCACTCACTGTGCCCTTTGAACAAATATGCAATTATGCCAGAAGCGTTGCAGCTGCCTGCGCTGGTGCGGTGCAGCTGGGAATAAACAAAGTACCGGGGCCTGGCATCACTGTGCCTTCCTCTCCTGTCCCACTCAGGGACTTCTGAATCAATTATGCCCAACTCGCGGCAACTGCCCGCGATGGTGCGGCGCAGCTGTGGCACTTTTCATAAAGGGGGGCCCGGCACCTCTGTGCCCACTGGGCCCCCACGTGGCTTTAAACACATGCCTCCATCGTTGGGGCGGCCCGCTCTCTTGCGGGGCCGCCCAGGCACCGACAATGTGCCTCAATATGCCCCAAGTCACTGAGGCCCTCGGGCCTATAATTAAATAAACTGCCCCCCCCCCCACGCGGGCTCTGGACTCAAACCTGCCCCTCGATGGAGCCACGCGGGCTCTGGACTCAAACATGCCCCTCGATGGAGCGGCCCACTGCCAGACGGGGCCTCTCAGACCCTGTGCCTCTATCGGCACCACACATCTCGAGCCCCCACTCACCGGGACTCACTGGTGCCGCTCTCGGTCTCCTCTTGGTGCTGGGGGCGAAGGCAGGGCTCTCCTCTCTGCTGCGGGACCGGCCTCACTTCTCCCGGTCTCTGCGGCGCAGCCACACGCGGGGCTCCGTCTTCCTCACAGGAGCCCCGCCTGGATTTTCTCCGCACTTCACCCAGGCCCCCTCCTGGGACCCGGGACTTCGCCTGGCATGCGCGGGGCTTCCCTTAGCTCACGGGAGCCCCGCCCGACCGCAGGCTGCCTCTCGGGAAGCGGGGCCGTGCTTCCCTCGTTTCACTCGGGCCCCCTCCTGGGACCCGGGACTTCTACATGGAGCCTGCGAGACTCCGGACAGACCTCCGGCTCCTTCCTGCTACCACGAGGCCCCGCCCAAGTCCCAGGCAAGGATGCCTGACTTCCTGAGTGGCGATCGGGCCCGCGGCGGTGATTTCGTCTCTCCTTCACTCGGCAAAGTGTGGGGTGGGCACCCGCCATTTCAATAAAACGAACAAGGCCATTAAAGAAAAACGCGGGGTGGGCACCCGCTCGATCCCAGCAATTTCGGGGAATCCCTCCGATGGGGATTCCCTCTCCAAGGGCTAACAAATTAAAATAAAAGCGTTCCCAGGGTAAAAATAAAGCGCTCCTCCAAATAAGCAAGGCGCTTCTCAAGATACCAGCAAAGCGTTAGAGTCCAAAGGTCAGGGATGAAGGGGCAATGCAGGGCCCAGGGAGGCAAGCCCTCATGGCAGCCCCACCCTGGGCCCCAGCAGCAGCACGCCCCGGCCGGACTCAGGAACCAAAACTGAACAACCTCATGGGGTCACAGCCCCTATATTTATATCCCCAAATCCTTTGTCTAAAGTGCAGGGCATGGGGGAACCAGATGCAACTGGTTCAGGGGGGATTTGGAGCACTTTATTTACGAGGCGGCATCCTGCCTTTCAGGAAGAGGGGGTCTGCCATCAGACGCACAGTGGGAGGGGGAGCCATCATTCACCTTGCCAGGCGCAGCCCTGCTCAGATCAAAGGGTCACCCCTCCCCATACTCCAGCTGCAGATCTCTCTACTTAACCCAGGTCGAGTTCAGCCTGCCCTGTCCCTCCAAGACCAGACAGCCAATACACATAACAGCAGAGTACACTGGAAGACTTAGGCAAGAAAATACCCACTTTCTAAAAGTGGTATTTTCAAACACAGAATATAAAAATAATCCTCACTAAAAGATGTACTTTAATATTCTGAGCTCAGGCATACTAAATTCGACTTTCCACTTTACAAGCTGCTTCTGTCACTCACAAGCCAGACATGCAATTCACATCAGGCAGGCAGACACATAGCACACGGAAATGCCAACTTCTAAAAGTGGCATTTCTAAAATAACCACAATAAATCTGCGCACACCATTGCGCAGCATTTATTCACACAATTTGAGACATACCAGACTTGACCACACTGCTCCTCTCATAACAGGAATTACCACTGACACACACTGATCAGGGAATCCCCAATGCATTCCTATTGGAGGGCAGGCCAACCTTACAAATGTAACACAGAGAGCGCACGCACTTTATACTGGACCACAGGGCTAAAGGGCCCAGAGGCCTAAAACCACCAATACCATGTCAGAGGAAAGGCAAAAAGTTTAGGGGTGAACCTGCCAAAAAGGGACAAGTCCAACACAACCCCCTTCCAGCCAAAACGCAGGGTAGACCAATCACTACCTTAAATGTAAAAAATGTAAAATGTAAATCCAGTACTTGTATAGCGCACGAATCACCCCCGAAGGGGTATCTCGGCGCTGGGGGCCGTTGGGAAGATTAAGCGAGCTATTGCCCAGAGTCGCATGGTGCTGGGCAGACCCCTGCCGCCGGAGCCAGGGATCGAACCGTGATCCCCAGCGTCCAGCGTCAGTCGCCCTGGCCGCGGCGCCACACCTCTCCTTGATGGGCTTCCCTGCTTAGGGCGATAGAACACGGACGCGGCCCTTACTGTAGGGACACCCTCCGGTTCTACGCCACTCTGAACCCATTAAAATAAAAAGAAACTCTCAGGCCCAACTAGGCTACCCCACTGGTACTCCCTAGTTGTCCACGGCCAGGACCAGGCCCTAGGCCATCCAGATGTCATTGGTCCTTGCCAAAGCGCAGAGTGGGGGGCAGTAACCCCTGGCACATAATAGCCATTTTCCACTCTCCCTCTCAAGCAATAAAGGCACTCGAAAAGGGTGTGGAACGGGCTTAGTTCGAGGCCAGGGTCCACGCGACCCGGTGATGCACAATATACCTGAGATGTAAAGGGGCACGGCACGCAGCCTCACAAGGAAGCCGCGGTGATGACAGGCGGACTCGCAGCGGCCACAGCTCCCGGCTGTAGCGGTCCGCGGCGTGCGCTCACGATAATCCTGAGACGTTGATTAAAGGCGGGCACTCAGCGGCACAGCTCCTCGGCTGCAGCGGCCCACAATAGCGATAACGATGATACTCGTAGCACCGGCCAATGCGGGCTCTCAGCGGCAACAGCTCTTCAGCTGCAGCGGCCCACAATAGCGATAAAGATGATTCTCGTAGCACAGCGAGATGCGGGCTCTCAGCGGCAACAGCTCCTCAGCTGCAGCGGCCCACAATAGCGATAGCGATGATTCTCGTAGCACAGACAGATGCGGGCTCTCAGCAGCAGCAGCTCCTCGGCTGCAGCGGCCCACAATAGCGATAGCGATGATTTTCGTAATACAGGCAAATGCGTGCTCTCAGCGGCAACAGATCCTCAGCTGCAGCGGCCCACAAAAGCGATAGCGATGATTCTCGTAACTCAGGCAAATGCGGGCTCTCAGCGGCAACAGCTCCTCAGCTGCAGCGGCCCACAATAGCGATAGCGATGATTCTCGTAGCACAGACAAATGCGGGCTCTCAGCGGCAACAGCTCCTCAGCTGCAGCGGCCCACAATAGCGATTGCGATGATTCTCGTAGCACAGACAAATGCGGGCTCTCAGCGGCAACAGCTCCTCAGCTGCAGCGGCCCACAATAGCGATAGCGATGATTCTCGTCCCGCGTTCCCCGCAGTAGACCCAGAGGGTCTGGAATTCTCGACAGAGGCCTCACCTGCGAATAGAACCCTTCTCAATAGGAATTCAGAAGGCTGATGGGTGACGTCTAATGTCCCTGAGACTTCAGCAGGAGGCAAGCTCAAATCAGGCCCTTGGGTAGTTGCTTCAGCAAGATGGATGAAAGTTTCAAAGTCCTTTTCCTCTCGTTACACGGACAGAGGTTCGTCTTGACATCCAGAAGTAACACCCTCCGGCTGACCAGAGGTCACGGGCGAAGCGTCTCCTCACCCTACCTCTACTTCTGGGGTTCCGCACTCTCCCAGGAGAAGCACCCACCAGAACACAACTCTCCCACCAGTTCAGGACCTCTCTCCATCAACTGGTCTACCACCTGGGATCCACATTTACCGGCTGCACCGGGGTCAGAGGCGAGGACTCCCTCCCTCTGCACCCCCTTCCAGAGCCCTATACCCTCCCTTCTGAAGAGCAGGGTCCCTTCACTTAAGATGGGCCCCACCTGCTCTCAGGGTAGTGCTACCACACTCAGCCAGGGACCCTAAAGATCCCGGCTAGGCCTGCACCACCCCTCTGGAGTGGTACCCCTAGAAGGCAAACCGGTCAGGACACTGATTACAGCTGCCCTGCCGTCCAGGTCAGGAAACACCTGCTCCTGGCTCCCCAACCCAGGGACGGTACCCTTTGGTCAGATGCCCGGCGAACCAGGACTTCATGGGGAGCACGCATGCCCCCCCCCCCAAGGGTGACACATACCTAATGTGTCGTGTGACAGTCTGCCTGGCGCAGAGCTCGCGACCTCCTGTCCCTCCGACAGTGCGCGAAGATGCCCCAGGACAGAAGTGGTGTCACCATGGCCAATCCTTGGTGACTCAGCCCTTCTGGCTGGCCCCTGACCCAATGGTTCTTCCACTGGGTACTCTTTCCCCCTGCCACCCCTCAATTTGGACTTCCGCACCCTCCACTTAGGAGTGGCACTGCCAGACACCAGAACTGATGGAGGCCTGATTACAGACACTCCCAGCTCACCTAACACGGGGAGATCCCCCTCGAAGAACGGTCCAACAGGACAGACTAGGCTCCCTACCTGGTGTTCCCTCTAAGAACCAACCAGTACTGGAGACTGAGGTTGAGGCTCGGAATACGGCCCAGTCTCACACCTTCCCCTGCGGGACAGGATGTGAGGCCTTGCAACCTCCTCACTATAAGGGTACCTAGCTGGGCTACTCTGAACCACTTCCACCACCCTGGGTTGGAAGACACCTGCACCATTCGTCTAGTATCACTCCCCAATACAAGCTCCCTAGAACCAAAGAACTTACACACTCCAACAGTTGTTGGCGCGACTCCGGAAAAAAAAAAATTACGGGGCATGTTCGGTCTGACAAAACATTTTGAACAGCCCTTTAACACCATTTACCGTGCTAACCAATCACTCAAACGTCCAGTGCATCACAACATTCATCCACACTCCCCCCCACAAGACTGGTGAGACAGCATCTTACTGCCCCTGAATCTCAACCTGTCCCACTCTTAACCGGGAACCAGGTACCATACTCTGGGAACTGGGAATGGGACTTCCTGCACTGGACTACATATTGCTGCCACCACTGGATCCCACCCTACTGGGGATACCAGAAAACTAAAACTGCACTTAGGGGATAATCTACCCTCCCGAGCCAGTTACTCCATGCCAATTAAGTTACCACTGTAGGCCAACCCTAGAAATAGCAGACAGCACAGGGGCAGTACAACTCCTTCAGCTTCAGGCCCACCCAAGGAATAGCAGACAGTACAGGGGCAGTAACAACTACTTTAGCTTGCGCTGCAGGCCAACCCCATAAATAGCAGTCTGCACAAGGGCAGTACAAAACTCCTTCAGATTCTCTGGTTTCTGTCCTTGGCAGGACACCCAACTCATAGTGCAACAAGAAAACACATTTCAAGAAAATGATACTTAAACAAAATCAGAAACAATAATCCCCATACATGTGACTATCTAAAATGCAGAGCTTGTAGTGTAGCCAGCTGTCGCTGCGGTACTGCGCAAACGCAAGTCCTATCCTCACCGCTGACAACCACCAATGTTAGAAATGGGATTTCTGGTTGGCTAAGGCTTGCGCCAAAGCCAGGCAGAAACCACCACTCTAGTCAGGGCAAGGGAGTTACACGCCAAAGATAACCCCTGCTCACCCCCTTGGTAGCTTGGCACGAGCAGTCAGGCTTATCCCGGTGGCCAGGTGTAAAGCGTTTGCGCAACACACACACAGCAACAACATACTAGGCACACCAACAAAGGAACTCCACACAAGGTTATATCAAAAATAGCCTTTGTATTATCATAAAACACATTAGAATAGTAATCACACTATATACACTGTGCCACCTGGCACTGGGCAATATTTACAGGGGATTATATACACATGACAGGGTCACTTGGACCACTGTCAGACCCATCACTTAGTAAAGATAGTAAATGTAGACATATAATAAACATAGAACACAACCAGTAATTACTGGCAAACACTGTACTCAGCATCATCTTGTAACATAAACCATATTATGCCCAGTATCACATTTGGGCGTGAAACACATTCTGCGCCAACCTCATAAGCCTAAACATATTATGTAATCATCTCATAAGCCTAAACGCATTAGACAATAACCTCCTAAGCATAACTCACGTTAGGGAATAATTTCACTAGCATAAACCACAGTAGGCAAATAACCTCATACCTAAATCACAGTAGAGAATAACTCAAACATAAACACAGTATGCAAAACCTCATAATCATAAAACCACATTTAGAGGCATAAAACCGGGTGCGTAAATTATAGCAGATAAATCACATTTCCTAGCACCACATAAATCACACTAGCACATACCCTCCTAATAAAAACCATCGTAGAGACATACATCACATTAGGGCCTGGCGCCCTATTAACCTAACAGTCCCCCTGGCCAGCTGGCCTTCTCAAAGGGGCTCAAATGCCCTATGTCCAAAAGTCAGGGCTGCTGCCAATGCAGCGGAATCCATGTGTGCAATCGCGCAAACCTAAACGTTGCAGCTGACGCTAATTGCCGTGCAGCTGTGAAAGTACTGGGGCAGAGGAGTGCATCTCACTCCTATCTCTCACAGAAATGCCCCCAAAGAGCTGTGGCCTAAACGTAGCAGCTGGCACTAAGTGCTGCGCAGCTGTGAATCACACATGAAGGCCTGGCACTCACTGTGCCCTTTGAACAAATATGCAATTATGCCAGAAGCGTTGCAGCTGCCCGCGCTGGTGCGGTGCAGCTGGGAATAAACAAAGTACCGGGGCCTGGCATCACTGTGCCTTCCTCTCCTGTCCCACTCAGGGACTTCTGAATCAATTATGCCCAACTTGCGGCAGCTGCCCGCGCTGGTGCGGCGCAGCTGTGGCACTTTTCATAAAGGGGGGCCCGGCACCTATGTGCCCTCTGGGCCCCCACGTGGCTTTAAACACATGCCTCCATCGTTGGGGCGGCCCACTCTCTTGCGGGGCCGCCCAGGCACCGACAATGTGCCTCGATATGCCCCCAAGTCACTGAGGCCCTCGGGGCCTATAATTAAATAAACTGCCCCCCCCCCCTCGTTGGAGCCACGCGGGCTCTGGACTCAAACATGCCCCTCGATGGAGCGGCCCACTGCCAGACGGGGCCTCTCAGACCCTGTGCCTCTATCGGCACCACACATCTCGAGCCCCCACTCACCGGGACTCACTGGTGCCGCTCTCGGTCTCCTCTTGGTGCTGGGGGCGAAGGCAGGGCTCTCCTCTCTGCTGCGGGACCGGCCTCACTTCTCCCGGTCTCTGCGGCGCAGCCACATGCGGGCCTCCGTCTTCCTCACAGGAGCCCCGCCTGGATTTTCTCCGCACTTCACCCGGGCCCCCTCCTGGGACCCGGGACTTCGCCTGGCATGCGCGGGGCTTCCCTTAGCTCACGGGAGCCCCGCCCGACCGCAGGCTGCCTCTCTGGAAGCGGGGCCGTGCTTCCCTCGCTTCACTCGGGCCCCCTCCTGGGACCCGGGACTTCTACATGGAGCCTGCGAGACTCCGGACAGACCTCCGGCTCCTTCCTGCTACCACGAGGCCCCGCCCAAGTCCCAGGCAAGGATGCCTGACTTCCTGAGTGGCGATCGGGCCCGCGGCGGTGATTTCGTCTCTCCTTCACTCGGCAAAGTGTGGGGTGGGCACCCGCCATTTCAATAAAACGAACAAGGCCATTAAAGAAAAACGCGGGGTGGGCACCCGCTCGATCCCAGCAATTTCGGGGGAATCCCTCCGATGGGGATTCCCTCTCCAAGGGCTAACAAATTAAAATAAAAGCGTTCCCAGGGTAAAAATAAAGCGCTCCTCCAAATAAGCAAGGCGCTTCTCAAGATACCAGCAAAGCGTTAGAGTCCAATGGTCAGGGATGAAGGGGCAATGCAGGGCCCAGGGAGGCAAGCCCTCATGGCAGCCCCACCCTGGGCCCCAGCAGCAGCACGCCCCGGCCGGACTCAGGAACCAAAACTGAACAACCTCATGGGGCCACAGCCCCTATATTTATATCCCCAAATCCTTTGTCTAAAGTGCAGGGCATGGGGGAACCAGATGCAACTGGTTCAGGGGGGATTTGGAGCACTTTATTTACGAGGCGGCATCCTGCCTTTCAGGAAGAGGGGGTCTGCCATCAGACACACAGTGGGAGGGGGAGCCATCATTCACCTTGCCAGGCGCAGCCCTGCTCAGATCAAAGGGTCACCCCTCCCCATACTCCAGCTGCAGATCTCTCTACTTAACCCAGGTCGGGTTCAGCCTGCCCTGTCCCTCCAAGACCAGACAGCCAATACACATAACAGCAGAGTACACTGGAAGACTTAGGCAAGAAAATACCCACTTTCTAAAAGTGGTATTTTCAAACACAGAATATAAAAATAATCCTCACTAAAAGATGTACTTTAATATTCTGAGCTCAGGCATACTAAATTCGACTTTCCACTTTACAAGCTGCTTCTGTCACTCACAAGCCAGACATGCAATTCACATCAGGCAGGCAGACACATAGCACACGGAAATGCCAACTTCTAAAAGTGGCATTTCTAAAATAACCACAATAAATCTGCGCACACCATTGCGCAGCATTTATTCACACAATTTGAGACATACCAGACTTGACCACACTGCTGCTCTCATAACAAGAATTACCACTGACACACACTGATCAGGGAATCCCCAATGCATTCCTATGGGCAGGCCAACCTTACAAATGTAACACAGAGAGCGCACACACTTTACACTGGACCACAGGGCTAAAGGGCCCAGAGGCCTAAAACCACCAATACCATGTCAGAGGAAAGGCAAAAAGTTTAGGGGTGAACCTGCCAAAAAGGGCCAAGTCCAACAAGGAGAAATGAAGATATTTCTCCTCGTTGTGCCTCGCTTCCGCCTGCCTCCCCTGGGGAGGTGTAAGTTTTTGGCGCTGCCTCAGACCTACGATTTCTCGTAAATCTGGGGCAGTGTCAAAAAGCCATGGATGTTGTTGGGAATGCCCCCAGCAACACTCATGGAATGCAACTTTCACACATTTTTTCTGTGTGAAAGGGGCACATACTTATAAGGCCATATAAATATGCCAGAGGAACATTGTGCCACCGGAACGTTTGACGTTCTGGCGGCGCAATAGTGCCTTATGAGGCCTTGTATGCGTACGGCAAACAGGAACAGACAGAGCAAGACAGTTGCCTCCTTCCAGGGGCGGCTCCTCCACTAGGCCAGAGGAGCGTAGCCTACTGCTTTCTCGCAGTGCGAGAAGCAGAAACATAAAACAGTAATAACTTTCAGTTATTACCATTTTATGTTTGGTTGCGGTCGGGTGGGCGGGGCTGCTTTGCGAGCAGGCAGGGGAGGAGTGGTGTGCCTGCCCACTCCTGAGTGCGCAAAGACTGTTTAGTCGGCCCCCTGGGGCCGCCCAAACCAGTCATGCGCACTCTGTCTTTCTCCATGTGGGCTGCATTGCAGCCTGCATGGAGAAGATGGCCTTCCCATAAGTCGCTGGCTGGGCGGTGGCCCGACCAAACACAACGCTGCTTGCAGCGTTGTGATTTGCTTAGGGGAGGGAGCCTGGCTGCCTGCTTCTGCTTCCTGTGAGCAGGAGCAGAGAAGACATTGGACCTGGCCGGCGGAAAGGTAAGTTTAATTATAATTTTTTTAAATTAAATCAACCCCCGCGTGACCTCCTTCCCTGCTGCCCCCCCCACCCGCGACCCTTGCGGCCGCGATGGTTTCCTTCCATGCACACAAACGCACACATCTATTCACGTCTGTGAAGTGCTGGTTTACACACTGGTTCTGCTTCATGCGTCTATACATTGCTTGCCTTGGTGCCCACTATTTCATAGACCTGCATACCTTTATGTGGCCAGAGGCCCTCAATTATTTATTTCAAATTCATTTTTAACCCTGTGTGCTTTCTCTGCATCCATGCTTATTCATGTAGAACAGTGTGCTGTGTAGGTTTCATGAATTATTGTAACGTGCTTTCCCTTTCATATATTTCATATGATATGTCATGGTAAATTTAGGCCTGGCTGTTACATGAATTATAGGTAGGAATGCCCTGGAGTTCCTTTTCACACTATGCCACTAATCACAAGCTTGCTTTCACACTGTAGCGTGTGAAAACATTTAAATACAGCGTATTCAATTCTTAAGGCAGGCAGGTACATCTATATCCCAGGGAGCTTCTTCGTTTCTCTAAAGTCAAGGCCAGTAAATGATAACAAACTGGGCTCACAGGGACAGAGACTGGCTATGCAGACCTGCCCATGCCGAACAAGTACATAGCTGTATTAGCCCCAGCAAAAAGGCTTTCCAGATCAAAAAAGACTTCATAGGAAGGAGAATTAGCTGAAATAATAATCAATCAGGGGTTTGTAAAGCGCACTACTCACCCGTGAGGGTCTCAAGGCGCTGGGGGGGGGAGGGAGCAGATCTGGATCAGTCGATGAGCCAGGTCTTGAGGTCCTTCCTGAACGTGTGTAGGGTCGGGGAGCGTCTGATGTTGACAGGGAGCTCGTTCCAGGTCTTGGCTGCGATATAGGAGAAGGCTCTCCCGCCGGATCTGTTTCTGCGGATGCAGGGGACCTCTGCCAGGGCGAGGTCGGCGGAGCGGAGGTTCCTCTTGGGTATAATAGGTCGGCTATTATATATAGTTCACTTTCTGTTCATTCTAGCCCGCCAAAATTCTTCTAATATTTGCTATAGTTCACTTGAACACATTCTGCACTGGGGTGGCTTCAAAATAAAGCCTTATAAAATGCTAGTCCCGATTTGTTTAGTGTGTTTTTTTGGAGGAAGGGTTGGAGGCGCCCTACTAAAACACCTGTTTCTTGTAGGTGGTATTTAATCCTAATGTGGATGTCCTTCAGGTATGTTTGGAGGGGTTCATTGGACACCCCTGACTGTTTTACATGCTCCAAATGGTAGTCTGAAGCACCGGTCCTGCCTTAGGGCTAGGGAAATCTACCAGGTACGGCCATGAGTGGTCCTGGCACACAACACTGTCTGCACCACATGGCAGGTATAAACAATTGGGGCACTTAGTGCATGTTGTGATTTTACGGCTCTTAAACTTTCTGATGAAGTAAACAATTTCCTATTTAAAGCTATGCTCCTTTCCCTTTCTGCTCTAATATCTGATATTTTCACTTGTATACATATTTTGTGTTCTAGTACTTGGGGCTCGGCGTGGCTTTGTGATGCTGTGCTTCAGTGCCCTTGTACGTTTTTGGATACAATTCTGTATTTTTCCCAAGTATGGTTGCCAGTGTTGTGATACTATTAGAAGTGTTCCCAGTGGTTTTTTTTTGTTGAGCTGAGCTCTGATGCCAGCAGGACTCCAAAAATGCACATACATTCTGAGTGAGAGTGGCTACCTCCCTTTTAACCCAGGCTGTTGGGGCGCAGACAGCGGTGGCAGTGTGTCTAGCCAGAGACACAGGCCTTTTTAACGGTACCCTCTGAGGAAACTTTCTACTGGATCTCCTCTTTAAAAGATTCATCCAGTCCCCGTAACTGGGGCCCTTTGCTCTCATCAAATGTGGGAATTGTATGAAGGATGCCTGTTGTATGGTTGGGACTGTGTAAGTTGTGAATGGACTGGTGGGTGCTGGGTTAATTGCAGGGCCAGGGGTGTCCATTATGGACATCCCAGAATCCATGTCTATTTCTCTGTCCCCTCCTCAGAGTCCATGTCTATTCCTCTATTCCTTCTCCAAAACCTGTTTACCTGGTGGGTGGGGAAGGTCTCAATCCCTTTCACTTTGTCAGTAGTTTAGGTTTCCGCTGCTTGTGTGAAACTCGCCCTCCATCTTTTCTGTGTTCTGGCTGTCTATCCTTGCATCTGCTTTACAGGTAAAGGCTAATAAACATCGCTGTTAAGCCAGCTCAAACCCGTCTTAGTGTGTTCACTGGACAGGGAGTCCACTAAATCTGGGTAGTAACAGCAGGAAATCTTTCCTTCTGGATTGGAGTAGCCTTTCAACTTTCAAAATTAGCATACCCCCTGGTTGGCTTTGGCGGCCCGTCTGGGTGCCAACCTAATATAATAAAGGCATTCAGAGAGTACTTAGTTAATTTTCATTGACTAGGCACCGAGGAGTCTTACACACCCGTTTAATAAAGGAAGGCAAGTGCCAGGAGGTGGAACCTGTACTGAGTTCCAGGTTAGACTAGGTCTGATAATGCCTGTGGAAGTGCCTTACCCCTTCACCATAGCAAAGACAGAAGGCTCACCTGACTGTGAGAGGAGCCAGACTGTGTTGGAAAAGTGTTGCCTTCTCCACCAGAATGCAGCCCAAGACCTACCTGGCTGAGAGAACAGCTCAACAAACTGAGACTTCCTATGAACCACGAGTTGACCCTACTCCAGTTGCAGACGGGGAAAAAACATCATATATGTTGTAGAGAGCTGCTCCTTTATTTTCTGAAACCAAGGAGGGTGCACATGCGCCATCTCAAGCCACAGTGTCACCTCTACGTCCCTTTCCTCAGCCCTGTAGGGACCAGAAGGCAACTGATTTGCACAAACCTGATGTTGGATCCACTGGACCAGAGGAGGCATTGCTCATTCCATAACTGATCACTCATTATTCTAAACCTTCTGTTTTCAGAGTTATTGCTGGTTAAAGATGCGGTATCATTTAACTTACTTCCGACCAGTGATTACCTGTGCAACCCTGGACTGCCGTGGGTGATGCATCCTTTTGAATGCTCGGAAACTGCAATACCTTTACCGCCACCAGTAGGAACTGAAGGATCTGAAGATGTCAGCACTCCTTTGGGACAAATGGACCCTTATGAGAACCAGTGAACTCTCATATGAATTCTATTTGCACTAATACTTCATACATTATTTCCTACTATTACTACTATTGCCCATTATGCCAGCTGGGATGTAGGGCACTAGCGAAGGACCTCCACTTCTGTTTGTCGTGAGCATGTTTCTGTATGTTCCCCAGCTGCAGTGTAGGGCTTTCGTTTCTGTTTCCACAGTTCGCCTCCAGGTGTTCTTTGGCCTCATCTCAGATGTTACTTGAGCCAGCTTTCCAGTGTCATACATAGACTGCATGTTCAAGAATCCGTTTCTGGTCTTGCACTTGGCACTCAGAACATCTGTCATTATGTCAGGAGTTTCTTTGCAGCTTTGACTACTAATCACAAATGTCTCCTGTAGAGATTCTAGATGTCCCTTGCGTATTCAAGATTTAGTGGTTCTTGCTGCTGTTTCTGTAACAACTACTGTTTTTTAATAAGTTAGGGATGTTAGCCTAGTGCCCAACCCCAAACCCGGAGGAGGAGTGGATTGCGTATTGTCTTTTCTCTACCCTTTGACCTATCCGCCATGGGCAACCTTTCCGGAAGCCTAAGCTCCCATCTGCATAGCTCTCCAGGTCACTGAGAACCACGAGCCCCTCGACCACTTCAAGGTGGCTATCTTCAGAAGAGATCCATAAGTTCCACAGGGATGGGATTACCACACATTAACCGGTTTGACCCATGAGAACGAGGAATAAACATGCAAATCATTTTTTCCACACTGAACTCTGCATGTTTTACCCTCTAGTTTAGGTTTCATCCATGGACATTTTCTGCCAAGTTTAACCCAGTGAAATCTGCCCTTGGAAAATTCACAGGGTGTGAAACTGCTGCACAAGCTGGAATCCTGATTCGGCCAGGAACACATAATGAGAGCTATAGTGTGTATAAGCCCACAAATTTCGAAACATCCGTACAAAAGCAAAAGGGACAAGGTGGGCCCTTAGCTGATCCCTCAACTCCAGTAAATGGACTGTGGTCCTTGTGGTCACAAGCGGCTGGATACATGCCATCTGGGTATTCTGAGAGCACCCAAGACTGCCTCATGCAGGTTGGTTTTTGAGCAAAACATTCAGTCTAAATAATTAATCTATTTTTAGAGTACCACCTTTTATTCTTGACCGTCCTTTGGTATCAACTTGGCTACATCAGAGTAAATGTGGGTACCTGTCACCCTACATGTATCGATGACTCAACATCTATTTATAAACCAATAGACCAGAACCATTCCACATATGGTAATTTTGGCCATTAGGCCTTTATGATAACTAGAAAACTAGGCCTAACGTAATGTGAGCAACAGAACAGAGCTGTTTGGGGTTGTAACATAGGCCCACAAGACACAAGAACCTTCTGAGTTTGGTTATCACAACTTCTTACTTGCATGTTAATAAAAGTGTTTTAGATTTCTAAAGTAAAGCACTAAATGGATATCAAAGTTATTGAGGGCCTGATTCACAAAGGTAAACTTAGACCTGAAGTCTAAGTTAGGTATTCACAACCGTGGCGTAACATTAGCCCCCGCCGTGCGTGGGGGGGGGGGCGTGCTCCAGTTGGGCCCCCTCCAGCACTGTGCACGGGCCTGAGAGCTTCTGACTGGATCCAGGGGGAAGGAGGAGCTTCCATGTACTTTGCAAGAGGGCACCCTCAGGTTCGTTACACCACTGATTCACAAAGGGACTTATGAGTAGTATCTTTACGCCTGTGGAGGTTCCTCACTCAATTCATGCACCTGTCAGTGGTCATCGCACTTATTACTTCTCGCTTGGACTACTGCAATGCCCTTTATCTAAATGTCAACCAGTACTCCCTAAATAAGCTCCAAATTATCCAAATTGCAGCAGCATGTTTGGTCCTAGGACTACCAAAACACTTACCAGTCAGGGAAGGATTGAGATACCTACACTGGTTGCCAGTGCAGAAGCGGGTGTCTTTTAAAGCCCTTTGCTTGGCTTATAAGGCTCTCCATCTACAGGGGTCAACTTGTCTTAGGATGGCCTTAAGTGGTGTGTTCCTACTAGCCCTCTGAGATCAGCTGGATGTAGTAAGGTGGTGGTACCTAGGTGTAGGAAAGCCAGGTGGGGGGAGCCGGCCTTCACAGTGGCAGCTGCTAGGTTAACTCCCTCCTGGAACACATTAGGAGTTTAAACGCGTACCTGATCTTGCGTAAGCAGGGGAAAACATGGTTATTTTCAAATTTTTCCTCCCGTAGAGTGGCCTGGTTTTTGAGGTTGTCTCTGCTTTGGATCCTCACCTTTCACATGGTTCTCTTCTGGTTTAGTGCTTTGATGCCTCCTGGTTTAATGCGCTCTATAAATGCTACTATTACAATCACACTCGAGCGGAGGTTCCGCACATTGAGTTGAATCTTCGCAGTCGTAAAGATACTACTCGAAAGTCCCTTTGTGAATACCAAACTTAGACTTCAGGTCTAGGTTTACCTTTGTGAATCTGTCCCTCGGTGTAAAATAAGTACCTCAGAACCCTGATGAAAGATCTCACAAATATGCTCTATATCACATACCTTACAAAAATAAGAATAACCATGATGTGTGGCACACACACATACATTGGAATCACAGATCACTGTAGCAGACACTCAACCTTGTGAGCTATCTCACTGGGATCAGATGCAGAAATCTGCAATTGATGCATCTGCTCAACTCTCATCAAGCTATTCTTACAAAACCCCCAATCAGCAGATCAAGAGCTTCAAGAAAAATGATGGTCACTTTTCAGACTATCACAATCTCTCCCATTGGCACCCCATGAGTTCAAGCTTACAACTCCAATTGGTTTGTCAGTCAATCTACTTACCACTACTTTATGCACAATCTTTTTTAAATGGGTACATCAGTGTTCTACTTGGAAAATCTCAAACCTACCCACTCCCTTAATCTCACTGACTAAGATATGCAACAAGGCCCCCAGGTATAAAGAACAAAAGACGTGGAGGCCCCCTGTTGCACAGAGCCATAGGTAAAACACCCATGCACATGGCCACACATGTACATGGACCCATGCACATGGTTAACACACATGCAGGCATCCACGGTAATGAATACACATGCACACACCACATCGATGAGCCAAGCACCCATGTACATATCCAACACATGTATAGGCATCCACACTCACAAGCAGCATATATGTTCACATAAAATACACAGGAAGGACATATAGGTGCATACAACTCACATATAGGCACAATTGCACACTTCTACAGCTTGCCAGTTGGTGCTGTATGATCAGCCAGAGCATTGTTCTTGGCCAGAAACATTTTATGTGCTGAGATTTTTAAGCAGATACTTAGATTGATAAAAAAAAAACTACCACTCCTGCAAAGGTTTGTTGGCTAAGAAGTCAAAACTTGCTGACTGTCACTTCACAGGTAAACCAATGCACTAATTCCACACATGGATAGTTAAAAAACGCATACATTTGGGGCAGATTTACTAACAATTTGTGCTGGGTATGCCTCACAAAAGTGACCAAACTGATGCACACTGTTGATTTAGGATTTTCTTTCTAGCACACAACTTTATTTGTGCTTGGTAGTAGCCCTAAAATATTGCAAAGTAGTACTAGCACTGCTTTGAGTTGCTCTGGGTCATAGGATTTGACGCAGAGTCCTATCTACTAAAAATGGTAGACAAGGTTTTGCACCAAAAAATAACACCTCTTTGAGGCAAGCTTTAATAAGGAGAAATGTTTAAGTTTTTACTAACTTTACCAGCAATGCATATGTGCTGTAATGTGTACAACACAATCCAATATATTCAAACTGTTAAACTGTGTCAAAGCATAGTATTTTGTACTAGAAGGGTGGAGGGAGAGAAAGAGTGCCATCTTTGTATATATGATACTGTTCTCCTGTCTCACTTTTTTGCAACACAGCAACTTTGGTTGCTAATTAAAACTGAAAATTGCATGTTATGACTAGGAGAACAATCCATAACTAATAGCACAAACAGGCATGCAAACCATAACTCGTAAACCAAATGCAATACTTATGAGCTCACCCTTAATGAATCAGATTAAATTATAAATGTTGTACATCATTTTACAGATTAAAATACAGGCTTCCACAGGAACACACGTTACCCTTACCAGTTTGACATGGATGACTATAAATGTAGTATAATTCATTGTTTTGATTATGTGCTGTTATTTGATTAAATGTTGCTTTTAGGTGTTGTTTATTGGTGTATTGTGAGATCATAAGCATTGCATTTGTGAGTTATTATTTGCATGGCTGTTGTGCAAGTTATGGATTGTGGTCCTGAGCGAAACTTGGGAACTTCTGTTTTTTTGGTTTTAATTTGTAACCATACCTGAAATTTAACTGAAGTTTATAAGATGAATTTCTCGTTTTTTTAAAAACATACGTTCAGGTGTTATAACCAATGCAAACCGTAACTTAACTTTAATGTTTGTTTGTGTTTCAGTGAATTTTTTGAGCTTTTTCCTTAGGTACAACAGAGTTCCCTGCGGCCAGCCCTACACAGGTTACCATCCCCAACTGCGCATGGCCTTTTGGCTGGTGCAGTAGGTGGTTGGCCTCCTGCTGGTGCTGTGTCCAACCCTCCACAGACTACCAACAGCGGGATTGGCCAGAAGGCCTGTACAGAGGTCGTCAGGCCCTATGCCCAATACTCCATGGGTGTCCAAGCCTTGTTGTGCGCTGCTGTGCAGCGGTGTTGGCCACAGGACCTGGCCTTCAGGTCCCGTGTTCCACCTCTGGAGGCAGCCAATAACAGCCATGTTCAGTGGGTTAGACATCGGAGCTAGGCCTCCAGCCAGACCCTACACCCAACTCATTGAAGGCAGCCAACACCCGCAGGGCACTGCCTTCGGCATTGCACCACAGGGCTGGGCCCTGGCCAGTGAGCTGGCCTCTGCCCATCCCCTGTGCCCAACTGTCCACGGCTGTCAACACCCAGGGTGCATAGACTTTGGCAACAAGCAGTAAAAGTGGGCCACCGGCCATGGCCTCTGTCTAAGCCCTGTGCCCACTACTCTGTAAGTGGCCAAACCCACTGTGTATGGTTGGTGTAGCGAAGTTGACTGCAGGGCTCAAACTCTCCATAAGTTGCCAATATCTGCAGCACATACCTTTGAACGTGTGCAATGGTGAGTGGCCCTATGGCCAATACTCTTCTGGAGAATAACTCCTGTTGTGGCTGGCCGTCAGCTAAGTGTAACTAGGGGTTGGCCATAGGCTCTGACCTCTGGCCAGCCTATGCATTTAACTCTTCATGTGCGGCCAACACATGCAGACCATGGCCTTTTGGCTGTGCTCAGAGTGGGTTGGCTGCAGTGCCTGGCGGAACTTTCTGGAGCAGCCCACCCCAGCTGCACACAGTTTTCAGCCAAGCACTTTGGGGGTTTGACGCAAGCCCTGGCTTCTAGCCAGGCCCTGTGCCCAACCCTTCGCAGGTGACCAACACCAGTAGAACACAGCCTTGGGGATTTTCTGCAAGTCTTGGCATCCATCCAGGCTCTTCACACAACCCACCACAGGCAGCCAATCCCCAATATTCACAGCCTTCGGCCTTGTGCAGCTGGGTTAGCTGCAGGGTCTTGCGTCCAGCCAGCTACTCCTCCCAGCTCTCTTCGGACGGCAGTATCAGTGGTGACTGATCACTATCCAATGCAATCTGAAGAACTATGGGTGTGGCCCAACGGTGTAACATCCTAGTACTCTGAAATGGCTGCAATACTAGACATACTAGCTCTATTAAAAAACCTCATATAAATGAAAAATATCTTTATAGATAATAGTTCATTTTCTTCAATAAGAGGTCCTGACACTGAGGTTTTAAGGGTGACGGTTGTAAAACAGGAAGCCCATGTATGGTTTGCTGTCAAATAAAATATCTGTTTCCTACCTGTTGGATCCATGTTGGACTTGGCCCTGCTTGCAGGGTCATCCTGAACTTTTTTGCCTTCCCCCCTAGCCTTTTTGCTGTTGTGGAATGAGTGGTTGTAGGACGTTGGACACTTTAGCGCTGGTTAGCAGTGCCAAGTGTGTGTGCTTTCTGTCTTACATAGGCTTATATTAGGAACCCCCTTTAGGGGACATCTCCCCCATGGTAGGAAATGTATATGCCATGTGTGGTGTGAGAGGAAAATAATAAATGCTGTGCAATGGTGTACGCACCTTTATTTCCACCATTGTAGAAATGCACCTTTGTAAAATGTTACTTTTAAAATGGACGCCATTCCTGTCTGCACATGTGCCGCCTGTCTGAGGTGGGTTGCCGGTCTAGTTGTCTGTCACCCAGCCTCAGCTTTTGGAGGGAAGCCTGGCACCCAGGGTGCTTTACACCTCCCCCTAAACCAGTTGGGACTGGTTTCCCAGGGAACCTTCTGGAAGGTTCTAGCCCTTTCTGGTAGGTGGGGTGAGGGGTGTATAAATAACGGAGCTGGGATGCCATGTGCTCAGACTGTGCGTGGACTTAATTGCGAGGGGACACTCTGCCAGGAGGTACCGCCGCATGGGCCTGTGTGCTGGCCCCTGTGCTCAACTGTACCCCTCTGCCGTCCACCGGGCTAGTGAGAGCCTTTTGCTGGAGTAAAGACTGCGGTGCCAGGAGGAGTGCCACTGGATGGGGGATGACCGTTCCCCGGAACTGCTGTCCTGTCTTGATGAGTGCCCCCTGCCTGCTGAACTTGCCCAGCATTGCCTGCCTGCTCTCCTGCTCTAGCGCCTCGTGAGCGCTACCACTGTGCCCTGCCTGCTGGCTAGCGCCTGGAGAAGAAGAGCGTCGTATCTTACTGCCCAGGAGGTGAGGAGCGTGGGCGCTACTCCCTTGCGTGGAGCCCTAAAGCTGTCGCCGCTATCTAGCACCTCGTGAGGGCTTTACTTTAATAGCCGGTGCTCCAAGGAGGTGAGGAGCTTGTGTGCCTCTGCAGCGCTGTGCTGCCAAAGTGCCACGAGGAAATCCCTGCGTGTGGGATCCCCCCCTGCCTGCTTGCCTTCGCGGGAGCTTACCCCGCGTGTCTGTGCCCCCGGAGAAGAATCCACTTTCTCAGCGGGGCTCCCGTGTGCCAGGGAGAGCCCCGCGTCTTGCCGGAGAGAGCCGCTTATTGTAAAAGGCAGCGGGAGCCCACCCCGCTGTCTGCTGAAGAAACGGGTGCCCACCCCGCAATTGCCTGCTTCGATACAGCGGGTGCCTACCCCGCAATTTGTCTTTATTTAAAGGCGGGAGCCCACCCCGCACTTCTAAATTGCCCAGGATCACCGCCGCAGCCCGTGTTCACGGAGAGAGGAGACGCCGCGTCAGAGAGGCGAACAGGAAGTCTGGCGGCCTTGCCTGACGGTGGGCGGGGCGCCTCACGACGGAAGGAAGCCCGGAGCTGAAAAGAGCCAGGCGGCAGCCTACCCCGCGCTGGCCCGCGCCAACGTCGACGGAGACTTCACTCCGTAAAGGCGGGGCTCCCCGGGAGCAGAGGATGGCCCGCGCGCAGCAGCAGCCGTCCGGTAGAAGGGCCCTGAGAAGGAGGGGCTCGATCGGAGCCTCGCGGGCTCCCGTGCTACCCACGTGGACCCAAGGAGCAGAGTCCCCGCAGGACAGCCGGTGAGTGGGGCCCATTGCGGAGTTGGGGGGTGTGTCGGGGCACATTGCCGGTGCCCGCCCCCGGTGACCGTGCTGATCCTTACAGCTGCCCCGTCTGACAGCGGGCAGCTGCGACGTAGGAGGCATTTTGTGTTAGGGGTCCCAGAGGGGGGCCCCAGAGACACCGTAAGTGCCAGTGACCCTTGGGGACACACAGCGGCACCGCAGTAGCGGGCCGCTGCAACGATTGGGTATTTTCAATTTAATAGTCCCAGAGTGGGGCTCCATCAATGGTCCAGTGCTGACTGGACTTAGCACAGCTCCCCCGCTGGACAGTGGGCCATTGCAACGTTCGGGGCTCAATCTTGCGCAGCTGTGCCAGTGATTATTCGTTGCTACACCCTGGGGGCCACTTATTTTAGTAACGTGCACCACTGGTTATGTGTCATGCCCATATGATTATGCATTTATGCTGTTGGTATTAGGCCTAATGCTTTACCTAATGGTCACATTGCTGATCTTGGGCCTCATGGACTTACGCTGATGTATTGCATATTATGTCCTATGCCTGACCTAACGCTTTTATGTTGATATATGCCTCAGGTTATGCCAATGTGTTGCTTATGCCACTGTTAATGTGGTTTTGGCTAATCTAATGGAGAAATGAGTTTCTATGCCTAGGAGGTACGCCTAGTGTTTTCTGCCTAACGATGAGGCCATGTTTGTGACATAACGTGCACTGCTAATGTTATGCAGAATAAGTTCTAAACTTTATGTCCACAGGTTGATGTCTACGTTATGCCTGATGTGCTGTTTATGCCCCTGCATAATGAGTTTACATGCCTACGCTGATTCATATGGAGGTACCTTATGCCTGCAGTAATGTTTATGCCATGGGACTTACGCCAATAAGATGCAGAATGCTTTTTCCCTAATGCCTACACGGCTGGTCTAGGCCTGATGTTGATACCTAATGTTCTGCCCCTAATGTGTACAGTGTTGGTGTTCTGCATACTATGCCTAATGCTAATGGTTATGCCTTCAGGCCTAATGAGGTTGTCATGCCTAGAGTTATGCCTTGTGCTAATGTATTGATGCTTTAGGTTTATGTCTAATGTTTATTGCATTGACGCTAAATGCACGATCTTGCCAGAGGTTACTGGCGGATATACATTTATTATTGATGGACTTTACCTTCATCCCTTTGTACGAGCGATGGTTTTGGCAGCGGCCCGATTGGCGCTGCCCTGTAAATAATCCCCATGTAAATTGCTACCCAGTGCCGGTTGGCACAATGTATATGCAACCGTGATTACATTCTGACGTGTTTATGTCACAATACACAAGTTATTTTCACATCACCTGGTGTGGTCTCTTTTTGTAGTGTGCCTGGTGGGTCGCCTGTGAGTGTGCTGCGCAGATGCTTTACACATTTCCTCCGGAGTTTGGCCCACCCGCTCTGCACCACGCTACCCGTTTCTAACAATCCATATTTCTCATTTTCAGTAACCTGCCTGGAAAGGTCAGCTTGGTAGGACTTCTTTCAGTCCTTTTAACCAAATTAGAGTAAAGATGGCAGGGAATACTAGTAAACTGGCCTGTGCCTCCATCGATAAGAATTCTTGACTGAACAATGGGATCAAGTGGTAGATCACTTGATTCAGCAGATTCAGGATGTCATGAAATCTGAATCTGACATAGGTCTTCAGGTTCTCCTTGGACTTGGATTAAGAGTTGAGAGAGAGAATTTTAACCAGAACTAGAGTTAAGGAGGGAAAGAGCGAAATCAAGAGAGTGGGAGAGAAGCAATCAAAGTTCTTTATCATTTACCTACAGATGGAACCTGAGGCTTGCAGGTTATCAAACAATGGCTGAATGTGTACAATATAAATTATAATACCCATTCAGTGCTCTGTGTTATTTTCAGGGTCATTAAGCCTTTGTGATTAAATTTGGGTTGTTAATCCTGGGAAGACTAATGCCGGAGTACTTGTCTTTGCATTATGTTTGCTCCAGCAGTGAGCTACTAATTAATTTTTTTAATTCATTTAAAGGGGAGACCCTTGTATGCCTCTCTTCCTTTAACATTACACTTTACACTTAATCTCATTTTACCTTATGCCTTATTTTTTTAAAAAGACTTTATTTATTCATTTCAAGTAGTATATTACAAACATTGTACCAATAACAATCCGGGTGAGTGAACTAGCATCTCAGATCATCACTAAAACAGGAGCGTTGACATACTAAGGGGCCACTAGGCACACAAAATCGAAAATGACCTCAGAAGTAATGGTCAGTCATATCTACTCCCCCGAACCCCTGCCCCTCCTCTCACAGCTACGTATAGCTATTAGACTTCAGAATCATTGTCCATCTGTCCCAGTTCCTTCTACCTCCTCCCCAAACCTCACTAGGACCCCATTCAATGTTTGTAGGTCCTCCTTGCCTTCTCATCTCCCTGCATTGGCGGAGCCTGACCTCCTCCGCTACTGCCCACTCTGTGACATCCCTAATCCATGCTCGCTCCCCATGGCCCAGAGGCCTCATTCATGCGATGGCCACTCATCTTTTCGCTAACACAAGTCCCAATTGTACAAGCTTCCATTCCATTTTCTCTCCCCTCCGTTTCCTTATGGACCCCAGAAGGCAAATGTACGGACTTTGGGCTACTGTGTCTCCTCCATTGCACTCCAACCGTTGTATTACTGCTATCCAAAATGCATGTACCAGGGGGCAATGCCAGGCCAAACGGAGGAAGTCTGCAGGACTGCTCAGACAGCGGTGGCATCCCTCTGAACCAGAGGGGTCCATCCTTTGGAGGATCACCAGGGTGACATATGTACGATGGATATAATTAAAATGTACCAATTTGTAACATGCATTACACAACCCCTGTTTAACCAGTACACAAATACCTTTCCAGTGGGCATCCTCCAGGGGAGCGCCTAGGTCCGCTTCCCACTAGCCTGAGGTGTTGTTTTAGATTGGTCTGCAATCATGGCCCGGTATAGGTGCGAAACTAAATGTCTGCCCCCGCCAAATTCCAGGAGCGTCCTGAACTACTCAGATGAGGCCGGGACCTCCTGGTATGTGGGCCAGATTTCATGTGACATGGCCACTACACTTGCATATAACAGGAACTGACTCTCAACGAGCTCGAAGGTCTCCCGGGCTGCTTCAAAGGTAATGAAAGTGTCATTGGGGTAAAGATCGCCTAGTGTCAAACAGCCTCCGTTGCTCCAGGCACTGGTATCGACCGATACGGTCAGGTGTCGGAATGTTGGGAGATCCCAGAAAACAAACTCTCGTGCAAATGGGGTGCGCCGAAGCACCATCTTTACTGCCCACTCCCACAATGCGGATGTGTGTTTGATTAGATATGGTAGCGCAGCAAGTCCCCTACCATCCCTGTGTAGTAACTGTGGAAGCGTTGCCTCTCTCCTGTCATTCCTGAGGAGATCCTTTTCTCAGTTGTCTCCTTCAGTTAACCAATGGGCTGCATGCTGTAATTGAGATTCCAAATAATACATTTCCATATTCGGCAAGGCCAATCCACCATCTTCTAAGGACAAATGTAGAATCCCACGGGTGACCCTGCTTCGACCTCTCGCCCATACCCGCGATGTTAAAAGGGAATGTAGCTTCTTAAAGATTTCCCTAGGCAGTGTATCTAGTGAGTGTTGTAACATGTAGAGCCAACGCGGCAAAAACACCATCTTCGCCTCTGCCACGCGTCCCATGAGGGATAGGTGAAGTGTATTCCAAAAATGAACCGATTTGTTTAAACCTCTATCAGTCTGTGAATATTGTATTGATTCAGTTTTTGAGACATGTGCACCACCATTATCCCCGGGTAGTGGAAGCAGTCCGTTTCCCAGCTCAGTGAGGCGTAGGTAACTTGCCAGGGTCCTGTCTCGCCAGTCGGGCCAGGGGGAATATCAAAGACTTACTCATATTAATACACAGTCCAGAAATATCCCCGAAATTGTCTAAGTGTCCCATAAGCATGGGGAGCGATTCAGCTGGGGCAGTCAGATAAATGCGTGTCATCCGCATAAAGCAAGAGTAAATGTGTGGTCTTCCAACTCTTATTCCCCATCTCTCCATAGTTGTCCGAAGTCTGAGAGCTAGTGGTTCCAATACCAGCACGAACAGCAGAGGGGACACAGGGCATCCCTGGTGCGTGCTCCTGCCAATCCCCAAAGGGTCAGAGCACAGTCTGTTCAACCGAACCCTAGCCGTCGGCTCAGTGTATAGAAGACCCACCCATTGTCTAAATCTGGGCCCAAATCCCATGGCCTCCAGGACCGCCATCATGTACCTCCAGTTCATCGTGTCAAACACCTTGACGAGATCTTTAGTGACTAAAGCCAAATCCTCCTCCCTATCCTCTACTTCATGCATTAACATTCTGATATTTATGGTGGTATTCCGTCCAAGTATGAACCCATACTGATCTGGGTGGACCAGTCCGGCAATCTCCGGGCTCAATCGGGTTGCCAGCACTTTACATAATATTTTCATATCAATATTAATCATAGTGATTGGGCGGTATGAGGACGGATCAGAGGGCTTTGCACCAGGCTTTAAAATCATTGCAATAGAGCACTCTCACATGGAGGGAGGGAGGGTCTTCTTAATCTGGGCCTCCGCATAAACCTCAAGCAAGTGGGACGCCACCACTGAACTAAAAGTTTGGTTAAATTCAGGTGTAAAGCCATCATTTCCTGGGGCTTTTCCTGTCGATAAAGAACTAATATCCACTCAGACCTCCTCTAGAGTGAGATCGGCATCGTGTTCCAGCTTCACCAACTCCCCTTTCTGTGGGATTTGTAGTTCCGCCAGGTAGCTGAAAGGTGATCACTATCCGGGTCACCTGGTGTGGCATACACCCACCCCAAGTGCCTTTGAAAGGCTTCTAAAATGTCAGACTGAGTTTGTGCGTCACTACCGTGGGGGTCTGTAAGATGAAGTACAGTGACTCTGGAAGTTTCCCGCCGAAGAATCCAGGTCAATAGCCTGCCTGCACTATCTTCCCTCCCGGTGAAGTAATTGTCGCTATGATTTCAGTGTGAAGCGCTCTAACTTGTCTCGTGTCTCGGTCACCTACGTCAGAAGCTCAGTTTCTCGAGCCTGTCTACCTTCCACCCCCCATGAACGCCTCTGCTCCGCCTCTAGCTCTTCCTCTTTATGAAGGAGCTCAGTGTGCAGGACTCACCTCACTCCGCACAAAAGACCCAAACAGGCACCCCTCAAGACTGCCTTCATCACCTCCCACTCCGTAGCTCGGCTCTGGGTAGTTGTCCAGTAGACATCAATATAGCCTGTCAAGGATTCTGCTATTGTGTCTCTACCCACTTTGGCCTGCAAAATCTCAGTGGGGAACCTCCATGAGTAGGGGGAGCAGGGAGAACACCTCCATTGAAAGCTACATGCTACCGGTGCGTGATCAGACAAATATTGTATGAGGTGCACCACCCCTGCACCCTGGGGGCAGTCTGCTATATCACAAGTATACAGTCTAATCTGCAGGAGGTGCCATGAGTGGATGAGTGACGGGTGTATTCACTACTCATAGGGTGGGTTTCCCTCCAAATGTCACTGAACCCCATGTGTAACATGGCCTTGATGAGACTAGCCATCCTCCTGGGTTTGGTGCCCTGTCGGGGGAACGGCGATCCAAGTTCCCGTTTACCACACAATTAAAGTCGCCCACCCAGAAAGTGTCAGTCCCCGATGTAGTGGACATCACCTCTGTAAGAGTTGGATAAAAGGAGTCATCATCCGTGTTCGGACCATACGAGTTTATGAGCCCTATGTCTTGACCATCTAATTTACCCTGTATCAGTAGGTATTGACCTTCTACATCCGCTTCCAAATATGTCAATGCAAATGGCACCCCAGGAGCCACCCAGACCAGCACACCTCTTGCATAGGAGGAATAAGTTGCATTGTACGTTTGGCCCCTCCATTTTTTAACAAGCTTTTTGGCTTCAGTTTCAGTCAAGTGGGTCTCCTGGAGGCACGCTATGCTAGCCCCATGATGTTTGAGCAAAGTGAGGACCCTGTATCATTTATTACTGGTACCAAGCCCTCTGACGTTCTAGGAGAGGAGTTTATAATCTGCACTAACTGGCAGAGTGTCTTGTGATCTGAAAGGCCCCCCTGAAAATCTTCTTCATGCCCAGACGCTTCCCACTCCCTGGACGAACTCACTCACAAAACGCAAACCAAACTTAAAAAACAACCACCCTGCCCCTCCCAGTTACAACCATTTTACTAACATTGGACTATTGAAGAGCACCCACTGTCGTGTCAGGACAAGCACAACTACCCAATTGGCCCAATACGGACATAGTAACTAAAACGAAATAATAAGTACAAACCACCACCCCCTAGAGCTCCTCCCAGCAAGGAGGCACCAATAGTATTCCAGGTAAGTGTACACCGGGCATAAACCGTATTGGGTGGTTTCATATATCGTATATCACACTAGAGCCGCTCCCAATGTCCTGTTGCTAGTGCTAGTGTTTATAGTTCGTGAGTACTGGCATCTCACAAAAAGTGAAGGACTGGTCTCACACACCACCTGGTGTCATGCATCATCATTGACCAGTCCTCGCCCTCTAAAAACTTGGTTTGGAAGAGGGCGGGCATACACCTGACGACAGGGATGCACTTCTAAACTAAGTGGGGGCCCGTTATAAAAAATAGTGAGTTAAAATGCCATTATAGGTGTCAAATTAAATTTTAATAGTGCAGACATCTATATGGTGATTAAAATCAAGTGACCGGTGAACTGGGGATATTTATTGTCCCCCCACCGATGTCCATGTGGTCGACATGTTTCTGCCTAGTGGCCCATGGGGGTCCATGGCATTCATCAGGACCTAAAAAGTTGAAAAATAGAAAATAAGGGCTCCACTCTTACCCAACTATGGTGAGAGGGTCTCCACTAAGTGGGGTGATATAAATCACTCTCCACCATAATAGGGCCTGAATCTAGAGCCTAAAAGAGAAAAACAAAATAATTAAACAGCGAAAAAATAAATAAACACAACACTAAACACAGAAAATGCACAATCAGCCAAACTAGATGTAGGTCTACTGTGAGTGGCTATAGGTGCAGTGATCGTGACACTCATCTGTGTGCCAGAAGAAAAATTGAGTAATAATCTCCATATAGCTTACCCTAACTTGGGGACACTGTGCCCCATAGGAGGGTGAGGGTAGGGGACCCCTTTGGTCCAGACCGCTATAAAAGTGGGGAGAAAAGCAACAGAGAACCAAATCAATATGGTGAGTGAAACCTACGGATAACATACGCGGGCTTCAGTAATAGTTCAGGGACAGAAAACCTGAAAGGAAAAATGCTTTCATCCACACACTCATCCTCTTACTGTGCCACGACGCGATCTCCGCCTCTAAGCCTATCCTTGTGCACCTCCGCTCCTCGAAGATAAGGGAGTGGAGTGCCATTGCGATGTTTTATAGTTTTGGCGCCAGGGAATTAAGTGCTAATAGAAAAACAGGTAACCGGTGTGAGATTTCCGGCGTCCCAAACAGCGCGCTAACGCTGAATGCGGTGTAATGGCTGGTCTGCCAAATATGGGCACCCGGATGCAATCCGAGAGGTGTACTAGCTTGCGCATGGAGAGCCAGAGTATGGCGCATGTGTGGCTGAGAGTCACAACGTAGTGCTGAGAGCGCATGCGCGCGAATGAAAAAAGACGTCAATACGTTCTAGAGCCACCCTCCTTAAAGGAAACCACAATACAATGTATTGCGCTTGCGTGGCAGAGAGTCACGAAGTCGAAAATGGAAGCGCAAGCGCATAACATCAGCAATAATGGCTATGTATTTATAAAGATTGCTGTTGTATGAAACTATGTGTAGATGGAAAAAACATATCCACATGTGGGAGAGGAAAGAGGAAAGAGAAAACGCTTCCCAATGGTTACATAAAAGTTGTCAAAAAAACTCTTTTAAATTAACTGTCTGAGTGCTGGTGACTCCTGGGTATGGCTAAAAAGAATAATAGCCGATATGTGGTACTGTCTATATGCTGATGGGGCAAAATAATTATAACAGTATAATAACTTCCCAAATAAAGTGTATAGACAGGTAATGATTTAAAACGATAATTGTAGCCATGGAATCTCATCATTGAGTCCCTCCTTCCAAGTACGCAAGCGATACACCCATCTTTGTTCTCTGATGTGTAGTGCTTTGGTTAAATCAGTCTTCCGTTTCTTCATCACTTCCAGGACAACCCATTTAAGATCTGTTTCCCTGTGATTGTGTTCCAGGAAGTGTCTAGTAAGTTTGGTATTCGTTTTTTGGCATCGTATAGTGCTGCGATGTTCGTTGATGCGGATTTTGATCTTCCTGGTAGTCATACCTACATATTTGAGGTTGCATGGGCAAATGAGGAGATAAACCACATTCTCCGTATTGCAGTTGCTGAAAGTATTCAGTCTCCATGGTCGTGTGGTGCCTATGTCAACCTCCTTGGTGGTTAAAGTGAGTGGACAGGCGACACAACCGCCGCAAGCATAGTGCCCTGTGGGTCCTTGAGTGTTCCAAAGGGTCATTTGGTCAATTCTCCCTGTGGGAGGATCTTTAGCATGTACCAACTCATCTCGTAAATTTTTGCTTCTTTTAAATGCAAACAACGGGAGTTCCCAACGTTTGTCTGCACCATTAAGAATATGCCAATTCTTCCTTATAATTTTCTGTACAGTGTTGGATACTGGTGTGTATGTACTGACACACACAATTCTTTTCTGTTTTTCTTTTTCATTATTCTCCAGTAGAGCGTCACGGTGATTATTTCTTGCTCTTTTCTTTGCTTTCCTGACCAATTTTTTTGGGTAATGACGGTCTAGAAGTTTCATTTCAAGCTCCTCTGATTGTTCAAAGAAATTCTCAGTCTCTGAACAATTCCTCCAAACTCGGAGGAACTGGCCCACCGGTAAATTATCTCGCAGAGCTTTTGGATGATAGCTTTCATAAAGCAAAAGACTGTTCTTATCCGTCGGTTTATTATGTACTTTAGTACTAATGCCATTTGTTTTCATTGTGATGTCTAGATCCAAGAAGACAGCATGTTCTTTGTTAATGGAGTGGGTGAATCGCAGATGTTGGTCTTTTGTGTTAACCCATCCTACAAAGGTTCTAGCCGTTTCTATGTCCCCCCGCCAGATGATGAACACATCATCAATATAACGCTTCCATATCCACAAATTCTTTGCGAAGGGGTTACTTTCATGGAAAATATAATCTTCCTCAAATTGGTGCACATATAGACAAGCCAAGCTAGGGGCAAAAATACTGCCCATCGATGTGCCAGAGATTTGATGATACAACACTTCCTCGAATTCGAAAAAGTTTTCGGTTAGAGCTATCTCAGCGCATTCCATGATAAAGTGCCGTGGCGTGAGGAAATTCCATTCGATGTTAAATAGAATCTTTTCCACAACTTCCAGTGTACGCTTCTGTGGAATACTAGTGTATAGTGCCTCTATGTTCATAGTAATGAACATGTCTTCTGTGTGGTTGGTTTCCAGATCTCTGAGGAGGCAGAGTACATCTTTCGTATCTCGAAGGTAGGAGCGTGATTGCTGGACAATAGGTTGGAGGAACCAATCACAAAACTCTGATAGAGGTTCCAAAATTGAATCGATGCCGGATACAATCGGTCGGCCTGGTGGAGGGATCTTCCCTTTGTGAATCTTTGGCAAGGTGTAAAACCGTGGTATTCTGGGGTTCTCATTAATCAGAAAGTCAGCCTCTTGGCGAGTAATCCAATCATTGCTCAGTGCCTCAGACACCATACCCTTGATCTTTATAGTGAGGCGTGGTGTTGGGTCGTTAGAGTATATTTCATAACTTGTCGTGTCGGAAAGGAGGCGATTGCATTCCTCTCGGTACATGGACTTATTCATCAAGACAATGGCACCTCCCTTGTCTGCTGGTTTAATTGTGAGTTCTGTGTTGTTTTTTAGTCTCTCCAATGCTGTCCGTTCATTTTTGGTGATATTCTGAAAACCCTTTTCCCGTTTAAAGTTGATTTCCTCTACTTCCTTGAGGACCACCTGCTCAAACGCTAGTATGTGGCAGGGAATGGTGTGGGTCGGGGGTACAAATGTGGACTTATTCCTGAGGCCTGTGCCTATCTTTTCATTCTGTTCATCATTTGAATCACCAAAGTGATGGCGTAATTTGATCTTCCTAAAAAATTGCGCCAATTCAGTGTTCAATAAGAAAGGGTCATTGGTTGGTGTCGGGACAAATCCTAGGCCTTTGGAGAGGACTGATTCCTCACTCTCCGATAGGGGGTAATCGCTCAGATTAACGATGTTAGTTATTCTCTGCTTGTTGACGGGCTGTTCCCTCTCCCCTTGCTCCTTGTTCCCATTGAGACTGGGGTTTGGTCCTCCCACTGTAACCTTGCATTCTGCCGTTTTTGTTTTCCTCTTCCACGGCCCCGGCCTTGATATAAAAAAGGATGCGGGCCCTGGGGGAATCCAAATCCCGGTGAATAAAATGGCTGTTGCCAGAATCCAAACGGCGGCATCGGTTGGTGCATCATCTGGTGTTGGTAGTTATGCTGTCGTTGTTGTCGTTGCCCCTGATGGCCTCCAGTACTCTCATCACTACTGCTTCCACTTGAGCTCCTCTCCTCTCCAGAGCTAAAGGTCCAGTTTTGGGGTGTCGGCCTAAAGCGTTGCTGTTTCCTGTTTGATTGAGGTTGGGGCAGTCTCTCATATATCACCTTATATGCTGTGCACCCACACATATAGGCACTATCAGGAGCCAAAAGGTGACCTGTAGCAATAAAGCAATAATTAGGATAAAACATCAATCACATCAACATTGCAGTGAAGGAAAGTTCGGGCAATGTAATCAGTTAATCCTCCCAAAGGAGCAACCAAGCAGGATCTGCAATGTGTTTTACTCAGCCTTCTCCTCCTCATCCTCGAAAATAGCATCCAGCACGATCTCTGTCAGCGGGCTAGGAGCCTCCGATACAATGTCCACAGGTGAGGCCCTCCCCAGAGACAGTGCCGTCCCCCCAGAGGAGGCTGGGCCTGTCAGGAGCATCTTCACTTACACGCACCCTGCCAGTGGCCATGGATGCCGAGTTTGGATTGTGGGAGGCACCATGCGTCTGTGCCGTTGAGCCTCTAGAGCGTGTGCCCCAATTTCGACGAGGTTTTGTGGTACCACTTAATGTTTGAGCAGCCGCTCTGACTTCTATCCATTCCCAGACGTCCTCGGGTTTATCGTAGAAGTGGGCCCTGGCATTGTGTATGACTTTCAATTTAGCCGGGTATAGCAACACGTATTTCAACCCATTGCTCTGAGTTTTTGCTTGGCAGCAATGAAAGATTTGCTTTGTTCCTGAACCATCTTGGCATAATCCGGGAGGATGGCTATGTTACAGTTCTGAAATCAAGGAACCTCCTGTTCCCTAGCTGCCCTCAAGATGCAATCCTGGTCCCGATAGTTAAGGACCGTAGCAATGATGGCCCTAGCTGGGGCGCCAGGCCGAGGCGGGGGCACCAGAGCCCTGTGAACCCGCTCAATGACGAAAAAATCCGACAGCCCCTTTGGTTTCAGGGATGATCTAATTCAGTCCTCCAGGAACTGTTCCGCTGATGATCCGCCTTCTCAGGGAAGCCTAAGACGCAAATGTTGTTGCAGCGGTAACGGCCCTCCGGGTCCGCCGCTCTCCTACCCAAATCTTCAACCGTGGAGGTCATGGTGGCCAACTGACTCTTCAAGTGCACCACCTCTACCTGGAGGGTCTCAATGTTGGTCTACGCATTACGCACTTTGACCGAAACCTTTCGTAGATCAGCCCTTATCAGATTGACATCAATTGACACAGTCTGTATCTGATGCTCTAGCACCGTGCCCGTTCCCTGAATATCCGCTAGGACGTCCGCTCTTGGCGGTTCAGGGGGCTGTTCACTCGATTCCCCTGCGTCTGTATCACCTGATTGCTGTGTTATCCTATGGAGGAACTGTCCTCGGAGTGGTGTATTGCGTGATGGTATTCTTCATTTGAGAATGTGCGAAATGATCCTTGTCCATGTTTATTGGTGGGGTGTTAGCCGTGCCGCATTTCAGTCCACAAAGTCTAGCGTCAAGGGTGTTTCTCAACTATGGGAGCAAAGACAAAGGAGCGAGGTGCAAAACTGTGGACTGGACACATCAGGCTCCCCCCGGTGCTTATAGTCCTCTGTCAATCGAGCAGACACTTCCTTGCAATGGCCTTCAGTATGTAGCCACGGGCAACGGGGATTGAGCACAGAGAGGCAGACCAGTGCTGCAGTCCCCAGCAGAGATAGCAAGGATTTGATGTCTCAATCTCTATGTGTGTAGCCCCCAAAAGGCATGCAGCGCTGACCTTGGGTGCCAGAAAAGGCAGGCAGCTCAGCTCATTGGAAAGTCACTGGGCCTGTAACCAGAGAGGGGGCCTCTGTTGATAATATACCCCTGTGGCCTGCGTTTACTGCCGTGTGATAGGCCCTCCGCTACCTTCAGGGTGTCCACCAGAGTACTTACTGCAGGCACAGGCAGCTGTGGGGCTCGTCCACCAGCCCTTCCAAGCACCGGAGGAGATCCTCAGGGGTGGGGGTGATCTCGTCAGGCCCCCAGTGATTCAGAGCTCACACCTTAGGGACAGGCTGCCCCCCAGCCACAGTCGCCAGCAGGATCCTTCTTGGGCTCTGCTTCCGGGCCCGGCCAGCCACACACCTCGGGTACGCGCCAGGCCGCTAGCATCCTGGCCCCTCCAGGCCGCGGCCTCAAAGGGTGCTATAACTCTGGGCAAAAACAGGAATCGGGTACAAGCAGCTTCTTAGTGGAAGTTCATGATGTTACGGGATGCCAAATTTCGCTATTTGGTGCAGGATTGTGTAGGATATATGGGGAAATGTCCCCCAGCTGGATGAGAGCTCCAGAGCTCACGCCCTGACGGCCATGTTGCCTGGCCACGCCCCCTCATTATTTATCAAAGGTTACCACTATCCCTATCCTTTAATACTTACCTGTACTTTTTTCCCATTGTTTTTAAATTCTATTTTATCTACCCTAAGGTTTTTATACCTCAAGTCACTTAACCTGAAAATTATTTACCTGTCAATCATGTAGTACCCCCTCAAGAGCTTGTAACTTGACAAATCTCTGGAAAGCCCAACAAAGTCTGATCACCCAGAATGGATAGTAAACAATTCATGGTTCCACCCGACACAGAAAACAGCAAATACAGTTGGATTTAGTGTTGTAGGGTCTTGAACACTGACCAACAATATAACCAAGCTACACTGTCAAGGACTGGCCACAAAGTAGGCCTGATGAGTGCTCTTTTGAGAATTCACTTAGGAAAGAGTGATCCCTCTCAGTAGTTATGGTGCCACTCTGCACAGAATATTATAGATGAAGAGGTGACGTGTCTCCATTAGATGGTCACAGATAGAAGTAAAAGCCCACAAATGGAAGAAAAAAGTCCTTGACAATCTATGTAGTTCTAGCACAAAGGTATAGACTGCCTTAGTGAAACTAACAAGGCATCAAATTCCCTCTGGCGTCAGGAAAGAGTGAGGAGGCAAACAAGATGCAGGTCCAAAGTCAGAAGACACACAAAGAAGGTCCAAACTGCTGGAAGAAAAATAGCAATAGTAGCAAAAGATACTATGCAATTCAGCATATGAAAGATGATAATTCCAAAAAAAGAATCCAATCTGCTGGGAAAATTCACTGACAAAAATGTATAGCAATGGGGCAAAGAGAACAACAAAAAAATCTTGCCTTTATTGATGCTGCCTTTTGTACACGTAATCAGCAGCTGACCTCATTGGATGAGACTCTGCCACATCTTGGATTGTGAGGCTCCAAATACTCCCAGTGGAGAGACCACCATCTTTGGTTGGTCAAACTCAGCCCTTGATCAGAAACTCGAGGGGGCTTATTTACAATACCCTAGCGCCACCGATACATCACTTTTTGTGACGCACTGGCGGCACCTTTTCCTGCCCCATATTTACAAGGACACGAAAAGCCACCCTGCGTCACAAAGTCACACAAAGCAGTGTAAATTGTTTATAAAGTATTTGATTTTCTGTGCAAAACTTTTTTTTATTGGAAAGTTGCCCTTAAAGTAGGGTGAATAGCTCTTTTTGCTGCTTGGTGCTGTTTTGCATTACATTAAGTCAAAGGAGTGCTCCATGGGTGGTACTTGGGTGTTGCCACACTACCACCCACGGTTTTTGATACAAGGCCAGATTTACAAAGATTGATAGACCTGACTTTGCGTCAAAAATAATAACACGTCCTTGAAACAGGCGTTAAGTAGGAGAAATGTTTACATTTCTATAAACATTTCTTTTTTTTCATATAACATTTCTTTATTAAAGAATTTTCAATTGTGGGACTGAACATCATCAAACAAAATCTCTAAACATTCCAATCATTGAATGCATGCTGCACAATACAGTCAACAGCCAATGTGTGAAATGGTAAGAAAATGGTAAAAGTGTATAATTGTTTACTATTTGTACCCTTTCAGTACATACCGTATGCTAGACATCATGCACACACCTTTGCACTATGATGTAAATTTGTACGTATAGTGCTAGGTTGCCTTTGTGTGCCAGTGCTAGGGAAGAAAGTAGACGCACCTTATCTTAGCAGTTACGGCTCTGAGCTGCTCTCCTAGTATAACGCAGCAGAGCAACTTTGGTTGCTGCGCAGTGCTACTTTTTAATAAACCTGCCTCTTAGCTTTACCTGGAAATGATATTATTCAAGTATTCATAGAAAAGTAATTGATACCACCATGAGCCATTCTGTCTGACCCGCCTTAGAACTTTGAACTCATTAATGTACTTTTCAGCCCATTGGTGGGAAGCTGCAGGTGGCCAAAACCAACAAAAGCCATCACTTCCTTTAAGTGAACTGACCACAATGCAGGGTCCAGCTTGAAAATCACACACCATTGCCACATTCAGTCATGATGTAAATATATACACGTAAAAATACTTTCAATGCAAGAACACAGTAACAATCACAAATTTTAGACATGTATACCAGGAGCAAGCTGGTGTGCCCGGAGCCCAGCCATAATATAAGCTCTCAGAAGAAAAACCCAGTTGGCAACATGGTGGTAAAGGCACAAGGGCTCACTCTTCACCTAGCCCGCAGATCAGTCACCACCCACAACTAAGAGCAAGTGATAGATTCTGTTGATATGCAAGGTGCAACCACTGACACATTACACCTTCCAGACAGTTTTCATCACTACAATGACGTGAAGCTCTCAGCTGAGCTGCCCTAGGGGTCCAATAATGTATATGTCCCAAATAGTCTTTATTACTCCTATGACATTGAGCTCCCAGCTCAACTCCCCTAGACATCCAATAATTTACATTTCTTATATATGTTTAATTACTCCCATGACAAGGAGCTATCAGTTCCTAAAGGGATCCAAAAATGTAAGAGCTTGATCCGTAAGGGAGCTGAGTTAAGAACTCCATGTCCATGTCATAGAGGTAATAAAAATATATGGGAAGTGTAATATTGTAGCAGATATAGCATAGTGCTCCGACTTCACAGAGATTTCAAGCCCCTCCCCAATGCTTGTGTAGTGATAGATCAACAAGGTGCATACGGCTGCAACCTTATGTTATTAACACGTTTGACCCATCAACGCCTTTAATGCACAGCCATTGACCATGAAGGAAAATTCAAATTTCCTAAAAAAACATACACCAAAAGTGCTCTGTGAGCCAGAGCAAGTCTTCTAGCTGCTAGACAGTGCAAAGCTTTGATGCGAGAAGCATCATAAAATAGAGCAGCAGAGAACAAAACATGACGCAGAGAAGTAGCGTAGATTAAAAACATGATTATTGTGCAAAACAGAACGGCTAATCTTAAGGTAGAATCCTGATAATAGACCACTCGATGAGTGCCTTGAGGACTAATTCAGGATATATAGTTAGATCCCTGTTGTAATTTACTTTTTCCATTGCACTATCACAATCGATTTTTCCAATTACATAGGAAGTAAGGCTGCTCCTGAGGAATGAGTGCTGAGATAAAACCCTGTCCATGGTTTGTAAACCTCATTTGTATCGACTTTTGTCCTAGGCACGACTCTGGCTGACCCGCCACTGAGACGCGCTCCTCTCCCGACTGATGTACATCATTTTGGTTACCTAACATTTTCCATAATTGAATTCAAATTCGTACAATTTTTCTTTTCTACCATTGTAAATTCATATTACTGTTGTATGTTAATATTTATAAAACTGTATCGTATGTGAACTGCCATAACCTCTTTTGGTCATGTTCATGCTATACAAAACCTGCAATAAAAACAAAATCCACAATTTGTTACAACTATTGCCAATATCCACATTCAAATTGAGTGACTGGCTGAACCGTCGTCTAGAATATTCTGGGTTGCAATCCACATGGTTGATACAACAAAGTGAAATAAACATCTCATAGTGTAACAACATCCCTTCATGACAAGAATTACCAGTAGTTGGTAATAACCATTACACCTGTCCTTATCTCATCTGCTCTTGATGCACCATAGAGTCATGTTTCCTGGCCGTTGTGGGGCCTTTTACAGGGCTACAGGTCTATTAAACTCACCCTTAGCATTCATGCTTTTCTCAGATATGCGCCCCTATCTCTGGAGACAACCGGCCATGATCTACAAACATCAACGAACAAGTGCTAGAGGAAATGCTTAACTTAACGCTCTGGGCCCCATTCCAGTCAATCACTTTTCACCCACTGTGACACTTTAGAGAGAAACCTACCATATGCAAATCAGTCCTAATACTGCTCCAACAGGAATGGTTCAGCCAGACCAGGTCCATTCCAGATGGGAACACAACTAATTCAAGACCAATTTTAGTCAATCTAGGCCTCGTCATTGAAGTATAGCCCGATTCTGGTGGCACAGTCTTTGACATACGACTGGTTCCTGTCTGAGTTAGTGTGGTGGTGCAAAAAACAATGGAGTGGATTGCAGAGGAAAATAATTACCAGTGGCTGACATTAATTCAAGCAATCCACCCATCACTTTTTTGTTTTCCACGATCGACAATCAGCCATATCATTGCATCTTTCGGAACCATATGTGCCGCCTCTTTAGCAGAATATTTCCTTTGTGCCATCTTCATGATCCACATTAGGCCAATAGCAATGGACAGGGCCGAGACAGTTCTCTCCTTTGAGATTAAATATTGTATCTAATCATTGTCTATTACTTCGCAAAATGTTGCTTGAAAAAGATTGAGCTGGTTTGGCATTGGAACCTGCACTTCCCGTGCTTTGTTCACCAAATATATAATTCCTTGTGACATCACATGTCAAGGGTTCCTCATTTGCTCATTCCATTATAGGTCTGAATCATTTGCCACATTTTAAGGCTATGAACGAAAAGCCAGTGTGAAGGCAGACCCCAATTTCATGACACCCAGCAGTTGACACCACAAATTGCTAACCTCCACTTACTGATCCTCGCTCCATCCCATTTTGTATATTTGAGTACTTGGCACAGTACTTACTGGTTCTGCTGGCTCATTGGATTAATGTACCCACTCTAATAATCTGTGTTTGACCTCATGGTCACAGGTTTGAATCCCAGAAGTTCCAACCAAGTTTGCATCCTTAAACAGCCGATAAAATGAGTACAATTGAGTTGGGTAGTAATAAACATCTGTATTGAGCTTTACAAATGCACTTATTATGTTATGTCCCTCTGTAATGTTATTCCTATTCAGATAAGAGCTACTCCTCTTTGCAGGCTCTGAAAGCTGATATCATGATACTTAGAGGATCTGTCACTTGACCACTCCCTATCAATCCGCCAATGACTTAGCTCATCACCTCTGCCTCTGGTCTCTATATGCAACCCTGCAACCAAACTCTGTGTATGCGCTTTTAAAAGCATCTTACCAGGGCCAGACTAGTAAACAAAATGAGCCCTGGCAAAAATATTCACACCATTCCTACACTACAGGAGAAAATCACTAGCTTATGGGCATTGGAACATGGTTACGTGACAGTAGCCCATCGTGCTCTGAAACCATCCTCCTAGTTTACAGCCCATTGGCCCTGCATCTGTATATGTACAGCATTTCGATTCGAAGGGCTCCCATATCATATCTCAATAAATACACTGAACAGGTCAGCTGCAGCACACTTCCTCTGTTGTCCCTCTGCTTCTGGACTAGATGGGTCCTGAGGGGTAGGACAGGACATTTTCTGGAAAGAGGGGCTGGCTTGTCAATACATGATCAAGGGATGGTCCTAGCTACTGCCCCTGCTCGGAGCAATTAGATTCAGTACTTAATGTATGCTTATGGTTGCAGGGGGTGAGCACCAGCATTCAATTTTTAGGGACTGCGACTACATTTCATCATCAGACTTGTACCCAGAACAAGAGAGAGAAAGGCAGAAAAAAGAGACATGAGTGGAAAGAAAGATAGGGGAAAAAGTGACAAAGGGAGTAGAAAGCAGGGATCAAAAAGAACCTACAACATTGATGTAAAGAGACAGGAGGTGTAGGATGTGGTAAAAAGACAAATGAGAAGGAACCAAGACGAGGCCGCCTTGATGTTCAGCAACTCTGGCATTCAGCTGCTCCTGCGCGTGTACCTCACGGCATCTGTGGGCCATTGCACTTATGTGTTTTTGTAAATTAAGCATCCTTGCATAGATTAGGGAAAATAGTAGACTGCATCACAGGCTAGCACGGTACGTACTCTCTCTCTAGATCTCTCACTTTTTTCTGTGTCTGTTTCTTTCTAGTCTGTGACTATGGTGGGGCTGTTGTGAAGGAGCCTGGCTTGCCATCAGCTGTCATTGCACAATCCTCTGCTTGTTCAATATGTGAAGTAAAGCAATAGACTAGCTTAGAAATGCCATTTTGCAAGCAATCAAAGAAAAGTATGTGACGAGCTGGAAACTCCCTGTACCTATACCATAGAGTCTCCACTGAGCAAATTCAATTTTTAGGTCACTGTTCATGGAAAACTGCATGTGCCTGAAACCAATAAAACCCATCACGTGTTTTAAGTCCACATAATGAAGTGGAGAGTGCAGTGACAACATGCATTTTATTGCCGAACAGAACCTTAACATATCAGAAGTATTTCTATCATTTAATAGCCATTTTGCTTCCCTACAGATTGCATCCGTATTAACACTTGTATTTTCCCCATATGTACCTATTAGGGCCAGATTCTGAATCGAGCTAAGGGGCATCCTCGCGTAGATACTGCTTCTTCCTGATCACAACTAGCCTGGTGTTCCCACAATTCGATTATTTGGGTGTGGCCAGATTGAGCAAGGTTTTATTGGCTAGAAAATCTGAATGGTAAAATCACAGGAGGCTTGGTAAAGGGCTGAGAGCACAAGCCCAAGCGCACCCCGGCCCCTGCCGACAACCTTCAGGTCACAGGGTGAGCATGGATGCCACCCTGACTTGGCTCCAGCTGCCCTGCTCTCCGACCCATTCAACATAGCCATCTGCCACACCCTGAACCGCCGTTCTCATTTACCACCTGCTCATGAGAGCATCAATCTGTATGGAAATAGGAATAGAGCGCTTCTTGTCACTCGTGAGGGTATCCAGACGGTATATAACCTGGAAAAACACAGGTTTGCATGGTTATTCTCCATTCCGTGCGGATTAACTGATAACTGTATGCTACTGGCTTGGTGTTAGTGCATGAAACCGGTGCTTACAAGTGTGGAATTTGCACCTTGCCAATACAGTGCAACTTGTAATCAAAGAATATATGGTTTATCTTTGAGACTTTCGTCATTAGCAGTCAGAGCTAAAATATTTGCTCAAAACATAAGTTGTTCCTCCGCATATCCCTACCCTTAGACCTCAACTCTGTTAAATGGCCACCTGTCCTGTACTGTCTTACAATGGTTATTTATTCAGAGAAGCACTTTTAATCCTTTTAGTAGGTCAGTGAGAAATTTCATTTCTCTTTATCTAAAGAGGTTACTGCCCTGTGGTGGGCTATCTCCCATTATATAAGGGAGGGCAGTGCTGGGCGCTGGCGGGCATAAAGCTCTGTTGGGTTTCTGTCCACCAAGACTGGCGTAGTTTCCGAGGTGGCATACCCATGCAAATGAGGTTTGGGTCTCGAGATTTAAACTTTTAGTATTTTGCTGTTGCCTGTGGAAAGGTAAACACTGCTGAGAATAAAAACAGCATTTTGCTGGTCTACCACAAGGCAATACAATGTATGCTAGCACTGGTACATGAAACACACAAAAGGTGATGGGAGGCTGCTTGCAATAAGTCTAACTTCTGGCAATCGCTCAGGGTAGCATTCCAACCCATCATTCTTTTGCTTACCATGCAACCTCAGTTTGGGATCAGCCATATGCAAATCAGTCTTGACCCTGTTCCTCAAGGGAACAATCCAGCCCGAACTGCCAAGCCAGGTCCTCCCTGAACCGGAACACAAGCAACCCAGGACCGTTTTTAGGTCGAGCCTAGAGTACCGCGCAAGCGCTGCTCTGCGAGACTTTATGTAAGGGGCTTAAAAAAGCTGACCACACGCTCGTGCACAATGGCCTTTTCCGTGCGGTTACCCGCACAGCCGCCATCTGTTTGCAATTATCGTGCCCAGACGCTGGCGCGATAATTGAAAACACATGGCCATTGTGCACGAGCGTGTGGTCAGCTCAGCAGGCTGCCGTGCTCGCTCGCCCCCGCTCCTCTCTGACACTGCCGACGTCTCTGCTGTCCAGCGCTTCACTTGTTTACATTTACTACGGGCACTTCTATGTGTGCGGCTGCACGCCTTTAATCAGCACGGCGCCTGCCACGCTTCATGTTTCATGAAGATCAGCAGGCATAAAACAAGCGCCATGTTGGCAAAAGAATGCACGTCGCTGCTGCTCCAACAGCCTAGAATCAGAGCACAGCGTTCGTGTACCCGCGTTCACCCTATCCTGTATGCGTATAGTGGTAATTTGCTTCAGCATACTTTATAATAACACTTGAAAGAGCTATAATACAGCACTATGCTTTGTCGTTTTACACCGTTTAACAATGGCGGTGACTTATTGTTCTTTAGCATTTTGTCCTTTGTTAGTGTTCCTGACCCTCATCCTACATACGCACAATACTAACATCATGAATTTCATCATCTACCATGGCGGCCAAAGAATCAGGTCCTGCGCGGGGCTGAGAAATCACATACTCCATTACGAAATACCAGGTGAGCTTCCTTCTGTTCACTGGGACGTTATGATTAGTTTAATTGGCTGCTGTTTGATTCTCGCCACCAGGCCTGTTTGTGCCATGGCATGCAGTGACTTTTCATGTTCGCTGCCCTAACCTACATTGACAGGACCTATTGAAAAAGAGATCGTGGTTGAAAGTGGGGCTCTCAGCGAAATCGTACTAAAAATCGAAAAGAAAGTGGCTCAGAAGTAGATTGTTAAACTGGAGCCCTTTAAAAAACAATTGCCATTCCTCCTCTTTTTTTTGTAATTTGCTTGTGTCGCAGCTCTTTTGTCTTCTGGACGTTTCTTCAGACAAATCATAGTTTGGTTTTTGGTCTGCAGTTCTTTCCATTCAAAATATACGTGTTGCAAATGACATTTCTCATGTTCATGATGGCCCTGGTCAAGTAACTATGCAGAACGAAATGCTTGTGTTGCAGCGCAGCCTTCGAAGTCTGCAGTGCTAATGAGATGGCAGCCACAAGGAGCTTTTTGGCAGCTACCCTGACTTTGGTGCAGGCTACGTTATACTCAATAAGTTACGCTATAAAGCTTCCCTTATTAGCCATGCAGAATACATGCTCAATGTGTGCTAAAGCATTCAAATGGATGGCAGTGATTTACATTTGTTTGTTTCCAATCGGCTTCAGCTTCGCCCGTCACTTACTCTCTCCATGTCGTCCCTAAATCATCATTCCACTGCAAACAAAAATAAAAAACATTGTCATTTACAAGGCCAATAGGTCTAACTTTCACAAATGCGAGACCGATTGCATTGCAAATGCTTGTTCTCCTAGTTATGGGCTCATCAGCCGGGTACAGCTTGGCAACAGTGACACAGTGAGCATTAGACCCATGTCTGGGCATACCCATGCCACCTAGAGCGGTACATGAAACACACAAAAGGTGATGGGATGCTGCTTGCAATAAGTGTAACCACTGGCAATCGCTCGAAATAGCACTCCAACCCATTGTTCTTTTGCTCACCATACCACCTCAGTTTGGACCCAGCTATATGCAAATCAGTCTTGACCCTGTTCCTCATGGGAACAGTCCAGCCAGTCCAGTCCAGACGTAGGTCCCATGCTCACTATGTCACTGAAATCAAGCTGTACCTGGCTGAGGAGCCCATAACTCCTGTCAACTTTTGTGTATTTCCTGCTTGCACTGATAGACACTACATTTTGTGAGATGTATACAATTTGTTACACCTAAATCATCACTTGAATGACTGCATCCTGTACTGTGATCGTTGGTCAGTTTCGCTGAACATATGTTGTGCAGATTTGCTGAGCACACTATCACCTGAAAAGTTATCCTATCTGATTGAGGGATGTACATAAGTATGTGTAGGTATTTCTAGAGGTCGAACCAGAACCGTCATTCACTTCACAGAAAAGTTCTGCTCAGTCAGAAATAAGTTTCACATGAGCCCTTGAGTCTGGGACTCTGTCCTAAATATTTTTATTTATTTATTTTTGTAGTTTTGTACAGTGCAGGGAACACCCAGTGGGTATCAAAGTAAAGTTTAGTCACTATCTGCTTACAAGCAATTTACTTCAGAACAGGTTTATAGGTTACAAGCAATTTATATCCAAGCATATTCACAGGTAAGCAAAACAACATATAAACTGATAGGGGATCAATACATGGATTACATGGTTTCGAAAATATTTTCGTGGTTTATGAAGTAAAAGTTCAGTTTGAAGGTCTTATTATGTCCCACAATAGATAATTTCGGCATCCACAAGGTGAACAAGGAATGGGTCCGCACGTAACTTTGCCTTCAGGTCTCGCAGTGATTCATCTGAGAACAGAGACCTGACAGTGAAACATATTCTAAGTTCCAGGATCGTCTCAAGGAGAAAGGAGGCCACATGCTAGTTTGTGATTTATGGCCCACAGTATGGCTGCGTTTATCTCCTTCATCAGGGTGAGGGTGGCTTTCCAGTATGGCATCCCAGGCTGGGGGTGGATAGACCCATTTGCTGGACTGTTATTCTTGATGGTCAGGCCCCTCACCTAGCACACACTGATTCCCCCACAGTGCATAGTGCTGGATACAGACCGACCCACCTGTGCAAGGTACAGTCTCATTTCCCCTCTCCGGTGCTCCCGTCAGCCCCCCAAATGGAAGGAACACTACCTCAGATAGGCTGACATCTCACCCCTCTCACAATCTCTACCTCATCCCTCAGTCTCCTCCACCCTATGAATCACCACAGGGACTTGCTCCCTGTACAGTGCTCCGTTGCTAGCCAGCTACGTTCGCGCTTTATAAATTACATACATACAGCACAGATGCAAAGAAGCCCTGGGGATGATGGTGCGGTGGATAGCTATCCAAAACCACATTGTACTCATATATATCCTTCACAGTCGAGTAGCTATCAACCATCAAAAAAACCTAAAATTTATTAAATACTTTATTGGCTCCATCCTGGTAAACATTATCAAAAATAGTTTTTCTATTTTCAAAAACACATGATGCAATCTGATCAGTGCCTCCGTAGTTAAGGAATATTTCCTCCTCATACCAAGGATTATTCCAAAACTCACTGATCTGTTTATCTATTTAAATTGTCAACATGCTTTTAGGCTGTGGGTTAGTTGATATGAACACAAATCTCCAACCACAGAAAGAAAATGTTTACAAATCTTATTAGACCATTGGAATGCTGAGAGCTCCACAGAAAGCAATGAAGTGACTCAGGGCTAATAATGGCTGGTATAAGACTGGAGGTCCAACATTCCAATTTTTCGTTCTGTTTCTCCCTTTTTAATTTATAACACTCCACCCTCTGTCCGTGGAATGCTTTAATCGCCTTATAGCCCTTCTGCCTCAAGCTATACTGGTTGTTCAAGTCCCTCTGCCTCGTTATAGGTTAATGTGCAGGGCCTTTAACAACCGGCTATAAGGCCATAGTAAATCACGGTCTCAGTGTTGTGTTCTAGAGTAAAAAAATATCTATAAAATGACATATGTGGTCACAGTCCCTAGACAAAGTAAGACATACATTTACTCTAATCAGTGGTCTTGATCCATATTTACCTTGTTACAGGACATCGAAGATTGTTTTTTCATTCAATAAGTTGAACAATGCCACACTTCTTGATGGAACAGAACATCTGCAGAATGTTCAATTCTGTATGAATTAGGAATAATCAGGGGGGGATGCTGATACAGAAGAAAGACTATTGGTGACATGTTTCTGTTAAACTTCACTGATTGCCATCCCGTCTTCGAATTGTAAATATATAAATATAGGCCATGCTGCTGCATGAATCATCATAGAATAGTTCAAAACATACCTTCATCAGTTGAATTTTTGATTATTGTGTATCCTTAAGTGTCTGCAAACACGTATAACAGAATAGTTTTGATAAGTTTGTCTTTTTATACACAACTTTTCCATATATATCAAGACATTGTCTGCTAAACATCCTGTCCAGTGCCTTTGCTAATTGCAAGATGTTGAGGCCTAGATGTATTCATTTTTCATGCAACACAGCACAGCAACCAAAACACCTGGACAGTAACTACACTGTGCCGATTTCCGCCAGAGCAAAGCCTTAGTAAATCTGGCCCAGATTGGCGCTTCCAGGTCCTCCTATAACTTGATGGCTATTCTGCTTGATGTTGCTAATTTACTTACTATCATTGAATACAGTAGACGAAACGTAGAAAGCTCATTCATAGCTTCATTAGTAACAAATTACAGAATATACACTAAAGCGTTATTTGAGTGTTTTAGCAAATGTTGCTAGAAGAATATAAAACAAAATTTAGTTCAAATTCAGGTAAAAATGTTTCTGTAAAAAGTGAAATTGAAACATGACTAAGTAAGCAGATATCTGAATGAGGAAGTTCACAATGAAAACTGTAAAAAGACTATAAAGTATAGTTTCTTCATAAGATATCTGAACGAAGAGGTTCACAATGAAAACTACAAAAAGACTATAAAGTATAGTTTCTTCATACAGTTAATGGAGTGAATGCTGCTGGGGCTTACAGATTTGGTAGTTGACTCATAAAGAAGCCACAAAGCCTTATTATAGGGGTAGCCCAAAAAACAAAACAAAATGAGAGCAAAGGTTCAGGCAGTCCATGATTAGCAGGTGACCAGATATGGGTAGTGAAGCTTAAATACAGGCGAGCCAATAAAGGCAGGCAGACCAGGACACAGGGTAACGGCTAAGGAAAGGAAGTTCATGAAACAAGAGAGGAAAGATGGGCAGGAAGTCATGAATAGAGTAGTGCAGGTAATGGGAGGCATACACACAGAGTGTGGGCCCTGGAATAGGCATGTGGCATGGGTGCAGCAGCATGGCAGGGAAGTCTGCAATGCATGTTACTGTACTATTCAGCCATTGCCATGCACCTGTGACTTGTCAGACCTTATGCCCCTTGGAGATATGCCTGCAAGGACGGCCAGTAGCTAATACTGAGCTACCACAGCTCCAGGAAAAGGCTGACAGCGGGATCTTTACAAAAAGATTGTGCAGACACAAACCACGATTATGGAACATGGCTTGGCTACCAACAGTAACCAGTAGAGTAATTGTGCCTGCAAAACAGTTGTAAGAAAATGACCCATTTTTGCCCCTTTTTTGCATGGGCACTCCTCTTTTTTGCTGAATATTATTGCTGATTTTTAGACTCTGCACACTGGGGCACTGCCGCACAAATCCCAGGGTATGTGCTCTGACCCCTAAAACTTGCAGTAAAGGCAATTCCTTGATTGGTGTATTTAACTCTCCTATAAGGCCATAGTATGTGGTGTAGGTACTGCACCCATGACATGGAAAGTTAAACGTCACCTGTGGACTGAAGAACTTATTGTGCCATCCATAAGTGTGAAATGTGATGAAGGAAAATATGGCTTAAAGCCTACCATCGCAGCCTGACTGCTACAGTGAGAACTGTTAAAACAACTCTATTTTACAGGTAAAACCCCATCCTTTTAAATATTAGTATGTCAGCTCTATGTAAGGCGTGTAGCCCACAAGGTAGGATGCATTGTATTTAAAAGCGGGATATGTAGAAAACTAATGTTACCATGTCTCTACTGTGACAAAGCCCTTCAGCTATTTTCACTGCGGCAGGCCTAGCTGTCGTAAGTAGACAACCAGAGTCTAGATTAAAATACTAATACTGCTATCTCAGTAACGGGACAAGCTGGAAAACTAATTAAACTACTATTAGGTATTAAAAATCCAATTCAATGGTGAAATCGGATTTTTAATAAATATTAGGGAAAAGTAATTTTTAAAAAGTTACCATTTACCTGCCAAACTGTCAAACAGCTAATTAGTAAAATCCTTTGCCAGCTGCCACCCTGTGCTCTAGTCCGAGAGTAAGTGTGAAAGAGGTGTGAAATGCTACAGGGCAACAAACAATAGGCAGACCTGAATGGGCACAGGTGAGTCCTTTGAACTCCTCAGATAATCAGAGTGAGGGCTGTGGGCATCCTGTTGATACCACACTATCAAATCTAGCTTGACAGGACTGTTGAGCTACATATGACACTTGAGGTGCAAGACAATTCTTGTGTTCCCCCTGTCTGGTTGCTGACGGACCGTGTTTTTGTCCTACCAGACTTCAGTCTCTGGGTTTTTTGTAGGTACAGTGATTCAATTTAAATTTTAGTGTTAGAAGTGGAAGAAGACTGGTGATTACCCTACGACACAATTCCCCACCCTCAGAGCCCAGGTTTAGTGTGGCTGAAGACTTTTGTCACCTTGAAAATGCCCTGGAGCATGGCATTTTGGGCCTGTTTTCAGTAAGGCAAACAGAAACTACTGAATAAGTGGGAATGGTTGCCCTTGGGAATTTCACCCCATTGGTTAGGGAGTGCACAGGAGTCACCCCCACGCACTAGATGGTGCTAAGCATAGATGTGACGTCCAAGGCCCCTTCATCTGAACACTGTTGGATTTGTGAAAGGATACCAGGTGGTCTGAATCTGCTGCAATTGGCATCTGTGACCTGTGAGGAAGACCTTCCACTTGAAATCTAGGGGCAGAAAGTTCTCCAAGGATCATAAGGCTGATGCCCTGGATGGCTCGAGGAACATAAAAGCTGAAGAAAACATTCCTGTGAGGAATCCTAGCCGAGAGGTGGCAGCTGTACCTGAACTGAACTTTGCTGTTGGCCTCTGCCTGACACCTTGAGTGTCTCTAAGTGCTCCAACTGAGGTCCTGTGAGCTTGGGAAGTGTAATTGTATGGTTGTCTGGGCATCAAAAGAAGTTTGGGAACTTTTTCAAAACATTTGCTCCAAAGTTTCAAAGGGACTGACTGCGGAAAGTATCCTACTGGCAGTTCCACCTCGTCTGGTTGAATTTCAGGTTTGTCTCACGTGGAGAAGAGTTTTTCCTCCAAAAAACGCCAAAGTCTCTTTTCAGATTGTGAATTAGAATCTTTTTTGAACTTCTTTACTTCCAGGATCTAGTGGGGCCAATCTACTTGTTGTAACCAAACTGAGCTTCATCCCGGTGGGCCCCAAATTGCACCTAGTTCCCGGTCTACTGTGACCATTCATTGCCATTGGCGCTTTGTGCTGCTTTGCACTTTTTCCACTTACATAATCAAAAATTCATATATCTGGTTCCCCTTATTGGGTTTTTGTTGTTATGGGGTAATGTTACTTATTACATTTTTCTCTCTGTTTATAAATTGAAGTGGGATTTTTATTGTGTTATGTTTTTGACTTTTTAACTGTTTTGGTACTTCTAATTGCTTTACTCGTTTTTGTTAAGTTAAGCCTGTCTGCTCTGTACCACAGCTACCAGAGGTTGAACTCAAGTAAAACTTTTGGTTGGACTTAACAGGATAGTGACTTTGGGGCACATGCATGAAAGTTTCATTTTGCGATTACCAAATAGCGATTTTTTAAAAATCGCTATTTGGTAATCGCAAAATGCAATGCAACAAAACCGAGAGCAAATAGCGATTCTCGAATTGTGATTCCTTAAGAATTGCAAACGCAATTAGGGAATCGCTATTTGCATTTGTGACTCCATTCTTTCCTATAGGTGAAAATGATCTTGCATTGCCTAAATTACGATTACCTAATTGGTAATTGCAGATTAGGTAATGCAAAGGCAAGGATGCCCCGGGGCCTAAGGCGCCCCTAAAAAAAAGGTGCACATGTAAGGCACACACATGCCCTAGGGGCATATGTGCGTCACATGGCACTTTGAAAAATGCAGTTTTGTGTATTTTCCAAAGTATGCACATGGTTAACATCAACTTGAAGTTGATGTTAACTAGCATTTCCTAAATGCACAGTTCGCATTTAGGAAAGGCTTCTTGCATGTGCATTAGGGAATCGCAAATTGCGATTCCCTATTTGCATTCGCAATTTAGGGAATCTCAAAAAAATGCGATTACCTAAATTGCAAATGGCCATTTTGCGATCGCAAACGGCCGATTTTTGCAAATCGCACTGTTTGCGTTTGCAAAATAGCTTGATGCATGTGCCCCTAAGTTACTTGTGGTGGACGCCAATCTACCCTAACTAATAAACCACGTTCTCACAAGTAGGCACAAAGTATGCTCTGGCAATCACTGTGCTTATCTGCAAGCAGGGATAGGGACAGAGTGCTACAGAGTAGAGTGTCCGAATTGTTTTTGAATGCCCAAAAACCTACGCATTGTGGATCTTCACAAGCTTGTCTCTGACCACTTATGACACTTGACTCTCCTATCAGTAAGTCACTTTCCAGCATGTGAAGGGAATGGCCTTAAAATTGATGGAGATCACAGAGGAAAACAAAGTCCCCTGTGGAGGAAAGAAAACAAAAATGTTAATGATCACATTTGTGCTGCAGATTTTCTGATGCAAAAATACACAGTTTAAATATTTTTTGTATGGGAAAGTGGAATTTACGAAAACGTTCCTGGAAACTTGCAACTGTTGCGGTTCCCAGACAGAACTTTTGTGAATTCTACAAAGTAGCAAATTTGCACCCAGGCGAGGAAGGTTTCTGATTTTTTTTTTTGTGAACAGTGCACACGTTGTTTAACAGCCGATTTTAAAACGTTCCTGTAAGCTAAAAAGTGCTTTCAAGGTTGGAGATTCTAGCATTTAAAGGGCCATTTCATTTGGTGCCAAAAAAACGTAGGCTACTGAACCAGAAAATGCAATACCTCCTTCTGCGCAGTAGAGCTATTTTGAAAATGTAATGGAAGTTTAGTCTTTTTTACGCATGCGTCACCATTTCACATGCCTGCAGCCTTTTAGTTAACTGCCACCAATTCTTGCGTTGTATGCTGCTGTGCGTTAACTTGTCTTTTCCTGTTGAAAGATAGTATGTTGCCCTCAGTTATTGCTTCGTGTTTCTCGTCTCTAGAAGCTCATGTATTTATTTTGTGTTTAAAATCTGCGTCAAGTAAAGAAATGATGTGGCGCTGAAGACAATGTATGTTTCCGGGTAATGACTCTTTTGTCCTGAGGTGCTGGTCAGTAGCAGAGGGTTGTCAAGCGACGAGAGTTGTCAGTGTCACTAGTGACATCATAAGTGTGCGCTGCAGGGGAAGGGGGGCATAAATGACAATGATACTTGTGTGCACGTTTTACCTCATGCCTCCATTAGGCCCATTTAACGTGGCAGCGCAGGAAGGAAGCAGCGTGTTCATAGCGGGGAGGACTTGGCTCCGTTTAATTCCCTAGTGAACAGTGGCGACTGGCGAGGTTTCTGAGTGGTGGGGCTCAGCTTGGTCCCAGGAAAGGGGTTGGGGGTGGGATGGCATTTTTCCAGGAGGTTAGTCGCCATTTCCTGTGCAAATCTTATTTAACAACAAGCATTGGCATAGCCAATAGGTCTCGCCTTTGGGACCTTATAAGTATTTAATCATGCAGCACAATATCCTTGGTGCAACATCAACCGGCTGTATTTCTCCAGGAGATCTTGAGCATTCCGAGTTTTTTTGGCATGACAACTAGCACTCATTTTGCAGCTACGAAGGCAGCCAGTGATAGAAAATAAACACCTGAGCAATGACATCACATTTGGAATTTTATGAATGCAGGGAGCCGGGCAAGGACATAAATATCGCATGCCACTTCGGCCAGAGTTTTGGAAATTGAATAGCTTTAAAAATGCTGAAAGACCAAAGAGGAACAAAAATATACGCACGGTGAAGCTTGAAAAACAAGTACTAAATGCAACTTTAGGAGGGGCGGTGTCTGTACTTTGAAAGTCAGTACATAAGCAAGCCCACTCATCTTTGTTAAAATGCCTTGGCCACCAAAAATCGCCTTGAAACTGCTAATAATATGTTGACGCTGTGAAGAGACTGTGCTTCACGATGTCCCACAAAGCACCTTTAGGGCGAGTTTGGCCTTAGTGCAGTGTATATAAAGTTCTTTTCTGATGAGCCGGATAGCTAGCTCAGACGGTAATGCACGCCACCTACAGGAGAGTGAACGTAAGCATTAGATCACCAGCAATGTACCCGGTAAGATAAATCAGCAAGTAAATATCACCGTGATGAATCATATGAACACCTGCTATTCACAGAGAGTTTAGACGGCCTTGAGTTAGCCTCATTTAATAATATATTGTTAGTACACCTATCATCAACATAGCGCCTTAGCTTTCAGCTGCCTTCTAGGACGTTGACATAATGCGCTGCATTGAAGAAGGAGGCGGGAGACATCCCTGGGGAAGAGGGCGTCTGGCGAACACCCAACTGCCCCGATTCGAACTAGAACATCTTGGTTCAATTAGTTATAGTGCTGCGAGGGCTGCACAAAAATAGGAATTAACAAGTTATAAGCAGATTCCAAACCCTTTGCCACTACAAGAGAAAATCATAAGCCTGAAACCATTAGTAAATAACAGTATAATGAGTCTTGTATGATGCCGCATTCTAGTTTTTGTGCCATTTCATTGCTTACAGACTACATGTATCAAGCCACAGAGTTAATTAAATAATTGCCCGAATTTGTGTTTCAAAACAAGCAGCAAACTGAAAGTGCCGTAATTCCAAGATGCAAACTCAAGAAGTAGAAACCAATGTGATTCTTACCCAAGTCAAGATGGCAAATAGGACTGCATGGAGAATCAAGGGAACTGCGACTTCAAACGTGCATCTCATTGGAGTAGCGGCAAGATAAAACAACGAGGGAGCACAGAAGTGGATGCCTGCTTTGGCCGAGGGAAGACTACGGAGTGCGCGAGGATCCGGAGCACTCAAGTCAGTCCCTGCTTGTGCCCCGGACGGACTGCTGAGGGTGCACTTGATCGTAGCGTATGAATGCTTTTTGAAGCACCAAAAATATTTCAACGCGAACTCAAAAGAAAGACAGATGAAATGCGATCGGGAGTGAACGTATAAATCCCTTTTCCAAGCAAAAAATTATTTAAACGTCACCTTAAAATAAACCCAAACACTGATAAGAATGCCTTTTCAAGCCCCAAAAAAATTAACAACACGAACGCAAGCCAATTCCAAGAAGCCAAAACAAGACCGGGAGTGGTGCGTGCGTGTATGCGTGCGCGCGCAGTCTGCTCTTTTCGAAGCACATACTCGTGCTTGTGGCGCGCCGCTGCGCGCTCCCGCAAGGTGTATGCCGCCACAAGCACGAGTATGTGCTTCGAAAAAGAGCTGAACGACGGCTAAAGGTCCTCTTAAGCAGCGCATGCGCGCTGCGTAGGCGTGACCTAAAAATGGGATAAAAAGCTGCAATTTTCAGACTACTTTTTTAAAATGAAAAGACCAAAAAGGAATAGCTTTCATTAGCCTGGCTTGTTAGGCAAGCCTGACTTCCTTCTATAGCGAAGTGTGCAGCAGTCAAGAAGTTTTGGGTTGGGATCTCCCTCACAACATGTTTGTAAAATTAGTTTTTTATCCCCATTTGAATACATGTCAAGCTGATATTTTGAGGATAAGAGGATAGGGAGGGGCTAATAATCACAATTTTATTGATGCTGCTGTTGCATAAATAGGTTTGGAGCTGTCTACTGAGCCAGTGCATGCGAGAGATAAAATGGCATTCTGCATGGTCCAACAGAGTCAATGGCTACTTATTCCATAGAATAATATATTAGTTAGTTTTCACATATTGGAACTTAAGGTCATGCATAAAGGCAAATGGTATAAAATAAAAACAGAAAGAAACATGCGAAGACAAAATATATACATGCAACACACAAAATGTTTTCCCTACCTTTAGTGCATGGCTGTTTCTTTTCTGAGTCATCTGTTCAAAGCCAAGTTCAGAGGAGGTGAAAGAAATCTTCATATGATATAATTGGCTACAGATGGAAGAAATATTCATTCCAAGAAAAAAAAATATATATTTCTATACAAAGTCAACTTTTTCGAGAAAGATGACCAAAATGTTTGTGTAGGGAAGGTTTAATAGTTCACAAAGTACAATTATATACTTTAAACATTTAATACTTTGTACATCTCCAATAAGGACTTTGGTTAAAGACTTTAGTTTAGCGAACTTATATAAATAATCAAAATATGTATTGGTGCAAAGAATAAATATATTTTTCTCAAAGTTGTATGGGTTTACACATTTATATTATCAGACACCCATGAAGTCATCACAAAATCTAACTAATAGATAATTCTACATGTGCCAACCTACAAATATTGTTATATCATAATTTATCAATCCTAAATGAGCGAACATTCAGATGACTTGCATGAAAAAGTGCACCCTTAATAGCTCCTGCATCACTCCAGATGGCGATTATAATCAGATTCTGCTGAACAAATGCACTTGATCAACATGAAGTGCTGCTACCTTTCTATAATTGCTTGAACTTCTCACTTTGGTGTTGAGCAATCAAGTTTGAGGTAACGCTTCATGCGTAGATCTAAAGTTATCCTTTGGTCTCCAATAATCTAGTCTGCTTCAGTGGGTAAGAATATTAAGCCATGACCATTGAGTAATGAAGTCCATCATTCTATGGTTAAAACATATTTATTAAGGAAGGCATCATATTCTTACACAGCTTACTGCCCACATCCATAGGCCGGCAGAGCGGGAGTATCAGAAATATACACAGCGTGTGTGCCACAACCCGGAGGCCGTCCGCGCCAGTCATCATGTAGTGCTCCTGAGGGTGCATTCCTTCCATTTTGAATATGTACAAAATAACGTTAACAAAACTAACTTCCCCGTTTCCCCCCCACCCCCCCTCTTCCCCCCTCCCCGAACCGATGTGCTATATGTTGTCGCCATTGAGGCCACCATCCCTGCGAAGAGTCACAGTTGTGTGCCTTCTTGCCACTTCATGGTTCCCGCTTGGCCCCCTGTCCCTTCCTCCGTTTGTGGTCCGGTCCCATCCCCAGCCCTCGTCCCCTCCCAGAGATATCAATTAAGTTGTGCCTGGTGTAGTGGATTCGGGAGGTGTATCCGTGAGACGGAGAAGGCGGAGGTATCTTGGACAAGTCAGCTCATTCATCTCTGTCGATAGCAAGGACAGCAGGGGTTTCCAGACAGTGTGGAAGGTGGCCATGGAGCTAGTAAGGGCGGCTTGTATCCGTTCCATGCCTACCGTGTACCAGAGACGGTGAAGCCAGCCCGTGTGTGTGGGTTTGGTTGGTTTCCCCAGAGTGAGAGAATGTGCTGTACCGCCGCCCCCATCGCTAAACCCATCTGCCTCCCCGGACTGATTTTAAGGGGAACGTTAGTGGATTGGGTAACCCTAGAAGTGTATAGGCAGGGAATCGGGGGATCTCAGTATCAAAGTGTCTGTCGATCTCTTCTAGTACAGTGTGCCAGTAGTCCGTTAGTTCCCTACAATCCCAGAGGAGATGCGTGAGGGTACCCTCAGCGTCGCAGCCACGCCAGCATGTGGGACTTCGATCAGGGTTTCCCCGATGCAGTCTAGCCGGCGTCAGGTACCAATACGTAGTGATCTTGACTGCTGCCTCTCTACTAGCCGTATTACGGGCTGTGTGATTGGCTCTGTAATAAATGTCTGTCCATTCCTTCTCCGTCAGGTCTCTCCCCAGCTCCCTCGCCCAACTCCTCTGTCCAGCAGTAGGCACAAACGGGGTCCGGGGGCGGAGCATTTTATGGATCTCCGAGATCAATTGCTTGTCTGAAGATTTAGTCAGGAGCCACCGTTCGTACGGCGTGAGTTGTCTGCCCACCTCGAGTCGCACTTCCGGATGGAGTAGCCAATGTCGTAGTTGAAAATACTGGTATCGCTGGGGTGCCTCTATATTGTAGGATTGCATTGCTGTCGACAGGGGAAGGAAGCCGTCCAGGTCAAATAAGTGCCCAGCCGACCTACACTCAGTGGCTCTCCATTGTGGGAAAGCTGTTGCTTCTGTCCCTGGTAGGAACTCCGGATTGTCGAAGAGGGGCGTGATAGGGGACGGGAAGGAGGTAAGTCCTCGCTTAACCGCTACCGAGTCCCACACTTTTAGCAATGTATGTGTGATCGGGGACCCCTTCAAGTTAGGTGGCCGGTCTGGGCGTTTCAGAAAAGGAATCTTCCACAAGGACGTGTTTGCTAGGGCGCGGTCTTGGAAAAGCCACCGCTTTCAGACTCCGGCCTGCTCCATTCTACCAAGTATCGCAATTGAGCCGCCTTGAAATATTCCATAAGGTGAGGAATGCCGAGCCCGCCTTCGTCGAGGGGTTTGTGGGATAGAGCCCTTGTCATGCGAGGGCGTGCTCCAGCCCATATAAATTGTTGTACTGCTCCCTGCAACTTGCGTATAATTCCCGCCCGGGGCCCCACTGGGATGGTCTGAAAAATGTAGAGTGCCTTGGGAAGGATGTTCATTTTTATCGCAGCTATTCTCCCAAGAAGAGACAGCGATTGTTTCTGCCATCGTCCAAGGGTCAGCTGCGTTTGGGACAAGAGCCTGGTGTAGTTCAGGTCAACTGTGCGCGTGACCGTAGGGGCCAGGGTAATGCCCAGGTAGTTGAGCTTATCTTGAATTTGCAGTTCCCCATATGCGGGGTGATCCAGTGCCTGCATATTAGTATTGCAACCCAGGGGTAACATGACCGATTTTTCAACATTAACCTTAAACCCCGATGCCCGGCCAAACTCCTCCAATTCTGTCAGGAAGGCCGGGACGGATCTCTCTGGAGATTCCAGGGACGCCAGAATATCGTCTGCATATAGGCTTATCGTATGCCGTTCCCCCCCGAAGGGAATCCCAACAATCTCCGCATTGTCCCGGATTTTTGCGCCAAGGGTTCCACGTAGAGTGCGAAGAGCAGGGGTGAGAGGGGGCATCCCTGCCGTGTTCCTCTCTGGATGGTAAAGGCCCTAGACGTTGTGCCGTTCACCCTAATCGTGGCTGTAGGGCTGGCGTAACAGCTGGCTACCCAGCCTCGGAATCGCTCCCCGATCCCAAAATGTGCCAGAGTGGCACTAAGAAACCCCCAACTAACGCGGTCAAACGCTTTTCTGCGTCTACCGAGAGTAGCACTGCGTCCATCTTGGTACGATGTGCTTTGTCTATTAAGTGCATGACCCGCTTGGTATGATCACTGCTCTGGCGGTTGGCGACAAATCCGCTCTGGTCCGGTTCAATGATACCTGGTATGTATGGGCCTAGACGTGCCGCTAGAATACCAGTGAATAGTTTTAGGTCTAGATTCAGCAGGGAGATAGGTCTGTAAGCGCTACATTGGGTCCCGTCTTTCCCTGGTTTGGGGATTACCACGACGTCTGCCGCTAGCATATCGGGAGGAATGGACCCAGGGCCGTGAAAGGAGTTAAAGAGTCTCATCAGAATCGGAGCTATTAAGGGGCATAGGGCTTTATAGAACCCCGCGGAGAATCCATCGGGGCCCGGTGATTTGAGAGGTTTCAACCTTGAAATTGCGCTAATCACCTCTTCGACCCTAATGGGTGCATCTAGTGTCCCTGCCTCGTCTAATTTCGCCGTGTGTATCCCGTGGAGGTAGGCTTCCCCTCCGATACCGTCGTGCGGGGGTCCTTTGTACAATGTGGCGTAATACGCCCGTAAGGCCTCCGCTATCTCGTCGTCCCGGCACACTATATCCCCATTTGCCTTTCTGAGGGCCTTTACCCGTGCTTTCTCCACTCTGGCCCGTAATTTACTTGCTAGTAGTCTCCCTGCTTTGTCCCCCCCCAGATAGTATGTGTGTTTCAGGTGAATGGCCGCGTGTTCGGCCCTGTCTAGGTCTAGCGCCGCTAGTTGCACCCTAACGGCGCGCAGCTGCCTCCAGATACGGGGGGCCCCTGTCCGACTATGTATCCGTTCCAGCTCTAACACCCTAGCTGTGAGATTATCTCTCGTGTCCCTGCGTTCCCTGGCCTCCGCTGCGGCGATAGCTATCAGTTCTCCCCGAACCGTAGCTTTGAGCGCTCCCCAAAGTGCCGTAAGGGGGGTTCCCGGGAGATCGTTCCGATCCAGATAGTCGGAGACGTATTGATGTAATTGCTGGGTCGTACCTGCCTTCTGCAGCAGGGATTCCCGAAAGCGCCATCGTCCGGGCGGTCTGCGTTGTGAGGGGGCGTTAAGGATCAAGTCCACTGCGTCATGGTCCGAGAGAGCCGCTGGGGAGATCGTCACGCCTCTACCAGGGGCATCAGGTCCGCCGTCCCTATAAAATGGTCCAGTCTAGCGTAAGTGCGGTGGGCGTGGGAGTAATAAGAGTATTGTGTGGTGTGTGGGTGGGTCTCCCTCCAAATGTCCACCAGGCCCCTCTCTTTTAACCACTGTTTACCTGAGGTTGACAGTGCTCCCGTCTGGCCATATCGCTGTACCGATCTGTCCAACTCCCTGTCCATGACTAGGTTCAGGTCCCCACCCACCAAGATCCTTCTGTCCGTAGTGGTCAATACCTCTGCAAGCGCTGTGTGGAGGAACTGTTCTTGCCCCGTGTTAGGCGCATAGATGGACCCGACCACCAGGGGGACACCTCCCACCTGTATTGTATACGCCAGCAAGCGACCCTTGATTTCCGCTATTCTGTCACCCACTGTGCCCTGAAAGCTTCGTGCTACTAAAATAGCTACTCCTGCCGTCTTAGTCTGTGTGGAGGAGTAAAATTGTTGGGGAAAAGCACGAGATTTCATGCGGTGCCAGTCTTTGGGGAGGAGGTGCGTCTCTTGTAGGAGACAAATGGAGGCTCCGGAGTTTTCCAGGTAGGACAGTACCGCTCTCCTCTTAATGGAGTTATTCAACCCCTTGACATTCAAGGTGAGGATGCGAACCGTCGAGACCATCCTCTAGGGGGATCTACGGAAGGCTGTATCTGCGTGTGCTTATGGTATGTGGGCGCCTCGCTCCAACTCTGAAATAAATAGCACATCGGTTCCCTGTCGCCCTCCCCTCCCTAACCCCCTTTCCCAGTCCCATCCCGAACTCCCCACCTCCCCCCTTCCCCGGATCCCCCCTCCCACCCTCCCAACCCCCAACTGGTTCGTCCCCAACCTGTACCATTGTCCGATGCCCATCATCCGTCGTGGTGGGCAGTGGAATCCGACAAATCCCGGGGATCTCCGTGGCCTGACGAGCTCCGGCTCCCCGCTCCCGAACCCCCGGCAAATCTATTTCAGTATTAGTACTAGTATGTCCCCCCGTGCGTTGAGAGGCAGACCAGGGATTCAGCTATGTTCGGGCGACGCCGTGTCTTTCGATACTGCTGCCAATGCTGCTTGGCGTTCTTGAGTCATGGTGAGGGAATCCGGTCTTTGAGTGAAAGGAACTATCCCCTTGCGCCGCACCCTCTGCCATCCTGGTTCAGATGATTTCGTAGGCCTGGAAGGCGAGGCCGCCGGAGTCTCCCCCCCCAGACCGAGCAGCTCCGAGGTTTCTTGGATGGAGCGCATTTGCTGGAGTTTGCCATTCCATTGAAATATCAAACGAAAGGGATGTCCCCATGATTAGGCCACCCCTTCTCCCGCAGATGTGTCGTTATATCTTTAAAGGCTCTTCTCCTCTGCAGCGTTATCGCGGCGAGATCCTGGTATAGCGCTACCGCGTGGCCTTGGAATATGATAGGTTGTTTGCGCCTAGCCTCTCTCTGGATACGCTCCTTCAGTGTGTACTCTGGGAGGAAGGCCAGCATGTCCGCCGGAGGGGCCGGCGCTCGTCTCGGGGGGCCCACCCGGTGTGCGCGGTCTATTCGGATCTCAAACTCCGGGCCCTCACCCAGAATGTCGCGAAACAGATCCTGGAGGTACCCGGTAATGTCTGCCCCCTCCGCCTGCAATGGAACTCCCCTGACCCTTATGTTGTTACGTCGGGACCGGTTTTCCAGGTCCTCCGTGTGGGTCTGGAGGTCCAGCTGTTGGTCCCGGAGACGTAAGACTCCTGCTGGAGTTGTTCAATTTCCTCCCCTTGGGCGGTTTTGCGTTCCTCCACCGCAGCCACTCTCTCTCCGAGCCCGTCCACATCCCGGCGCACTTCTCGGATCTCTCCGGTGACCTCTTGCTTCAGGGTCTGGAAGTCTTCCCTGAGGGTGTTGAATAGGGATTCCAGGAAGGACCTCGTGATGGGCTCCTCCCCCTCTTCTGAGTGGTCCTGTGACTTGGGGGGTGTCGAAGCCCTACCGCTTCTATCGCCGAGCAGGGCTCCCTTTGCCATCATCTCCTTGATTAAGCGCTCTCCCTTCTTCCGCTGGGTCGCCATCCTGGACCCCTGGTGGCCACTCTCCCTCGAGCTGTCGCCCTAATCACTCAGTGGCAGGCTGCCTCGTGGCCTACCACCATCCGGCAGTTTAGTAGTGCGGCTAACGCGTGGCAGGGCCTCCCAGTAGGGAGCCCGGGGCCCCTCGATTCCTTCGCTGTACTGGCCCAGTATGTGTCGCAAATGGCCGTCCCTCCATCTCAGGCCCTTATGTCACCTGCCCCCTGGGCGCTCAGAGCCGGCGATCACCCCTGGCAGCTTCAAGCAGCCGACTCCTTGCCTCGTCCTCCCCCGGTGCAGCTGTCACTCCCTCTTCCACCACTGGGCCCGTCGTGCCGCCACCTTTCTATGTGTGCCCCTTTACTCACGACAGGTGCCCCGATCCGGGGGAGAGACCGCAATGACTGCGCTCCGACTACACCCAGCACGGGTCTTCGCCGCTCGGCCACAGCGACGTCGTCCCGGTCTGGTGCCTTGCCTTCGGTGGGGGCCGTCCCTTGTCTTGATGGGGCCAAACTTCGTGGGCCCACAATTAGGCTGCCGGCCTCTGGTCCGAATCTGTGTTCCCCAACCTGGGCACTCTCCTGCTTGGCGGGCCAGTCTGTGAGGCCCGTTGCAGCCTACCGACCTCCGCAGCAGCGACGTCCTTGCGGGGCCGCCTTTCCAGCCTCCAGCGCTCACGGCAGGCCACTCCACAGGCCGCAGATCCCCGGGCCTCGATTACGGCGTGTACCTCGCTGCGGGGTCTCTGCCGCCGGATACCGCTGCGTCGCCGCTCGCTGCTGAACTCGGGTCCCCCTCTCGGGGAGACTCGGCGAATGCCGTCCCTCTCTCCGCTGGGTCGGGTGAGCTGGCGGAGCACCCGTCAGCAGGTCTGCACCCCCGCTCCGGCGTATGCGAAGCGGTCAGGCCCCGGGCGCCATCTTTCTTCTCGCACTGATCTGCGGTGCTGGGCCACCTCGGGAGCTCTCTCGTCCCCTCTCCGGCCTCCTGGCACTGCTCGTCGCTGGTGGAGCCCTGCCCCTCCGGCAGATCGACGTCTGCTCTCCTGTGGGGGGTATAAAGCTTGAAAATCACCGGGGAACTGACCAGGGAGCGGGGAGCCCCGGAGACACACGTCCGCTCAGCTCGCCATCTTGGCCACGCCCCCAAGTCCATCATTCTAAAGTAAGAAGTAATATTAATAAATTCACTCAGCATCAATCCATATGATGTTCACAGTCATAGATATACTAAAAGAAAAACTGATGTCCAGGATTCTACAGGCCTCTACCAGCACAGTAAACATTACAGTTTATGATTTTGTAATTAGGAAAAGAGCGAACAACTACAGCTTCATCAGATGGATAGCCCTAAGAAAATCTCTTTTCCTAACGGACATTGCTGTACAGCTAAAGTTTGCAAAGCATGACTATAATACCCTCAGGGAAGATGAGACCAATAAATATAATCCTGTAGTTTCTTACAAGACTGATTGTTGCCCAGTATGCACCATCTTTAGGTATGTCGTGGAAGGCACATGGTCACAGTCTGCCTGGCTGTAGTTTGTAAGTTAGTCCACAGCTAGCTTGCCAGTACAAAACTGGGCCATATTTGCTGGGGAACTTTCAAAAAGGTACAGAGAGAGGTGCATTAACTAATACCCTGTAACAACACCAAGCTTATGTGGCTTTGTAAGGATAAGTAAGTCTGAATTCCTCTCAGGTGATGCAAGATATTGGAACAGACATTGAATTCATGGTGCACTTACTTTCAGACAAGATTCTTACAGAATTCTTTAATGTTACTTACAATACAAAGTAAATCAAAACTATATTTACTAGGACCAATGATTCACAACACTACGTGCATTTCCATGGTTCCTATTTATACAGAAAGTTTGCATGCCGTTCTTTAATGTGAGAAAACTTTTCAATAGTTCTTTAGTTAAAATCTGGAATCTGATTTATTAGTTCTTTTTCTATTGACAGCATGGCCAGTGCATTTAGTTGAGCTTGGGTCATTGTGTTTCTTAAAAATGTTTTTATCCTCTTCAGTGTGGAAAAACATCTTTCAGCTTTAGATGTTGTCATGGGTGTTGTAATGACAATTCTCAATAATTTAAGAGTGTCTGCAAAAGACTTCTATACGTTGTGTTTAACATAAAAATATATATAAAGTCAGGGCACCGCCTGTAGCCTGATGAAAGTCCTGTTTTTCATAGAGTATTGATAGTTCAGTGTGCAATCTTGACTTGTTGAGCATGTTTCATTGAGAGCTGAAGTAGGAGCTGAAGTAGGAAAACATTTGCCATGTTTTTGAAACTGGACACTATGCAGTAGTGTTGCACTGACGAGATGCCTTGTAAATGCAAAGTGCTCCCTGGCATGCACAACAATAATGTCACATACTTCTTTTCCCTCCTGAATCACGGTACTTATCTGCAGTTTGAGGTTTGTAAATTAAGTCCAAATTGTCAATGGATTCCCATACCTTGTTGATTCTTATCACAAAGTCTCAAGTGGCCCTTTGTACAAATACAGTATCAATGTCTCGCTTTTGCATCTGATTGTACAAAATATTGACATGGTGCATTATGCTGTGTAACAAAAAAAAGAAACATCCTCTTTTCCAGAGTTCTGGTAAAGCTCTTGGCTTCACATACATGAATGGAATCAAATGTAGTGTTTTCTGTGATCGATTTCACGCATTCTACAAGGTCGTGTCTGTGTTTATAAATTATATTGAAAGCTCGAATGTTGAAGTTCCAGCGATTTGCAAACCCTTTCTGTATTCTTCTTGCCACTATCTGTTCAGTCCGTTTTGGAGAACGGGAAAAAAAGCACTAATGCCACCCAATTCTTTAAAGAAAATCCTGACTCTGGATATTTTCGATGCAGCCTGTTCCATGATTAGATTTAGTTGGTGGGCATAGCAATTGACTTAGGGGCTCATTACGATGGCGGACGGACCTGAGTCCGTCCGCCATCGTTACGGGAATTGTGACTGCCCGCCTATATGGCGGCGGTCCCGCCCATGGAATCACAATGCGACCGCCACGGTGGCGGTCACTTTGGCCATTTTTACCATTGCGGTGAGTGCTGCAGGCTGCAGCACCCGCCGCAATTGTAAAAATGCAGGGTTTGCATTTCCCTGCACTACGTGGCAGGCACCATGCAGTGCCTGCCACATAGTGCAGGGAAATGTAGGGGGCACCTATAGTGCAGTATGGAAGTGCCCCTGCTGAAGGGGGGCCCGCAACGGGCCCCCAAAGTCAATCTCCACCAGCCTTTGAATGGCGGGTGAACCGCCATTCTAGGCTTGCGTAGATGAAGCATACTAATATGGCGGACGGTGCCTGTTAGGCACCGCCACCATTCTGGGTATGCTTTGCGGGTCCGCCAGGCAATCTGAACAATTGCCTGTGGCGGACCCGTGGCGGACGGAATTCCCATCCGCCAGAAAACCGCCTGCCATCATAATTTGGCAGGCGGGGAATGGCCGCAATTTGGCGGTGAATCCGCCACCGGCAGGCTGCCGGTGGCGGATTCACCGCGATCGTAATGAGCCCCTTAGTGTGCATTTGGGTAGATATCTCAGATTTTTTTAACCCCACAGGATGCGCCACATATGACACTGGCACCATCATAGCTCTGAGCAATTAACTTCTCTTTACCACAGTGCTCTGGGAAAATAAGGTTAAGTTTGTGAAGAATAGCTGCTGAAATGGTATCTGCAGATGAATCTTTAAGATACGAAAAGCAATAAATTTTTTCCACTACCTTGGACTCAATGTAGTGGAAAAGAAGTACTGACTGCGTCTTGGTAGCAACATCAGTTGTATCACCCGCCTGGATAGCCAGGTAATTAGTGCTTCTTAATTGCTATTTAATAGTTTCTCTTGTTTCCTCCAGCATACAGTCCAGCATCTCATTCTGGATTGTCTTAGAAGTGCCTTTAAACACAGTTGCAGTTTTCAAATGTGCTTCCATTGCGCTGTCTATACATTTAAATAAACACTTTTTTAATGACGCCCAATTTCCTTAAAAGAAACAAGTGGCATGTAAAAAAAAAAATATTACTTTAAAGTTGAGAGTTGGCAGCAATCCCCTGGGCCACTGCCTACTCCCCAAGAATTTTTTTTAACATTCACAAAATGTTACCCCTTCCTATTAGTAAAAAGTTTGCCACCTCCTTTGAGGAGTCTGTGGGTTTTCAATGATTTGTAGCCGAAATTACAGTCACAAACCATTGGTACATTGCATGTGGATTGCAATTTTGAAGGGAAACCCTAAACATGCATCTTATGTATTTCTAAACTCATTTAGCAATATGTTAACCATTTACCAAATTGCAAAATGGGTTTAGTACACAGTAAAAAGCCATTTACCAGTTGCAGACACTGACTTAGTGAACCGCAGGGTTTGAGACCACTAAAAACCTTAGAACATCTGGCCCCAAGATTGTAAGCAGCCTCTGTTGGTTTAAAACCAATAACTCCTAGTTGAAGGTCTGCCTAAGACACCTGAGATTCTATCGAGGGATATAATGGCTTGACATTTAAAAGATGAATGACTGATTATTTTACAGATTAGCCTAATTGTTTTGTTTACCTGCATTATGTAATCAAACTAGGTGGATGCTTGTAAAAATTAATAATTGTTGACAAGAACATCTGCAGGCTCAGTGAATATTCATATTCTTAAACTTCTTTGAAGATGCTGTTTTTCTGGAATTATTCTAATGTGACTGGTTGATGAAGTATGTGATGAAGACCTCAAGGGTGGGATGACACAGCCTAATTATTTTGGCATATTAGATTTTGACATAAGGGGCCTTGGTCTTAGGGCACTGATAATTATGACTACTTCACCCTCCTGGACAGCAGTGACTTTGCAAACTGTGGCAGTAGAACGTGAAGGTTAGTGGAGCCAATGGTGGACCACAGAGAGTCAGTTTTGTCACAGAAAGCATATCATGAGGATGTCACATAGTTAATGTGTGGAGGGTGAGCTTGCATGAGATGGTGTGCATTCAATGCATACTGGTTGAACTGAAGCAAAGTATGCCTACCATTTTGAAAGATTCCATCCTCTTGTATGACATGAAAATTGGGAACAAATAAAGTAGTATTTATTTTTTCTATATAAATATTTTTTTAAATTAATGTTTAATAATGTTTAAAAAATCGAAATAAATGATGTTCTTTTAACACCATTTTCTATAGGGTTCTATTTGAAGTCCTTGTCTCAATTATTTTGTATGAGAGTGTTTTGCTGTACCAGTGGTTGGCCATGTGTGGTGCTGGACTTGCACCTGGTTTGGAAAGGAGTACATTTACAACAGTTTTGAGCCCTTTTGGCTGTAGTAACTGTAGAAGATCTGTTTGTGAATTGCAATGGGTTTACTCTTTTTTGGTGGGTGCATGTTCCTCGCCAAAAACCCTTCCTTAACCCTCTCTAAACTCCTCTTTAGTCCTGCCTGAACCTCTTTAATTATGTAATAAGTATACCACATTTTCTAGCCACACATGTCCCTCTCACATATACTAGAAAAAAGGAAGGAGTATGTTTGCGGATATTGCTGCAGTCAGGGCGGAGATCTCCGCACAGAAGAGATAGGCCAGGCAGAGAACTCCGCACGTTGGTTAGTAAATAGCATTTTGTAGTCTGTGTTAGTACTATTGTAGTTCTACTAAATATACTACAAAATGCATTTTGTGAATAGGCCCCTTAGTAGTTTTTAGGTCTCGCCTAGCGTTGCAGCGCGCATGCGCTGCTCCCTCTGCGAGGCATCTTGTAATCAAGCCAATTTCAGAAGTGGAGTCTAGGCTCCGCCCCTTCTTTCCATTGGCTTGCGTCATCGTGCATGCTAAACCCTGGCTTTCCATTGTCAGTGAGGCTTTTAGTCCCTCCTTGTTACCGCCCTGTCTCCTTTTGGCCCCGCCCACCCGGACTGGATCTTTTACTTGCGGCAGTACACGGAGTCTTTTAATTACTGGGTAAGCACTTTTTTTTCACCATTTGTGTATGGTTGCTTTCAGTTTTTATGGCGAGCGACGGCTTTCTATGTATGTGGCTCGCTGTATTTACCTTAAAGTATTGTTTTTATATATATATATAAAGTGCCCCATGCCGCGCTGTCACTTAAATATGCTCCCCTTCCCCCGCTGCACGCACAACGCGCAAAGCGAACACCGTGTTATTTCAAGCAATCTGCCGGCGCCATTGTTGTTATTGTCCCAGGATCTGTGTCCGAAGGACAGAGCAGCCTGTTTGTGTTCGGAGGTGGTGGGACCGTGCACTGATAGCGTGTCTCGTTTAGGTTAGTCTCTTCCTGCACCACTGTATCAACTTTCTCTTTAGACCTCCTTCTGTTCCTGGCCTCTCAATTTCAGTGCCTGTTGCATGGCCCGTCCTCTAACTATCCAGGAATGTTCCCTTCTCTCCATATCCCTCCCTCTATGGCCCTGCCCTCTCTCTTTCTAGCCCCCCCTTCTCTTTTTCTGACCCTTGCGCCCGTCTCTCTCTCCAGCTCTCATGTTGTCACCCCTCTCTTCCCCGGGCCTGCCTCTCCCCGCGCGCCCTCCCAGGCGTTCTCCGATTCCCCCGATGGCTCCGTCCTCTGCCCTCGACTCTCACTCTTAGCTGTAGGCACTGAGTCCCCGGAGCGCCTCGCCATGGCTGCGGAGCTGGAGTCAGTGGAACGGGTCCTGGAGAAGCACCTTCCGGAGCGGGAGCTGAAGAGGATCCTGTATGGGGCGGGAAGCAGGTGAGGGGCAGTTCTGGGACGGGGAGCAGTCCCGGGACTGGGAGCAGTCCCGGGAGCATACACCGCGCTTTATCTTTTAAACATGCTCCCTCCCCTCCCTGCTTCACGTTTGGCTGCCGCACTTTATGCTTGGTAGGACTTTTAAATTAGTTGATTTCTCTTTAAGGGACTACACGCTTTTCTTTAGTTTTGCACAGCGCTGCATTCCTGCACACGCTACGCTGCTTCACGGCCGGCCGCCGTGCTTCATACTTGCTAACACTTTTAAATTAGTTAGTTTAAGCAACTGTGCGCCTTAGTTTGGCACGGCACGGCACTCCTGCACGCGATATGCCCTGGTGAGCAAAGCATGCCGTGCTTTATCAACAAAACATGGCGACCGCACGGTTTTATTTTGTTTTATTTTCGGCCACTACAAGTTATCCCGCTTACCAACCAACCCTCCCTATTTTCCAGACTCAAGCACGGCAACCAATAATAGACGCTGCACTTTCTCTTTTAAAGACACTGCCTCCCTGCTTTACGGCCGCCGCGCTTCATGCTTGGTAAAAGTTTGAAATGAGTTGCTTTATCTTTAAGCAACCAGAACCCTCAACTTTTAATTGCTAGTACGAACTGCCATGCTTTCTTTTTTAAAAACACATCCTCTACGCTTTACGGCCAGCCGCACTACATGCTTGGTGAGTGATTAAAGTGATGTGCATGGCACTGATCGGTATTACCTGCAGATTCAGCAAATACATGAGGAACAATTTGCTGTAGAAATGTTATCACACACTGTCCCACATTTAATGCGCTGGCGTGCGCCTTTGTTTTGCATGGCGCGGCACTCATGCATGCTCTCTAGGGTACGGATCTTACTCCAGTCCCGCTCAGTCACTGCCTGTAAACTAGCAACTGCAACCACTTCAAAAACTGAGATCAGTGCTTACACAGCCACACCCATATGCTCTATGCACCAAGGTCTTCTTGTCGCCTCCTTGTCCGTCTATGGGTTAATATATATATATATCGCTGACTTCGTCTTTAAAATTCCAATTCCAAGGACAGACGAACACGGACCCAAAGTTCCTTGTGCAAAAAAGTTTTATTTGCCCTGCATCGCCACCAAATCACTGCTGCAGTTTCAGGAAGGTGCATATCTCCCTCGTGCTTCTTAAGTCAAAAACACTTACATTTCAAAGCCAATAGCTCTAACTCTAAAAAATGCGAGACCTATTGCATTGCAAATGCTTGTTTACTTAGTGAAGATTTCCTAGTCAACTGTTCGACTTTGACAACCCTTTCTTTTTTCACTAAAGCTTCAATTTTTCGCAGTGTAAACGGATCTGTTTCATCCTGTCTGAGTTTACTTCAGGACATTTCTCTTACATGAACACCTCAAAGGCATCTTTTAAGGCAGTGTGACTAATCTCACTTCAAAGTCTTAAATCCATAATATGTTCTTGCATAGCTTTTTAATCTATTCAATTTCTTACTAATTGATTGTTGACCTTGTGTTTCCTGCAGTGCTTTCTGCATGGTGACGGGTCCCACTCCCACTATACTAGTACATGACCCTTTATGCTCACTCTTCCAATCCCTTAGCACTTTGTTTCCCCTATAATGGTTCGGGTATTTATATGGTGCTTACTAACCCTGACAAGGAGCAGAAGTGCATTTGGGATGGGTAGGCCAATAGTCCATAGGAGCCCACAGTTATTGATTAATCAAGCATTAGGATTGTACGGGCTCGCGCTGTTTTAATTTGGTGTCATTCAATGTGAAATCTTCTTTGCATGCAGCTTAGTACGAGGTTGTGCAGGTTTCATATTTCATATTATTTTCAAGCAATTGAGTTAATGGGATGTTTTACACTAATAGTAACATTGTCATGTATCTGGACAATAGATTGCTATGCTGTTTGTGGTGATGCATACAGTCGATGCATTTTTATGCCATTTGTGAACAGTTTTCAAGCAGTTATTTTGGGATAAAAATGTATTATATGAATTAATAAAAAAGCCTTTTAGTTTGAGGACTATAAATGTTTAAAGCTGCAGTATAGAATTGTGTCTGATTGCACAGAAAAAAACGTGATTTAGGGAGAAACGCTCATTTGTATTTTGCAGTTCAGGCATATTGTACCATGTTGGTATTTGCATATGGTTTTATATGTGTCAGAACCCCTTTCAGAATGCCACAAAGCAGGCATGGGTTGCTGGGCCCAGCCGTGGTGCTTATCACACCTAAGGGTATCCAAGCGCTGGGGACCGTCGAGGAGATTAAGTGAGCTATTGCCCAGAGTCACATGTTGCTGAGCTGAGCTGCCGCCGGGGATCGAACCGTGAAACCTATGCTCCAGAGTCAGCCGCTCTGGCCGCTGCGCCACACCTCTCCCTCAGCCTCAGGCCTTTTACTTCTGATGTTCCGGGGCCTGACCTACTATGGATCCAGCTAAACTGGGCCAAGTACCCCTTCTGCACTTGAGTCTCAATAGTAGCTGTGGTCGAACAGCCAAGGCTCCCTTGGGGGAAATGTAGATACAGGTCAGTGAACACGACTCATAACTCAAAGTACAAACAGTACGAACAATAAATCAATGTCCAGCCAAATACTTGCTTTTACAAGAAAAATGTGTATTTTATGTCTAACTCTACACATGCAAAGAAATGCTATATTCAAATGCAACTACACAATCCCCCTTGAGGTCTAGTAGTTGTGAGGCAAATCACTGCCCCACCCTCCTTAGTGTATAGTGTTCAGGGTTATTCCCCATTCACTGGTGGCCACATCAGGGAATGTAAACTATTAGACTATACTCAAGAGTTCCCTTGGACTCTTCAGGATTTTAGTCAAAAGTGTCTTTAGTGCCCCAGCACCTTCAGCAGCAAACCCCCTGGGCACTTAGGCCCTAGTTCAAGTCTTACTCGCTTCTGCAGCCCAGAAGCGTTTGGCATTACAGCAGGTGCCCTCAGTGAGGGTACTCACGAGATCAGATCCTGCTCAGAGAAGTCAGGCTACTCGCCCTACATATGGATTGGCGTGGCTGCTCTCCCCAGCAATCAGAGCAACTTCCAGCTCACAGCGATGTGGTAAGTTAAGTTTTCCCCAGCGGTCCTTTGGCTCCCAACTGGAGTCCTGTGAAGGCATGTTACCCTCCTTGGTATCTCTTGGCCCTTGATGGGGGTCAGTCTGGGCAGAAGTCACGGTGCGGCTAGACCCTCTAGTCTCAGACTCACTTCCGTCCTGGTCGACTGCCTGAAGTCTGGTGATTTGGTCCCGGCAGCCCCTCCTGGCACATGGGGTTGCTGTGGTACCTTCTGGATGCAACACAAACTGCTCAGGTGCAATCTCCCACACCACAGCGGCCCCTCTGTGGTTGACCCTCAGGCATTCACGAGTCCTGGCATGCTGGTCACAGAACTTATTCACCGGTGGCCCCCTCTGGCAATCTGGGTCACTGCAACAAGGCTGTGTGCTCTTGGCGCCCTCCGCATAGCGCTCAATACGTAGCACTGTCTTTGGCTGCCCTCTCCTGGCATACGGGGGTTCCCGAAAACAGTAGTGCACACAGGCTATAGCCCTATCGTTCCACCACCAAATCTTCACACCTTGCACATGGAGTCCTCATGGTAGGGCTCCCCACTGGACCTCGCTCCTTTCAATGCTCTCTTCTTCCTAGGGTACACTGGTCTTTGCAAGCAGGCAGTCACTGGTGATCTTGGTTTCCCAGGGTGATGTCCCCTCAGCCTGCAGGGAAACTAGCAGGGCTTGGCTGCCCCAGTCTTGTTCACAGGCAGACGTCTTGCAGAGATTCCTTCTCTCCCAGAGCCTGTCTGGCTGCTTGGCATATGACACATTTTTGGGGACTCAACCTCCCCTTCTTATAGTTCTTTTCTAGACACCAAATGTGATTTAGGGTCTAGGGACCAGATGTATCAAGCGTTTTTCCTGTTCGCAAACGGGCCGATTCGCAGAATCGGCCCGTTTGTGAACAGGAAAGCCTTTGGGATGTATCATCCCAAAGGCATCACAGAAATAGGAATCGCAAAATTGCGATTCCCTATTCATGAATGCATTTAAGGAATCGCAATTTGCGATTCCTTAAGTGAAATGCAGGAAGCAAAAAAAATTGCAACCTGCCTTTAAGGAATCGCAAATTACCACCAACTTCAAGTTGGTGGTAATATGTTAATTCCATGAAAAATGCACTTTTTGCATTTTTCAGGTGCCATGTGGCGTACATACATGCCTTTAGGGCATGTATGTACGCCTACATGTGCACACATGCATATTCCAGGGGTGCAACAGGGTGTCCATTTGGCACCCTTGCATCCTTGAAGTAGATGCGCAATTTGCGAGTACCTATTGGGTACTCGCAAATTGCGCATGTAATTCCATTCATTCCTATGGGCCTCTAGGCCCATAGGAATGAATGGGAAGCCATTCCTTATTTGCGACTCGCAATTTGCGAGTCGCAAATAAGGAATATGTAGGAATCGCAATTATTATTGCGAAACCTACATACATTGCATTTTGTGATTCCATAATAGCGAATCGGTAAAATTCGCTATTATGGAATCGCAAAATCCAAAATTGATACATCTGGCCCTGAGTCTTTGAAGTTTTATGTTGGGATTCTGCTTCTTTTGAAGTGAACACTCCTCTCTGTCTTCTTTCCTCATGAAAGATGTCTGTCACAGCAGGCATGACTCTGAAGCTGATTGACCCACAACACAGTTCATGGGAGTGACCAGAGTTCACATCTGGATGTCAGCCATAATGATATGTACATCAAAAGGTTAATCCCAGACTCCCAGCCCTACTCTTTATGATTCCCTTATCAGCCCCATCTCCCTTCCTGAGATGTGTCCAGCCCCCTTCTACGTGATCTATCACTGAATCAAAGAGCAACCTCATGATGTGCAGAGGAAGTCTCTCCCTTCCCTCCAGAATGTGTCCCTCCCAGCTCCCACAAATGCAGCAATCCACAAATCTGTCTGGGGGGGATTCCTCTACTCCTCAGATCTTCACCAGACAGGCCTAGGCTTCCCAAAATGTAAGTCAGGGTACTCCATGTAATGCACTCTTGTAGGCACATTTACTCAGTTTACACTCACAGCACACTTATTGTCCATCACTAATCTCTCTGTGCTTTGTACCCTTGCATGTACACATTGATTCAAGCACACACACTGAGTCTGCATGCACTATTCAGCACTAAGGCTTTTCTATCTTTAACCAGGGTGCGTTATTTCCAAACCTTACAATGTGCGAACTGCTAAACACTTTCATGCATTGTACTTTATGCAAAGCACACATACACCCAGCACATGCTCTCCCTGGGCACGCACTGCACAGCACTATATCTCTCATGTAATGTATTTCTCTCAGGCATACATACACCCAGTACATGTACTAACCACACATGCACTGAACAGTACTGCTCCATCCTTGTACTGTACCCTTCCCAGCACACATAAAACCAACACATAGTCACTACTCCTGCGCCATTTAGCACCTCACATCAACCTGATGTAGGCCAAGGGTGAGTTAGGCACACAGTAGTGGAACCTTTCAAAAGGGGAATGAGTCTGTAGGCCTCACTCCAGTAACACAGGGTAAAAAGGGTCTGTTCACTACTACTGATTACTACCGGTATGCTACCACCACCGCGCTGATGCTGCTTAACTCCTGGTGAAGGAGGTAGCCTTCCACCACTATGAGGGTTATTGCTTTGGGTGCCCCTCCCGGTCTAACAAGACCGCAATCCGTGAGACAGGCCTATGTCATGGCGCACACACATGACCCTTGTTCACCTATGACAAAAAAATCAGCATTAGGGATCCAGACACAGTACAATTAGGCGCCCAGGACTGGGGTATGCGTCTTTACCATGCAGAAGACTTTTCCGTCTAACACTATGTTATTTATAAACATTTATAACAGAAGGTATTGGTCATATACAGGTGCACAGATTGTTATGTGAGCAGAGAACATGGGTGAAAAAAATTTACAATCTTTTTAAACAAGGTGCGTCTCCTTCGAGCCATCACTAAGACCGATTCCAGAGACTCTCCTAATCAGCTCCCTTGAAGTGGCATTAGATGTCCTGATATTATTAAATGAACTACCATGTTCTGTATCTCAATCTCAAATCATGTGAAAGGCCCCTGTCAAAATGTAATCTGCTGTGTAAAATCTTCTTTTGCATCTTCCAACTGGTGTAGGAGCACTTTGTGTGTATTCAGGATGAATGATGAAACTGGCATCATTAGACTTCCTCCAGAAAGCTCTTGATCATGATGTTCCTCCTTTTCCTCGGATCCTCCTTATCCCAGAGGAACCTGAATGGCATAACTTTAGAAAATTCAATTGATGTAGAACACATTTGTTTCTTAGAGGAGGCCAGACACACTTGTGGGTCAGCTATGTGGCTAAATCTGGGATCTTCTGACAGTTGCTGGGAATCTGTGGGTTAAATTTGATAGTAACTTATACTTATACCTTTGTCCACAAATTCTTGCAGTGCAGAGATTTTTTACTTCTTCATTTGGCAGCTAGAAAGATGGTAGCCCATGCTCTTATTACTTCTAGGATAGATTCATGTAATAGTCTTTATTTTGGCATTTTAAAATACTTAATCAATAAGCTACAAAGGGTACAAAATGCAGCTATGCTGTGCTCAAGCTCCCTTGCAAGAGTTCCATATCCGACGGGCTTAGGACTCCACATTAGTTACTGGTACATAAACTGATTCTATTTAAATCCCAGACTATTGTCTTCAGAACCCCTTTCATCTAACAGGTCAGAAATATCTTTCTGACCAGTTCATACGTTACAGTACTCAAAGGATTCTAAGATCAACCAATTTTAATCTCCTCCAAATCCTCAATTTCAGGTTGAATACTGGAAGAGGAAGATCCTTTTATATGCTACGAGCTAAAGCTTGGAACCAGCTCCCTCTCTTTTTGAGCCTAACTGAAAATGAGACAGTTTTTAGAAAACGCCCTAAAACCTGGCTTTTCTCCTTGTCAAATGAGTTTTTTGGTTGGCTTTTTAAAGATACTGGTTCTGTTGTCCTCCTCACTCTGGTGAGCTTCTCTTTAGCAATAGTCGTTGATAGATGGTCATGTGCATGGAATAGCACCAGGATGCTCTTTCAAGTATGATTGCGCTTTATAAATAAACCCATTCCTTCATTCATTCATGCATTCATTCGTTGCTAAGAGGCTGTTTCATTTGGAACATTCAGCCCATTTATTTAGAGATAGTAGTTTAAGCACAGGGAATTATTAGAATGTCCAAGCCGATATGATTATTCCGTGTGTCTGCCTTGAAGTTCCTGGCACCCATCTTCCAGAATCCAGTCTGGCCTTGTTATGCTTAGCTTATTATAGCCCATTTACCTGCCACTCTAAACAAAAACTACCCAACCCATTGTAATTAAACAAGAGACAGCCAAGTAGTAGAACCCTTTCAAATCTAGGAAGAAACATTTATCTTTTAGTGAATATGGAGAGTAAGGAATTCAGCTTGAGGAAGACATCATCCGCTTCCTCCTTTCCCCACTGCTTCACACTGGCCTGGAGTAAATCAGCATAATTGCGAAGGAGAAGAGCAATTTCTAAGTTGATTGTATCTTGGTAAATTTGATAGTCACTTCCTCCATATCCATGCAGTGTTGTAAAATATTCTCGGACAAGTCCTGAATACTAGAAACCAGGAAGGAGGGAGGCTCTTTGTGCTTCTCCCCTAAACATGGTGACAGTGGTGTATAGCTGATTGGCATATTTAGGTTACCTCAAAGTCCCTTGTAAAGTGGTATACCATATACCCAGGGTCTGTAACCTAAATGTTACTAGTGGGTCTGCAGCACAGGTTGTGCCACCCACACAAGTAGCCTTTCAAACCTGTCTCAGGCCATTGCAAGGCTTGTGTGTGCAACTTACTGCCACTTCAACTTGGCATTTAAAACCACTTGCCAAGCCTTAAACTCTCCATTTATTACACATAGGTCACCCCTAAGGTACGCCCTAGGTAGCCCTAAGGGCAGGGTGCGGTGTAAGTAAAAAGTAGGACATGTACTGTTAAATTTTACATATCCTGGTAGTGACAAACAGTTAAATTAATTTTTCACTACTGCGAGGCCTACTCCTCCCATAGGCTAGAATTGGGAATGCCTTAAAACACTTTTAAGATGGAATTCCTGATTAGAAAGGAGTAGCTAAATCATGTTTTCTATGTTTGGAATGGTAATGATAAATCCTCTCAAGTGGTAAAGTTGATTTGACATTACTATTTTAGAAATACCAAGTTTAGAAAGTGGACACTTCTCTGCTCTTAAATTTGCTCTGTGTCCCTGCAGCCTGTCTCCAATACACGTCTGGGCTGGGTGACAGGTACACCTTTTGCATTTGCTCTAGACAGCAACAAACACAGGAAGGGAGGATTTATCTGCATTTTGATAGCCTTCCTGGGCAGGAAGGGAGAGTGGGAGCTAACACTTACATCTGAATAGGCAGGGCCCTGTGCCCCACACCAAGGGCTGATTATTCCCACAGGTAGCCTGGCACACAGGACTGGGATGAAAGGGGACTTGTGAACTTCAAGGAGCTGCTTTGAAGTCACCCACCCACTTCAAAGGCACATTTGGGTATAAGTACTGGGGCACTGACCCTACTAAGACAGTACACTACTGGACCTGGGAAGAACTCTGCTGGAGTAAAGACTGCTGTGCTGTAAGGATTGCCACTTTGCCTTGACTGACTGTTCTGAGGAACTGCTTCACTGCTTTGCTGAGCTGCCCTGCTGCCTACTGATCTCTGACTTGCTGAGGACAAAGATCTGACCCATCTCACTTGAACCCAGAGTGACTCCAAGGGCTTGCCTCCAGTTTTCTGAAGTCTCAGGGACAGAAAAGACTTCCTGCAATCCTGCTGGTGCTGCTGGACTCTGCCATCTGTGAGTCCTACCCTTGCCTGAGGTGCAGCCTCTTGTCCTGGGCCTCAGAAGTGGGTTCTGCAGCTGTTTTGCTACAAAACCGACGCATCATCAGCAGTGCACCAGTTGGAACCAACGCATCGCCCTTCGCTTGGCTCATTGACTGCATCTCAACGGAGCTGGACGACGACGTAGTGGGCCAACTGCATGCAAAAGATCCATAATGCCCTCAGCGTCGATGCCTGGCTCCATCAAAGATACATTTTCAGCGGGACCTGCGTGAGTCTCGTAGCCGGCCTGCCCTCCATCGCGGTCGGCCTGAACTTTGAATTTTTCCCGGTCCCTCGCTACCTCAGGTAACATTTTTAGAGCTATTCACTTCTAAGCACTGTTTTGCATTTATTCTTTAAAAATTCATATCTCGACTTCAACTGATTGGATGTTTGCCTTTTTGGTCTAGGAGACACGCCCTTTGCCTCTCTACAGCGATCTTGCATCATTGGAACTCCTGGATCAGTGCATCCACTTCCGGGGCATCACCAATTGTTTGTTGCTTAAGGTCCTCAAGCCATGCTGCAACAAGGCTCCATCTCAGTGCATGGCAACTACAGTGCTGCTGCTACGTCATCTCAGAGCTTGCCAATGTAGGAAGCTGGCTCTATATATACTATACCAAAGTAAGGGATAGTGTGCACAGAGTCCAGTGGATCCCCAAAGGCTTAGAGAAGTAAAAGTAGATAATACCTTTCTCTCTATTTGAGGTAGTGTGGGTGAGCAGTAAGGCTTTATCAGAGGGTAGTGTTAAGCATTTATTGTACACACTCAGGCAAGAAATGATGTCACACGCTCAAAGACTGAATTCAGACCAATTGTTTGCATCAAAAATATTTCTTTGTTGTATTTTATTTATAGAACCAAGCTGGACTTGGTACAGGTAAAATATGATTGTACTTTTCAAGACAGATTGTTCAAAAGCAAGCTGGATGAATAATGACTTTTCTTACATGTTTGTAAAAATGTGCAAATACAGTTGTAATTACTTTAGATTTTTTTTTCAGGATTCCTTTTTCTATTCAGTGTGATTTACCTAGATATCACATTGGGACATTTCCTGGATAAAAGGTAAGAAAGTCAGTTTTTCTTAAAACACAGTTTCTTAGGTTTTCATACAATTCTCAACTCCACACTTTTTCCCACAGAAAAACAGTCAATGCAGTCCTATGGGAGAAATCAGGATATCGGTTTAAAGGTGAGTAATCGGTCTTAGGAGTTGAGTTTCTGGGGTAAGAAGCAGAGTTCCCCCAGAGTCAATGATGCAGTCAAAGAGCACTGTCAGTGGCACTAGGGCGGCGCGTGCAGAGTGCTGAGGCCCACCGCACACTAGTCGCCAGACTACACGACGCAGGCATACAAGGAACAGCCCTGGACTGGATCCGATTATTCCTCACCGGAAGAAGCCAAAGGATCAGACTCCCACCCTTCCTCTCCGACCCCACGAAAATCACCTGCGGAGTCCCACAGGGTTCATCACTGAGTCCCACCCTCTTCAACATCTACATGGCCCCCCTCACAGCCATCGTCCGACAACACGGCCTCAACATCGTATCCTGCGCCGACGACACCCAGCTCATCCTCTCCCTCACCAAAGACCCCACCACTGCCAAACTCAACTTCCAGAAAGGAATGCAAGACGTAGCAGTCTGGATGACCAACAGCTGCCTGAAGCTCAACGCAGAGAAGACAGAAGTCCTCGTCCTCGGTACCACCCCTTCTGCATGGGACAGCACCTGGTGGCTGACCGTCCTCGGAAGCCCACCTACCCCCTCAGACCACGCCAAGAACCTCGGCATCGTACTCTACTCATCACTCACCATGAACCGACAGGTCAACGCCGTCACCTCCAGCTGCTTCAACACCCTCCGCATCCTCCGCAAGACCTTCAAGTGGATCCCCCCTGAGTCAAGGAAGACAGTCACCCACGCACTCATCACCAGCAGACTGGACTATGGAAACGCACTCTACGCCGGCATCAACAAGTCCCTACTCCGCAAACTCCAGACAATACAGAACACCGCCGCCAGACTCGTCCTCGGCATCCCACGACACGAACACATCAGCCAACACCTACGAAGTCTCCACTGGCTCCAGGTGGAGAAAAGAGTCACTTTCAAAATCCTCACTCATGCCTACAAATGCCTACACAACAACGGACCCAAATACCTCAACGACAGAATCAACTTCCACGTACCCAAAAGAAACCTCCGATCTTCAAACCTCGCACTGGCCGAAACCCCGCGCATCCACAGAGCCAGAGCAGGCGGAAGATCCTTCTCTCACATTGCAGCCAAGACCTGGAACGAGCTACCGGCAGACATCAGACGCGCCCCCTCCTGTTGTATTCCGCTTTAGGTGTCCGTATATAGGTTTTCCTGAATCATGTCCTTATATAGGCACAATTCGCATTGCCCTTATATAGGCACAGAATCCCAGTCCTTATTTAGGCATTAACCGAGCACTCCAAATACAGGCATGGTCACCGACATCCGTCCACCCTAACGTCACAACGAGTTCTTAGAAACAAGACCCTTAAGCTTCGGGAGTTCCCCCAGCACAGGACTATTGATTTCTCCAAGAACTCATCTATTATGTATGAACCATTATACCTTAAGGGTTCATTCCTGACGTCTTCCTCTGTCCGACTTCACGTCAATGCTAACATTCCAAAGTACCTACCAGGTATAAATATACCTTCCCTTGCCCAAGCAAGTTAGAGGAGACCTCGACTTCAGAGGAGCCCGTATCCCGGCCTGACGCACTGAGAAGACGCTGTCATCCCTGCTCACAGAGAGTCCCGCTTCCAGGGATCTGACTTCCCTCGCGGGGTGTTAGAGTTCGAGTCCGGAAAGAGATTCCCACCTCTCTCATTCTTAAGGTATGGAGCTGACTAGAACCTAGATGGACTCTTGGCATACTTGGCATACTAGGCTTAACATACTCTTAGTATACCGTAGTAAGGAATACTTCACCTACTTCCTACCTTTTCCTACACCTAGGTTAGGTTAGGTACATTGGGGTAGAACTAGCGTAGGTACGCATCGTATGAGTACTCGCATTTTTAGTTCATGTTATTTATGTGTGTAAATATCTACTAAAAGATAATGCTAGTGCAGTATTATTTATTTCTACTGCTTACGCTGTACATTATTTATCTTGCATACTGTCTTGTGATCGTAACAGCACATATAACTTACACAAGAAACAAGACTGTTCAATAAATCTTTTATTGAAACGCCCGTCTATTCTTTCTGTGTAACTTTGAGGAAAACTAAGCATGCACAATTGAGCTGAGTGAAACGGTTATCTATTGTTTCCACGATTCTGAGACATGTTCCGATTCTAAAGGGAAACAAAGTGGTCATGTTTTGCGGCTGCCAGAAACTACTCCCTTCTTGTTATTCAAGGAGTTTCTAGTGGCCTCTGAGCTAGCTGGCACAAGTAATTAAGTTTAATATACTCGATAGGGACATATCGACCTTAGTCCTATGTCAAACCTATAGGGTATATTATTCCAATGCGCAGAGCCTATTAGGGAAATAGGAGCTACACTACTTGGCGCCCAACGTTTGGTAAGGTGGTAATTTAACGCTAGATACTGAGTAACTCAGACGTGCTTTTTCTCTCAGAGACCCCTTCCCATATACTCCATAAGACGTCTGGAGTGGGCAGGGTTAAGTATCCGCCAAAGCTACATAGGGAAGCACCCTATATATTAGCTGTTTGGCTTGTTCAACGTTGAAGGATACAGTGTTCCAAAATATTGTGCACCTTATCTTTTGTTTCCTTGAAACTTGTTCTACATTTTTCAAAAAACAAATGCCTGACTCCGAGAACGGTGGAGCTGCGGCTGACCCAGTCGCAACAGCTTTTAACTTAACCGGTTTTAATGAAACCGAGGAGGGTGTTATAGACATCCATCCAAACTTAAGAAGAGCCATCACTCTAAAACTTATAAAACACGGCCTACCACCAAGAGGCGGTAGAGCAGTTTTCGTGATAGAGGCACACGAATCGTTTCAGACAGAGGTATTCTATTCATGGATAATATTCCCTGAATCAAATTCAGTAACAAAACTGTTTCACTTCTACAAAGAAGATGATCCACCAGAGGAATATATTCCTTTCGAGGATATTGAAATTCCACTAACATACCAGGAACATCAGCTCTGGTTTAAAGGCGCCCTAAAACATCACAGAAACATTACCAGGCTCGGTCCACTAGGTAGACCAGGAGCAACATGGCCGATTCTAGCCGGCTACCCACCTCATCCTGACATTGAAGAGATGTCATACGAGGAATTACTTACTCAACTTACAGAGTTAATAAAAATTTACAGACAATTGGTCCAATATGTCATGCGGACTTTCACAGTCCAACCACCATTGACCATTCCAAATCAAACCCCTCACCAGGGGAATACACTAAAAATTACACCACAGACTTTATACGCAGTCATGGGTAAAATGCCCACAAAACGTGAGCAAATTCCGTTCTGGATAGCTCAAAAAATTACTCAAATCGAAGCAGTATTTCCTAATACTAGCCCTTATGAGAAACACAGAATTCTAACAATCTGTTTACCAATGGGGATCACACCACAACTGGAAGACTGCACCACTTGGCGCTCAGTCTTTGCTGCCATCTATACTAAAACACATGGTGTTCCGTCAATTGCAGTAATACCAGATGTCCTGAAACAAATTCAAAACGAATATGGGGCAGAGCCTGCTCTGAATTTAGGTATGAAACTACTGAAAAACTTCGACCAGGTCTCAACAATAATATTATCTAATATTAAAGGGGAGGCAGCAGCAGTGGCGATCCGCCAACGATTAAGAGAATTCGATGTTACAGAACATCAAACAGAACTACCCAGAATAATAGAACAATCTTATGCAGAATTAGGCAGAGACAGTTTGGGTGGAAGACCATTGAAGCCAAAACTATCTGAAAGTCCTGAGAAGGACTCTATTAAACAAACTCCTACATCTTCTAAAAAGAAGTGGGAAACTAATAAACATAATTCAAACGAGAAACGTTCTCAATCCCGAGGTAGGTCTCCTCAAAAGGAGCCCTCTGAAAGGAGGTATAACCTCAGGAATAGGGATTATTTGAAAAAGCCTGACAGGTATCAAGATACTGATACACGTTCCTCTCGTACCTTTCAGATCTCGTCACAGACATCGGAAAGAAGAGGACGGTCAGAACATAAAGAAGAACGCGTGAAATCCAAAGAAGATAAACACGCTCAGAAAAATAAAACAAAACCTCAATTCTCCAAAAAGAAGGTAGCAGGTCTGAAGGTCAGACATGCCGAGGATACTGAGAACACAACTCAAGAACGGAGAATGGGCTCAGACAATGCTGGACAGTGCAGCAGAAGTCACAATAGCTCGCCAGAAAATGAAGGAACTTCTGGAGATAGTGGACTTGAATGAGTACATTACAGTTGAGACTGTAGACACCAGGGTTAGTACTCCACAAAAGTTATATGAAATAACACTCCGGATGGAGGGAGACATACCAAGAAAGGTGAAAGCACTCTTTTGGGAAAAACTTTCAAGGGGCTATGACATACTTCTAGTAGAAAAAGACTGGCCACCACAATTTGTCAGGGAGTGCCCACATGGCAAGGACATTATTATGCCTGCCTTCTCCAACCATATTCCAATTCACCTAAAATATACATATGCCAGGAAATGGGCAGTAGCCCAGACCCCAGCATTATATAAAAATCATGTAGGATGGGATGAGGACTCACCTCACCATAAAATACATCTGAAACATGAACCTACTGCACAAAGGCAGTACCCAATAAAACAAGAAGCTAAAAAACAGGTCAGGGAGATCCTAGATCAACTTGAATACCAAGGGGTGATTGAAACATGCACCTCCTCAATGAACAATCCTTTGTTTCCTGTCTCCAAACCAGACCATACATATCGTCTAGTTTTGGATTACAGACACTTAAACACTTGTTCAAAAACATTTGCAGTGCAAAATGCACATAGCACAGCATTAATGAATAACATTGTGCGCAAAAATATAAAACCACATTAGACATCTCAAATGGTTTCTTTTGTCAAAACATAGCACCTGGAAGCAGGTACTTAACAGCTTTCTCAATAATGGGGACCCAGCGTCAATTTTGTCGACTCCCACAAGGATTCAAGTATAGCCCGGGGTTATTCTCAGCGAGGGTAACAGAGTTACTACAAATTTATGATAATGAGGCATTGTCATATGTCGATGACATCTACCTGACAGACGATGACCTAAACAAACACTTGAACAGGGTGAGTACCATTATATTGGGCTTCGCCTCTGAGGGCTATAAGTTTAACTTTAAAAAATCCAGAATTGCCCATCTCAATGTCCTCTTCCTAGGATATGAGCTTTCAAGTGAAGGCAAGAGCCTGGCAGCCAACGTTTTAGAAAAGTGTGCGCTGCTCCAACCTCCAAAAACGCTGAAAAACTTACAATCCATCCTGGGTTTCCTACATTTTGGAAGAACTTACATTCTAAATTACGCAGAAAGGGTTAAACCTCTCTACGAATTAATCAAACCTGATTTTTCAATCAAAAATTGGACACAAGAACACACAGAAATCTTGCGTTCACTCCAAGCTAACATGTTAGCAACAAATCACTTACAAACACGCGTAAGTGAACGCAACTTAGTGATCCAAATAATTTCGGGTCAATGCGGATTCACCTACTTAACATTTAATGAGGGTGAAAAAGTACCAATTGCATACAAATCTCATTTGTATACACAAGCAGAAATGCGCTTCACTTCAACAGAAAAAATACTAATAGCAGTTCAAACCGCTGTAGCAAAAGAAAGAGCCCTAGCCCAAGGGAAACGCATTATTGTCGTAAACCCAGTACCAGCTTTAGAAGCGGTCACAAAAGCGAGCATCCCGAATGCAAAAGCTTTACATCCTAGATGGATACAATGGGTTAACTCTCTTGCTGCAACAGATGTTGAATATGTTTTTGATCCTGATCTAAAAACACAAGCGTTCCTGCAATATGAACATGAATGTCTTCTACCCACTGAAATTCTGCCTCTCGATCAGTACGAATTCATAATTTACACTGACGGATCAGCACAACCCGCTACAGGGAGTAAGCAAGCTTACAGTGCAGCGTGTGCAATCGTTAAAGGTCGCATGCGAGATGGTATCTTCAGACCTATGATCACAAAAACTCAATCTCTAGGAGATTGTACAGCTCAGCGAGCTGAACTACAAGCATTCAAACTGGCACTTGAAAGTACAGATCGCGAATTCCCCACACTAATTGTGTGCGATTTTTTTTACTGTGTTCAGTCGTATAATGAATATATACAAAATTGGCTTGAAAATGGGTTCAAAGATGCAAAAGGTGGCACAATAAAGCATAAAATGCTTTGGGAACAAGTAGTTCAGTTAAAAAAAGGACTACCAAAGGCTCACGTGATCCATACACTGAGTCATCAACGTGATGGCGTTCACGTTGCAGGGAATTCATTGGCTGATGAAGCCGCAAAGGGGGCTGTTCAAACGGCTTCCGTAGCTGCGATCACTCGTTCAAAAACGAGAATAGACAGTGAGATAATGTTGGCTGTCAATGCTTCAAGCAAAGGCAGTGGTGCAGCGTTACCAAAAAAGTTTCCACTCAAGTACTCTTATGTAATTGATGCGAACAACGTTCCTTTTGCTCGAATCCCTGAAGTGGGGGATAGGGTAATTCCAAACAAGGAACGTAGATTAGGACTAATCCTAGCAGCACATGAAGGGATAGCATCTGCCCATGCAGGTGTTTCTGCAACAGTATCTTTACTCAAGCAAAGATATTGGTGGCCTGGCATTAGGAAACAAACCAAGAACTATGTTTTAGAATGTGACATATGCCAACAGATGAAAGTCTCCACAGTGAAACGTCCTGCGCAGACACCCCTGTTAATTTCAGACAAACCATTAGCTTGTGTTTACCTGGACCACTGCGGTCACTTGCAAAGGGACGGTAACTATAAATATATAATGGTCGCAGTGGATTCGTGCTCAAGGTTCCTATGGATATGGCCTCAGCGCTCGGCTGACGCTCGAACTGTTATAAAAGATTTGCGAGTCTTTATCGGCACATACGCAATAGGCACGCTACATTCTGACCAGGGTCCTGCGTTTAGCTCTCGGGCTTACAAAGAAGCCATGGCCAGTCTGGGCGTTGCATTGCAGTACTCCTCTCCGTTTCATCCTGAGGGAAATTCTGTTGTGGAAAGGAAAAACCGGGACATAAAGCAGTCTATAACAGCTAGGGTATTAGGTTCGGGTGATGGGTGGGTCAAACATCTTTATGGGGTCCAACGCTCATTAAATAATTTGCCAAGAAGTTCTCTAGGGGGTGTCACTCCATATGAGGTCCTATTTGGGACAAGAATGTGGGTACCTGACCTCGAACACGTAGGCACAGTGGTGGAAAATAAACCTTTTGATATCAAAGATCGTTTGGCTGTTTTACAGGATCTAAATGAACTAAGATCGAAACAAAGCAACGTATTCCTGCAGCCAACTACCACTGGGGAAAAACCGGCAGTCCCAGCAAGGCCTGTCTGGATTCCAAAAGTTGGGGATCTAGTCAGAGAGAAGATTGCGGACAAGAAGGAATTTGGACCTTCTTGCAGACAACCAGTACCTGTCCTAGGTATCCACGGAACAAGAACAGTACTTCTGCCGCCCCTTGCTGGAAAAAAGGAGAAAAGATTTGTGTCCATCGACCTCATCAAACCACAGTATGTGGCCAATACTAAATAGTAGGCCTCGTGGACTCCGACCTAGTAGCAGACACACTCCTCTCACTACTATCCAAGAGGTTCAGACTGAAAGACTGAACCATCGAGAATTCAGCAGTAACAGATGAAGGACTAAGCAACAATGCTATGGAACTCATCCCTCTTGAAACTCAAGTAACAGTTCGTCCAAATACACCTGTCTACACCAATGTAACACGTGATCAACTGGTTCCAGCGATTTTCAACAAATCCTGATGCAATTCCAACAATTGACAGAACTGCTTCTGGCTACTTCATTAACTTTGATACGTTTTCTGAGGATCCGAGTGAGCCTGAGACGTCACCAGCAGCATTGAAATTCAAACAGCAAGTACAAGACTTTCTTCATTTTTTGAAAAAAACTTATCTGGTTTCACCATGGATTGAACTATGGATTATTTCTGGAATATTTTTCTTCCTGCTTTGACTAGCTTTGGTTATGACTATAAGTGTGCTTATAAATGGCAGATACATCCATGTGAACACTGAAAGAAAAGATGTGAACTTCCTTTTGAAACCTCACAAATCTTCCCATCGTGAAGCAAGAGACTTGTCAGCAGTGAACATCACCGCCGTTCCTATACAGGATGGTATAGTGTGGGACAAAACTGATTTCGATATCTTCGGCCCGACGGAACAATTGAACATTCCACATTTATTTAAAATTTCACTAAGTGATCTTATTTCGTCCAGTACCTATTCTGATGATTGGGACTTTGAGACTGTAAATGACATAATGTTTGATCTAGAGACGTCTGCTGCATTTTCTAATAATGAATATTTAGAGGGTTCATCAGACTATGAACAGCTGTATTGCTATAACCACTATGGTCATCATTTTTTGCATAAATCTGCAACACCTATAAATGTGTTTATGTTTAACCAATGGGAGCATTGTCCCTACACCTCCAAAAGGTAGTTCAAAAACATTTGCTAAAAAGTTTCCATATTTTTCAGGATATAATACATCTGACCCAGAAACATTTTACTATAAAAATGTAAACAAAACAGGACTGAAAATTATGTTAACAAATACAAAACAGATTTACTCTGCAGCATTTAGTGCCCAATTGTCTAGACAGGGATACAACCTTTGGAAAGACTCAATAGACACAAAATCTGTCTGGGGTTCTAAAGATTGGCAAGTACAGGGGATAGAAGCTTTGTTTAGAGCATGTATCATCCCTCAGCAAATAATGTTTTTGAATGACACTGTCCAACAAACGTCTTGCCTTGGGTTAGCCAAGATCAAAGACATGAAAACACCTTCTGTACCAACACCTGCAAGTGATAACAATACACAGGCAGCGGTTACAGTTGACACAATACTACAACTCAACAGAACAAATCCTGATTGGAAAAAATGGTTGATCTGGCCCACAGACACAAACACCTGTCAAGAAAGATTCCTGAATAAAACACAGGGCTTTACTATTCACAGGCCAGACCCACGATACGTCCAAAGACAACATCCAGGGGTAGTAACAACATACAGTGTAGGAAAATTATGCCTCGATTTCCTGCAGAAATCTACACTTAAGGATGTGAAACAACACTTATCCTTACTTAAAGAAGACGCAGACCTTAGGGAATTCTTGCTTGGACCAAGAAAACCGCGTCAAAAACGTTTCATATATGCCGGCATTTATGCTGCTTATAATGAAGCATGGAAGGTGTCACAGATGTAGGCCGCAGAACGAATACGTGAAATTGATCGTATTAACTTAGAGAAAACTCTCACTTTGGTCGATAACGGGTTAACAACTTTGTCATCCAGAATCTATTCATTGGACAACATTGTATCCTCTGTTATCGACATACTAGAAGAAGATTTAGCCATGTTACAACAAGGCCAATCTCAATTACGTTCTATTGTGTTGTTAAGCTGGACGCTGCAATCTTTGCGTATGGGCTATGTGCCTTGGCGTTTTATCAACACGACGGCTCTGTTTGCAGAATACAATCTAACTGATAAACAGATCGAACTGGCACAAAGGGGAGTGAAGTATACAGTGCTGAGCATTGAAAAACTGGAAAAATTACCATTCACTGTGGCAGAAAAACCAGCTACAGAATGGCTTATTCATGGCAAAATCACTCTACCTGTGACTACTTTTCAGTTTCAGTATTGCCTCAAACAAATGCAAGCAGGCAAATATGAAAGGTTGGGTAAGGAATACATTAAGACATCCTGGACTTTGCCGTACACATATAGATGTAGGAGTGAGGATCAAGATGTGTTTCTGAGCGGTACACACTGTAAAAGTGCACTAAGCGGTTCACTAATTTGTCAGGACATTTCTTTACACGGGGCTTGTAATGGTTCTGTGGCAAATTTGTCCTGCCATCAGCAGGGTACACCAGCTGCTGTGATTAATCCAACGTTTGGACAACTTTCTAATGGGAGTTACCTCATGTTGAATGATCAAAGTTGCTGTGGCATGTTGCCAGACATCCCATATCTAGTAACGGTCAACTCCAGGGTCACTTGCTGTATGCAAGTATTGTTTGCCCCAATAGACACAGTCAGGGAGTCACCTTTGTGGCCTTCGTTGAATGTCTCTTTTATAAGATTTGATACTTTAAGCAGAATGAAAGCCATGCTTATACAACAAATAGTGCCTTTGACCTCGGCCAAAGAAACCTATGATCTACAAGTTGCAAGGGCTTCGGCTGAGATACAGGCTTTAATACGTACAAACTGCCCTATACATTTCGTAGAAATGATAGGACGTATCTTTAACATGTCAGATACAAGCGGAATTGTACATGTATTTAAGACCATCTGTTCCGGACTATTAGCACCTTTCCAGGTGGTCCTCGGAATCATCCCAAACTTTGCACATTCAGTGTTTGGTGGTGTGCCATTAATTCTAGCACTTGTTGCAGGAATCCTGTTTCTATTCCTGCTATTACGCTATGGCCAGCCTGTTCGCCAACATCACTCCGAGCGAAGTGGAGAAAGCTCTACTTGAACGAAAGTGCCGTGAGCGAATAGTACAACTCTTGGGCATACCTCGTCTACGGGAGCTTAATACAACATGGTTCCTGTCATTCAGACCAATCTGGCAAGATTGCATCTTACCTGTTCTACGCTGCCTGTTTTGCGGTGAAGAATGCGTGCTAGACACCTGTCTAACACTCCCATCAGTCATGCCAACGGATAGCGATACTCTGCTGGACCCGATAACGGCCCATGCTCTGTGTTGTCCCCAGAGGCTGCCAATCCTGATGATGGCATTCATTGAGATCTCACAGACGCTTCCGGCTGCTGCTGAGGTACGAGATGGATCAACAGGCACACAGGTAACAACGGACGCGAACATTGCATCTTCTGCTGAAGGCGATGTTTCTCATCTCTGTGCAATTAACATTCTGAACGAGGTGTTCCAAATGTCACCAACTTCGGTAGACGATATTTTGGCTTCAGAAATAGATGATCTCATGTTTACACCAGACTCGTACACTGACTTTGATTCGGCTCACAGTGTACCAGAGACGCAATAAATTTGGCCTTCATGATTTCAAAACTTGGAACTCTTCCCAAAATTGAACTTTTCTGAAAATACATGGCAAATCAATCTGCTTACAGTAGAACTATTCTTATAGTACGGACTTCAAAGTACTTCCAGGGACACATTGTCACCTTATTTGTCTAATTTTTTTAAAATTAATTTCCATGATATGAAGTGACTTTGATTTTTGAACAACTTATCAATCATTTCGTCATATGAAAATTTTGCTGTTTATTCTTTCAAGTTGCATTTTATTTTTAATATATGCTTGAAATGAAAACAATGCTTAAAATGTACAGTACCATTTGCATTTCTACGGTTTTAACTCCTTTTCAATGCTTTTAGAATGTTTTTAGCGACATGTGGTACTCAATTTTATGTTTAGCATTTAAATGTTTAGCATTTAAGTATTATCGTACATACGAAAGTGGAGTGGGTGTTGTATTCCGCTTTAGGTGTCCGTATATAGGTTTTCCTGAATCATGTCCTTATATAGGCACAATTCGCATTGCCCTTATATAGGCATAGAATCCCAGTCCTTATTTAGGCATTAACCGTGCACTCCAAATACAGGCATGGTCACCGACATCCGTCCACCCTAACGTCACAACGAGTTCTTAGAAACAAGACCCTTAAGCTTCGGGAGTTCCCCCAGCACAGGACTATTGATTTCTCCAAGAACTCATCTATTATGTATGAACCATTATACCTTAAGGGTTCATTCCTGACGTCTTCCTCTGTCCGACTTCACGTCAATGCTAACATTCCAAAGTACCTACCAGGTATAAATATACCTTCCCTTGCCCAAGCAAGTTAGAGGAGACCTCGACTTCAGAGGAGCCCGTATCCCGGCCTGATGCACTGAGAAGATGCTGTCATCCCTGCTCGCAGACAGTCCCGCTTCCAGTGATCTGACTTCCCTCGCGGGGTGTTAGAGTTCGAGTCTGGAAAGAGTTTCCCACCTCTCTCATTCTTAAGGTATGGAGCTGACTAGAACCTAGATGGACTCTTGGCATACTAGGCTTAACATACTCTTAGTATACCGTAGTAAGGAATACTTCACCTACTTCCTACCTTTCCCTACACCTAGGTTAGGTTAGGTACATTGGGGTAGAACTAGCGTAGGTACGCATCGTATGAGTACTCGCATTTTTAGTTCATGTTATTTATGTGTGTAAATATCTACTAAAAGATAATGCTAGTGCAGTATTATTTATTTCTACTGCTTACGCTGTACATTATTTATCTTGCATACTGTCTTGTGATCGTAACAGCACATATAACTTACACGAGAAACAAGACTGTTCAATAAATCTTTTATTGAAACGCCCGTCTATTCTTTCTGTGTAACTTTGAGGAAAACTAAGCATGCACAATTGAGCTGAGTGATACGGTTATCTATTGTTTCCACGATTCTGAGACATGTTCCGATTCTAAAGGGAAACAAAGTGGTCATGTTTTGCGGCTGCCAGAAACTACTCCCTTCTTGTTATTCAAGGAGTTTCTAGTGGCCTCTGAGCTAGCTGGCACAAGTAATTAAGTTTAATATACTCGATAGGGACATATTGACCTTAGTCCTATGTCAAACCTAGAGGGTATATTATTCCAATGCGCAGAGCCTATTAGGGAAATAGGAGCTACACTACACTCCTTGAACACCTTCAGGAAGACCCTCAAGACCTGGCTCTTCAGCTAAACAGATCTGCGGACCCCCCCCCTCAGCGCCTTGAGACCCTCACGGGTGAGTAGCGCGCTTACAATTCCCTGATTGATTGATTGATTGATTGATTGAATGTTATCCAATGGGGGATAGGGGGCCTCTGATTGGTGGCTGCTCACGGGCATGCCACTTGGATGTGGAAGCAAAGCTCCTAGGGTTTAGCTCAGGGCAAAGGAGGATCTGCGTTAGCACACAAGGTGCACCCCGAGCTGCACAGGGGCGGCCGGGGGCAGAGTGCCAATTTGGCGTCGGGTGCCCTGTTGTTTTAAATGTGAGTTGCCGGTTTTGGATTTTGGCTGCAGGCTCGATCCAGGAAGTCTTCCGGGAGGAACCAACAGCTGGACAGGAAAGCTGGAGGGCTCGGGAACGTAGGTGCATCTCAGGTCCTCTTCTCCAGGACACAGGGTGGCTGGATGCAGGATGCAGGGGTGTCTTTTGAGGTCGGATTTCACCCTACCTGGCCACTCGCGGTTAGGGGGGTCTCTGTGCAGAGGCTGTAGGCGACATCAGGGTGTCCTGGACGGGTCAACCCACACTGGACTCGGACTCTGGAGCGCTGGCGGACCTTGCTGAGACCGGTGGGCCACTCGGACTCGGGCCGTAGGCGACGGGTGCAGTGGTGGTTCCAGGCGTTGGGTTTCTTTGTCTTCAGCAGGCTCGGAGTCTTGCTTTGGAGATTCTTTTGAACAGAGCTGCTGTTCACAGGAGATAAGGTCTTTGTTGAAGGCAGTCAGTCCTGCCAGGGGTTCTGGAGGTCCCTAGCTGCAGGACAAGGCGACTTTTGGCACAGGATCTCTGGAAGCCTCAGACAGACTGGTAGGGCTGGTGCCAAGTCAGTTATTCTCTGCAGTCTCCTCTGCTGGGCGTCTTCTTTCGTCCTTCTTCTTCATAGGTTGCGAGAATCTGCCTTCTGGGTTCAGGGCTGCCCCCTAAATACTGTATTTAGGGGGTGTTTTAGGGGTCTCGAGGTCAGTAGCCAATAGCTACTGACCTTAAGGTGACTACACCATTGGTGTGCTCACCCCACGTGGGCACAATCCCTAACACTAATTGGAGAGTGCCTGCCATCTGCAAGATGGCGGGCACTGGAAAGTGGGCTTCACCTCGCCTCCCCCACCTGAGGGGTGGGGTTGGCAGAGGTAGGCACACCTTCTGGGCTGTTCTAATTTTTCCTGCCTATCTTCCCGCCAAAAAGGGAGTGAGACAGGAAGGGGGCCTCCTCCTGATAGCAGGAGAGGGTGGGGGTCGTGTTGCAAAGGTGGCAAGGCCTTTGAAGCTACCTTGCCACAGATGGCTGTTACAGTCCTGGGGAGGTGTGAACAACTCCGCCCAGGAAAAGCCTTTGTTTCTGTGCTCAGGGAGCGAAGGCTCCCATCCCAGTGGTCCAGAAACTTGCCTCGTGGTGGCAGGCTGGTGTTTACCAGTCAGGGAAGCCACCAGATGCTGGTTGTTTTTCAGGGGGCATCACTAAGATGCCCTCCGAGTGCATTGTATAATAAATCCCACACTGGCATCAGTGTGGGTTTATTATGCTGAGAAGTTTGCTACCAAACTTCCCAGAATTCAGTAAAGCCATTATGGTGCTGTGGAGTTCATAATGACAAACTCCCAGACCATATACTCTTTATGGGTTTACTGCACTTACAATGTCTAAGAATAGACTTAGACACTGTAGGGGTACAGTGCTCATGCAACTGTACCCTCACCAGTGGTATAGTGCACCCAGCTCGAGGGCTTGTCTTACCTATACCATAGGCAGTGGGTTGGAGGCATGGCACACAGGTATGTGTGCCATGTCGACTCTTCACTTTTCTCTGCACCAAAACATGCAGCTTGCAATGGCAGTGTGTGTGTGTGTGTTAAGGTACAGGACCTCTAAGGGTGGCACAATATGTGCTGCAGCCCTTAGAGGCCTTCCCTGGTCACAGTGCCCTTGGTACCCATGGTACCTTTTACAAGGGACTTACATGTGGCCAGAGATGTGCCAATTGGGGGTACAAATGTCCAGTTGGGGAAAGAACACAGGTCCTAGGAACCTGATTGGCAGGGACGCAGGGCACATCAAGTCAAACTGCATAAAAAATTCTGGCTAAAAGTGTGTGTGGGGGGGTTACTGCAACAGAAACCCACTTTTCTACACACGCCCTTTGCCTCTCTACAGCAATCTTGCATCATTGGGACTCCTAGATCAATGCATCCACTCCCGGGGCATCACCACTTGTTTGTTTCATAGGGACCTCAAGCCATGCTGCAACGCGGCTCCATCTCAGTGCATGGCAACTACAGTGCTGCTGCTACGTCATCTCAGAGCTTGCCTGAGGGGCATGCATGTCAGCCATGAAAGCGGCAGCAGGCGCTCTGCATATTTCTGCGCCATTGGTTCTCCAGAGGGGTTCCGCTCAGCACCTGCTTGTGTTTCTCCTGCCATTTAACTGAGCCTCAGCTTGGAATTAGCTGGTGGGGGCTTGGGTACGGCTTCTCTGAGACCAATCCTTGTTGTTCTGTGATCTGGCACTGGCTCTTGCCCTGCAGTTTGGTTATTTTGAATTGTTTGTAATTACTGGAGAAATGTTTAAACAAGTACGTTATCAGTCGTCTTCTGTCGATATTTCTCCATGTGAGACTCTCTTCTCACAATCTGTAAAAGGAAAAAATGTTGTGCAATTCGGAAAAAATCTATGTGAAAATATTGCATCTATAGCTCTAAATTTGCAAATTATCAAAGCTATAACATCGAACATCAGAATTTTATTTTTTTCATCTTGTAGTAGCCTTTTCAGTTTCACCCTAGACTCTGTGCCTCACTTCCGGTTCTTTTAAGTCTGGCTGAAAACAGCGCGAGAACTGTCCCAGAGCATGTTTTACTGAAGTGTGGAGTTTTGCAGTTGCTCCTTTTGCCTGTGACGTCTGCTCGTTCCATTGGTGCAACGTGTTAAACGAGTGTGCGTATATGGACCACAGATGCTCTGGTAGGCACGTGCCTGGTTCAGGCATAACCTGCAGGTTACACATGGGCAAGTAAATTAGCTCCCTAGATTGGATTAATACTACTGGAAACTGAACACGAAGCCGTGTTGAGACGTGAAGATAAACAAATAATGGGGGGTGGAGGGGGAGCAGAAATCCTGCTTTCCTGTGAATTAGTCTCATACACAAGGAATGAGCAAAAACACTTGTACGAAATGCACTCTGCCTCTTAGCCAAAACCAAACCCACTCTTCGAACAGCGGGAGAACTACCCCTCTTCACAAACAAATCACAAGGGTACCACATGTTGTGATGAATGACTAGTAACAGGGGAGACGCGTGAATACATAAGCAGGATACATTTTTCCCTCTTCTATCCTTCCGCTATGCTTCTGAATCCAAATAACTGACTAACATATCCACCACTCAAATTACTTTCATATTTCACTATACTAATTCAACACTAATCCTTCTTGGGTTCCGGAGTAGCGTGCTACTCGCCGAAAAAAGCGTTTTGACGGCTCAGGGGTAGTAAGCGCTATATAAATGCAATTACAATACAATACAATATAACACCACACAAGCAAAACACTTCTATCAAGTGCACATCACGTTCGTTCACCAAATCTCAAAGAAATGCCCTCCTGATGCCTAATGCACTACCACTTCAAGCACACATTTGAAAAAAAGCAACACCGAAACCTTCTTATTATTACATTTCTGCTGCAAGACTACAGAAAGGTTGCACACAAAATAAAACACAGTAAAAAATTGTGTATTTGTCATTATTATATTTTTACATTTCAGTTTTGATCTTTAGATTTATTCGTTTCTGACTGAGCCTAAAAATTATAGGCTAGCCCATGGGCGATATCACATAAAGTGCGCGCTGCAAGTGTTAAGTTAAGGGGTTCTCTGCCACAGTTTTGGGTGGCCCCTCCTCTCAAATCGTTGAGGCGCTCAAGCAAAGCGTGGTGAATGGTTGATTGTCACTGAAACGTTAAAGATGCTGCAATTGACTAGAAATGTAGTTGCATTCATTGAGGAGGTACAATATCACTGATAGAGCTCTTCATTTATTTAAGTCATCCCACAACTATGGCAGACATCCGTCTTAAAGTGCTCGCTTTATGTGTTAAGGCCCTTGCAGTGTATAAACCATGTGTAGGCTGTCCGGTTTTAGGTTTAAACCTATAATAACTGATAAAACCCCACCAAAAGGAAAATAGCCCTCACCAGTGTAAACATAAAAACACTGAAAAAACACCTGCACAACCACAAACTAAATGCCATTCAAAGAAAGGAAAAGGGAAGAGAAAGAGTCATTTTTTCTTCCTGAAGGGGCCAATACAATGTAACTTTGTTATACAAGCTAGCAACAAGAAAGAATGGGCTAACATTATTCTGCTTAGGTTTTGTTGTTTAGGGATGCCACTAAAATACTGTTTCTTCTTCCTTTTGCTTTTTTTCAGTTTTGTGGTCTTTGGTCTAAAGATTCAGGGTTTATGTTTTAGGTCTTGTTTAATTATTTTATAAACTGTAGACAATCAGGAAATGTCAAAATCATATTTGATATTTTGGCTGCATTTGATTCTTTCACTGATATGTAAAATGGCTGGTTTCATAAGAATCTTTCCCAATATGTGCCATAACATTTACCCACAGAGAGTGGGTAAAAACCCTTGATACATCAACCCCAAGTTTCTAAGGAGCCAGTATTGATAGTAGGTGAATTGCCAACACCTCAGGCTTTAAACATTCAAAGCAAGGTATAGTGACAAGTATATGTGAAAAGAGTGCTATCACCAAGCATCTGGGATAGTGGTGAAAACATGACACCAGACTTTTGGAAAACATGGAACGCAGTGTCACTTGGAATGCTGCTGCAAAAAGATTCTTTCCAAGTTCAACAAAGATTGGAGTGATATTGTTTGTATTTGCAGTGATTCAGCTTCATATATGAAAAAGTTGTGTGATGACCTGTCAAAATCGATATCTGAGCTGAAGTGCTTCCCTATAAGAGATCCTTGCCGCTTGTTAGATGGTATGCGGAAAGCATCTTTACAATCTTCAGAGTTAATGAAGAATGCTATTGACTTTTAGTCCATTCTGGTGCACTGTTTTGTTATGCACGGGAACTAAAACGCAAATATTTCTCATTTTGTGCTTTGTGTGGCATCAAAGAAAGAGCCATCCCACCTGTTTCACTTAGCTGATGGTTCTCAGTCCAAGGGGCTGTGAATGCTATATTATCCATGTGGCAACCGTTTACAGAATTTTTGCTGAGTGATGATGCCAAAGGCAAGAAATGTGAGGATCTTTGGTCGCATATTGCTAGTGATGTGAAAAAAAGTGCACTGTACTGCATTCTTAGATTTTTTAAAGAAAACATAACTGCTGTAGTGGACATAATAAAAAAACTAGAGTCTGAAAAAACCCTTGTCTGCCAAGTGTTCAGCAAAATTGGTGTAGATGTGAAACATCTCCTTGAGAGTAGGCTGGGTGACACCTTTAGTGACTTTGGAACTGCAACATGTTCCGTGTTAGAGTGCTTGCCACTTGGTAAGCAAAGCAATGTTCAAGAGCAATTCAGGAACTTTTATTTTACAATGTATGAGAAATTGCTTGCAAAGATGCATAGAAATGTCCCTTCACCAACCATGGCATTTGAAGTCAATGAAACCGAATGTATGATGATACAACGCGTACCATCACAACGCGGTATGTTACATCGCGGTCTTGACAACGCAAGTCGTTACATCGACTTGCTCTGGAGGGCGCTGGACTTAGGAATAGTGTGAATTACTATTCCAACTCCAGTCTACGTACAGTAGAGAAGGTGTTGGAATAGTAATTCACACTATTCCTTAGTCTAGAGCGCCCTCCAGTGCAAGTCGATGTAACGACTTGCATTGTCAAAACCAGGATGCAACCATACTGCGTTGTAATGGTTTTGTGGTAAAGGATGTTTCCCATGAAACCTCACTGTGGTACTCTGTACAAGTTCTAGATCCCTTCCGTAAAGGGGAATTTTCTCTGTAGTTTCAAAAGTGCTGCTTCATTTTTGACCGCTTCAATAACTCTGAGGGCATAAGAGCCCAGTTCAACGCAAATGTTGCAGAACCTGCCCAGAGAATTGCAATCTTCAAGTGCACCAGTATTGGCATGGAAAGCTGTCAGTGGCCAGAGTTAGCAAATTGTGTACTGGCTGTTTTGGCGTTGCCTGTCTCAAGTGCCAATGTTGAGAGGGCCTTTTCACAGATAAAAGTTTACATGGGAAGGAAAGAGTGTGCGCACATGCCCAAAGACTCACTGAAGAAGTATTGTATGGTGTACTACAATAAGTTAGATTTGGAAAAATGTATTTGGACCTCATATACACTGTACTTACACTGTCTATATACCATGCACTATCAGTGCAAAAAGCAAGCAATAATAGAAGCAAAACTTTCCATAAACACCGGAAAAACACTGTTTCTGTTGTTTTTAATGGCACGAAAATGTGTAACCACTGATAACCACTGTTTTTTTAAGGTATTGAAAACACTGAAAAAACCCCACCAGAATTTACCAAAAATAGAAACTGGAAACAGGAAAGCCTAACCATGTGATACGAGAAAGAGCATGAAATAGCAACCCCCTCATCTTGACACAGACCCTCCGAAGAGGTATGAAGTTCCATCAGGGTTCTCCAGAGATTGCTGGTCTCCAGATCCCCCATCACAGCTCCCCTGAGAGTGACCAGAACACATTTGTGAGGTCAAGAAGGGTGAGATGCCATCTTGAGAGGTCTGCAGCCTTTCAGGGACAGTGCACCACCATCTTAAAGAATGATTGGTGGGTAAGGCTGTAAGAAGTGCATGCGGACAAAGACCATGGGAAGAATCGCCTTAGAGTTTGACGCTTCAATACCCAGACCTTTGAAAGAACCAAGCATTAGCACCTAAGGGTGCAGGAAGACCCCCTGAGCTAAAGAGTTGGTGCACATGAATACATGTGAGCAATTCCACTTGCCTAGACCAGGGTTCTCCAACGTTGGTCCTGGACGGCCGGATCCATGCCAGATTTTTAGCATATCCCCATTTAGATAAATGTAGTTATCTTAAAAATCTGACATGGATCCGGCCTTCCAGGACCAACTTTGGAGAAACCTGGCCTAGACTAACCTGTTTCGCCTGTGTTTTTTAAGTTTTGGACGTATGGAGGTTTTATTTCTGCTGTCTCCTTCGGACTTCTGAAAAGCCTTTGGCACATTTGTTCTGTAAAAATTATGCACCTTTCACTCTCAATGCACCACAAGCTGCCGTGGAACTTCTCTGATCTTGGGTCACGTTACCAGGGTGACACAATTTACAGCACTTGTAAACGCAGTCCCAGGGTACACAGGCACATTAGGCAGGAACAACATAGGTGTGCATCAGAGAAGTGAGGGGTGCTCTAAAGATCCTGACAGAACAATGCAAAAGTAACCTACTACTGGAATCCCAATATTGGGATCCTGCAACACTACCACAGAGATAAAGCCTGCATCGCACAAGATATCTGAGTTCCCCTCAGCTCACTGGCCTCTGGGAGTGTTCAGGTGCTCTAGCAAATATTGTTAGAGGCCTGAAGTCCTCAGGCGGATACTTTATATAATCTGATTTAATTTTGATGTTGGTATGGTCTACCAAGTACAATTGAATTTCATTTCATTTCATTTTGCGAACCTTTTCTTATTAAATTTTAATCACTTCAATTAATATGGATTTAGAATATCACATTGTTTATTTCTATAACTATATTAATGTTTAGATGGTATAGCACATACAGTTTTCTCCGGGACTGATTACCTTTAGTGATGCTGGTGTACCTTTGCGGGTTCTTCTTCAGTAGTGTGGGAGCTCAGCCACAGATTACACTCTCTCCCTCCTAACCTGTCAATAGTATTTCTTACAGTGAAAACAAAGGTTGACCCATAACTGGTACTAGTCGTCGTGGTCCATGCAGGGCAGCTTACAACATACATCTTGATCATCCCAAGGACAGACTCAATTAAGCGATATACTGAGTTCTTGACAGTTCCTTTCACACATTAGCTAGAGGAGGCGATAGATAGAGTCCCATGGGTCCCAAATTAGCCCAGAACTGGTGGTTTTGGTATGCCTCAGATAGCCTTGACAAGGAGCTGAAGATGAGAATGTCTCAGCAGAGGTATGTGTGACCAGCCCTTGAAGAGGAGTTGCTGTATGACAAATCCTGGAAGGTGAATATTGGTGCATTTATTGACAGTGAGGTGGATCCACAGCTGAATGTGTATTGCAGTTTGTATGATGGGTTCTGTATTACTGGCTGAGCTCATGCTGAGGGTCTGCCCTTCTCAGTAGGGGCATAAAAATGCCTGAATTACTTATAGTAATTGTGATGTGAATTTTATAAATAAATAAACATTGGTTTATATTGCTTCCATATGTGGCTTTCATGTATTAGTTTTTCTGGTTCAGTACTTGCATAAATATTCTGATGGAGGGTCAAATTGCTGTGGTATGGAAGTCATTCCCATGGTCATAGGAGGACACAGGATGGCAGCAAAGTCCTGCACCTATTGAGCACCAAACGTTATAGTTGTGAGGTATGTCTGACGCGGTGTCTTGAGCACGTGGCAGCCACGTGTGTGACCATTATCATGTGCAGACCCTTGACCAGAAAGAACCACTCTGCTCCCCAGTGCTGATAGTAAATGCTGTGCCCACTGATGTGTAGATCAATAGAAATGTGTAAATAAACAACTTATTTCTGGTTTTTAGTTTACTTAATTACGAACACTTACGTATGTGCTGTTGACTTATGGAACCAACTTCTGCCCAATCATCAGTTCAAAACAGCACTAAATAAAGTGGTACATTAAGCTTCCTTAAGGGCGTACCGACATAGCTTAAAGTCAGTCAGTTCAGGCTGGCGTTGACTTCTTCTTAAAAGGAGAGCATTTGCAAGCGATAGCAAGACTTACAAGATTCTTGGATATAGCAGAAAGATCATTAAGGAACGTGGTTTCGTCAACTTCTCCTGCAGAAACCTAGCCTACCCCTAGTTGGATGACTTTTGCTTCATAACGGAGTACATGTGGACATAACGGTGAGGCTGCTAGTGGAGGGTTGTCATCTTGCTCTGATTTACGTTTATGAACAATTTCCTCGGTGACAGTCCTAAGTTGATAACCCTACCTATCCTGCCATTATAAGTAACCCAAAGCACACCAATCTTTTTATTGCCTTATGAGTGATTACTGTCTTTTGAGCCTGCACGCACTCAGTGCACCATGGTTTTACAATCACTGGGGCTTGTGTTTACAGACCTCCTTTTACTGATCAGTCAATTCCGTACCTCTGCCCTGACCAAAGAAAGTTTGAAGCACATGGCACTTTGAAATCTCACGTATCTTCAATCGATGATGACACTGGAGGACAGAGCAATGGTACATATGTTGATGTGCGACCATTTCTATGTAATCTCCAACCTTTTAATTATATTTTTAAAACTTGTCTGCACTTTAACGGACTTGATTGTCCAAATAAAGTAAATTGTCACTTACATATGTTAGTTTCTTTAAATGTGATGTTTATTGGTTTTGACTATCCATTCTCAAGTGTGAGCAAACATAATGGTCTACTGTTAATCATTAAGGTGTTGAAGTTACTATTCCAAGGCTCTTTAACCTTCATATTCCATGTATGAGAATCTCATCCTGTCCAGTTTTTTTTTTGTGGTACATGTAGCTGTGAATTTATAGCCATGCTCGTTTAACTTTAACTCCTAGGGAGGCTCTCTGTTGCTTCCAGATGGTCTCCATGTTGCACTTCCTTGGTAGCTTAACTGCACTTCCAGTGAGCTGGTCCTCTGGCACTCCTGGGTGAACTCCATACATTACTCACCTGTTAGCCCTACAGTGCTTCCAATGGGTGGCCCTTCTGTTGCAGCAGAGTGGACTCCACATAGCGCTCCCTTGGTGGCTTAACAGACCCTCACATGAGCTGGTCCTCTGTCGTTCATGGGTGGAGAGCTCAATTGTGCCTCCAGTGAGCTTTTTCTCTTTCATTCCTGGGTGGAATCCAAACAGAACTTCCTTGGTTGCTTAACAGGACTACCAATTGGCTGGTCTCTCTGTCGGGATGAGCGAGCACTAAGTTGGACTGCTGAGGTAGTTTTTGGCTTTATCCGCTCCAAGAGGGAGGCGGAATGCTCTATCTTTGGTAAATGCCGGCGTTCTAGTTTCTAAACTAGAAACTGCGGGTCACGTGATACACTTCCGGGACCACGTGACGGGAAATGCAGGCACTATGTATAGGGTTACCGATCAATTGCTCGGAACCCTCACGGCGTTGGGAGAGACATTGTCGCTGAGGTGGACTCACCTTGATGAAGTAAGCTGGGATCAGGTGGGGGCAGAGACAGAACGAATGAGAAGAGATGGCTTTCCTATTTGAATCTCTGTTGTCTAGATAGCCACTAGACACCAGATCCTGAATGGAACGATCGGGCACGAACGTAGCCTGGGGGGTCTGGGGTGTGATGACAAGAAGTGCATGTATAGTGCATGGGCAATGACTTACAGAGCTGGTTTTTGAGTTTTTCTCTAACTATTTATGCATTACCCCCCTGTCTATAACTAGTGTGTGACTACAGGGAGCCGCACTCGCTCCTACGCTTTTTCGAGCACAAACTACAGTGAAACTCGGTAAGATGAACTGAGTTCATTTCCTTGTGATTCACAATACACCATGAAGGGTGCAGATGGAAGGTGGTGTCCTCCGAGTAATGATTTTTTTTTTTTTAAACAATTTTTATTGAGGATACGACTTGCAATCAAAACATTTACAGAAGTACATTTCCATGAGACAGTAGTGTCCACCATATGACAGTGAGTACATAGGTTGATAACATTTCTGATGTACATTATAGGCTTATCAATGAACAGATATTTCGCTATTAGTCATCATCGTCCGAGGAAGGATCTATGGTCGGGGGAGTACAGATACCTCCCCTAAATGCATTCCATTTACCCCACATACGTTCCCATTTTTTGGGGCATCCTCTGTGGACATATGTGGCCCTTTCAGCCACCATGGCCATGTCCATATCCTTACACCAGTCCTGGAGGAGTGGTGCCGTACCAGCCCCCCAATGTCTGGCTACATTTCGTTTCGCTATTCACATACCCAGGGTGGTCCAGGCTTGGGCTGTGTGATTCAGGTCTGTCGGCTCCCAGATGTTTAAGAGACAACATTTAGGTTCAGGCGGTACCGGGCTTTTGCTAACCTGTGTGATTGTGCCCATCACTGCTGCCCAATATAATTTAATCACAGAGCATTCCCATAGTGTGTGGTAAAAGGTGCCTATGTCACCACATTGACGCAAGCAGAATTGATCGTTGGACTTTCCTATCTTGCCCAAAGTTACTCTGGTAAAATATGTCCTGTGGAGCACTTTGAGTTGTATAAGATGCAACTTGGAGGATACTGCCACCACCCTCGGGGATTCTAGTGCCTCCTGCCAGTCGGTTTCGTCCAATTCTCCCACATCAGTTTGCCATTTTTTCCGGAACAATTGCGTAGGATCTGACTGATTATTGTTGATTTTCCGGTATGTGATATTGCCTTTTTGTCTATGCACTCCATGAGGAGTCTGTCTGCCAATGGGGAAGACTCCGGAAGGATCGTATCAGGCGGGATGGCCGCTTCGAGCGCGTGCCTAACCTGCAAGTATCGAAACCGCTCAGTGGGTGCCATCTCGTATTGGGTTTGTAATTGGGCGAAGGTGAGGATTTTTCCAGCTTTTCAGAGGTCACCCAATCGTGAGATCCCTATTATGTCCCATTGTCTAAACCCTTTACTCCTACCCAGGTTGCCTAGTTTGCTCGTTTCCGATAATGGGGTGTGTTGCGTTAGTTTGTCATTCCAACCCAGATGTCGTGTTACCGTATGCCATGTGCTGACGGTATGTGCAGTCGGTCCTATAAGGTCTGATTTTCGCTTTTCATTATATAGTGCACAATTGATTCCTCCCACCCCTAAGGTATGCCTGTCTAGCCGATATGCAGGGTCAGTTTGGGGCGAATGAAGCCATTGATTAATTACTGTTAGTTGAGAGGCCCAGTAATATGTTTGGACGTGTGGGAGTGCAATACCGCCTTCATACCAGCTCCTAACCAGCTTCACCGCTGCTATTCTAGCTGGCTTGCCGTCCCACAGGAGGTTATTTACTTCTGAGTCTATTGCTTTAAAGTATGAGGGGGGAACACTAAAGGGGGTATTGTGGAGTGCATAAAGAAATCTGGGGAGCGCCATCATTTTAAAAAGTGCTGCTCTGCCCAGTAGAGTGAGGGGCAAAGATTGCCAGTGTTTGGCGTCTCGCCGCAGCCTCTGCAACGGTTCCTGAAGGTTTTTGGCTATGAAATCATCGGAATCGGACATGACATGAATACCCAGATATTTGAAACCATCTGTGACTATCCTTACCGCACACCCCCTCGGTAATACTGGAGGGGGGCCCGTGTAAAGTGTATAGCACCGATTTTCCCCAGTTGATGGTGTATCCGGACACCATCCCATATACTTCGCATATGTTTAAGAGTCTATGCAGGGAGCGTCGTGGGGATGCCATGTATATGAGAATGTCATCCGCATAGAGGGATATGCGGTCTTCCCATCCCTCCGTCCATCGGAGCCCACGGATGATTGGGTCTTTCCTTATCCAGGCTGCCAGTGGCTCTAGTACCAAGGCAAAAAGGAGTGGGGACAGGGGGCAGCCCTGTCTTGTTCCCCATCCCAGGGAAAATTCCCCGGAGATATGTCCGTTGGCCACCACATGAGCTAATGGATTAGTGTATAGCAGTCGGACCCATGAACAGAATTTTGGTCCAAACCCTAGATGCTGGAGAACCGCAAAAAGGAATGGCCATTCAACCGAGTCAAAGGCCATCCTTGCGTCAAGATATAGTATGGCGGCTTCTTCCTGTATAGTATGTCTGCGGCTTAGAACACTATGTAGGCGTCTGAGATTTAGGGCTGTATTTCTCCCTTGCATAAATCCAAATTGGTCCGGATGGACCAGTTTTGAGAGGTGGGGAGTTAATCTGGTGGCTAGTGTTTTGGCCAATATTTTGGCCTCTGCGTTAATCAAGGAGATGGGACGGTAGGAGGCACTTTCAGAGGGAGATTTACCCGGTTTATGGATGGCTACTATCGTGGCTATGCGTTGGTCTTTGGGGAGTTCTCCCTTTTCCAGGCTGGCCTCATACATCTTTAACAGGTGGGGGGCTAGTTTAGCAGCCGCCCCCTTGTAGAGTTCGATGGGTATGCCGTTAGGACCTGGGGCTTTTCCTGACTGTATTTTTCCCATAGCTAGTGTTAGTTTGTCCGTAGTTAGGTCTGCTTCTAGTAATTGGGCATCTTCCTGTGTGAGTGTAGGTAAGTGTATATCTTGTAGGAACGCTATTGCATCTTGTAAGTCAGTGTTGGTCGTGGGTGTATAAATGCGCTCGTAGTGCGCTGCTAAGGCGTCTACTATTTCGTGTGGGTCTGATGTAAGTGTCCCATCGTCTAATCGGAGCTCCGTCACCCATCTATCCACCCGCGTTCATTTGTCTAGCCAGGCCAGAAGCTTGCCTGCCTTGTCCCCGGCCTCATAAATCCTGTGGCGCACCGCTGTGAGTCTGGTTTTGGCGTCCTCCCATAAGTACTCCTTGTATTCTTGTTGCTTCGTACGGAGCCTATGTGTGTTAGTGTCAGTGGGATCTTGGGCATGCAATGATTCTAGGTGAGTCACTTCCAGTTCTAGGGTTTCTATTACCTTCTGCTTTTCTTTTTTATGACCTGAGATTAGGGATATAGCCTGTCCTCGTAGGACAGTTTTGTACGCTTCCCAGAAAGTCAGAGGAGAGGACACAGATGGCTTATTTTCAGCGAAATAATGTTTTGTGGTGGTAAGCAACCCCTTCCAGATCTTGGGGTTTTGTAAATAGCCAGGGTATATCGGGTATATGCGACGGCGTGTTGGGATCTGCACGGCATATTCAGCAAGCACAGGGGAGTGGTCGGAGATGCCTCTGGGTAGATGTGATATCTCTCGGAATTTACCCACACTGTCTGTCGATGTAAGTATGTAGTCGATTCTAGAGAGACTGTTATGAGCACCGGAGTGATAGGTGTATTGGCGCATTTGCGGGAATTTAAGGCGCCAGATGTCTATCAAGCCGAAGGCATCTAAAAAGTCAGCGAGGTTTGTGTGAGTACGGTGTTGTAGCCTAGGGGGCGTTCGATCCAGAGTGTCATCAAGTGTAACGTTAAAATCCCCCCCAATTACTAGTTCTCCTTCCGGAAGTCTGAGTAGAAATTTGCCAAGCGCTGGAAAAGCCAGCGAGTGGAGTGCCGACGGAATATAGACGGTGACCAAATTGAGTGTATGTCCTTCCCATTGGCAAGAAACCGCTGCAAAGCGGCCTTGATCGTCCATGTAAGTGCGTTGTATAGTCAGAGGGAAGTGCTTTTTAACCAGGATTCCCACCCCATGTGAACCCGATGTGAATTCGGAGTGTACCACTGATTTGAAACCCCAACGGTCTAGGGCTTTACAGGTCGATCCCACTAGATGGGTTTCCTGTATTAGGGCTACCGCTGGTGCTTTGCGCTTGAGATATTGCAGCACGAGTCCCCTCTTTAGCTTGTCTCCCAAGCCATTAACATTCCTGGAAATGAGTGATAGTGATGAAGCGCGTGTGGGGCACGTCCTGGGAACATCTGGGGCAGTAGGTGTGGACATCAGTGTCATTTAAGCCATTGCTGTGGGATATCCCTAATGGAGATTTCAATGGGAACATCTCTGTGAAGTTGCAAGTCGCATTAGAAATACAATTGAACCATAAAAAACAAACTAGAAAAAAATTAACAGTTCCTGTTACCCGTCCCTCCCCCTCCCTGCCTCCCTGCATGACGGACTTAGAACTACCCGCCTCCCAAACAATGCAGAGTGCCTATTTCCCATTTCCCGTTACCTTTGTAAGGGGGAAGTCTCTCCATTGCCCCCCTCAGATCATCTCTACTACCTTCATATATGCTAATAAAACTTAACAAAACACACAAGATGATGGACGGAATGTTGCACATTGGCAAACATTCACCCCCAGTCACAGATCTGGGTTTAATCCATCGTTATTTTGCTTCACCACGCCACCCCAGTTCAGACATAGCCATATGCAAATCAGTCTTGACCCTGTGCCTCATGGGAACAGTCCAGACCGAACTGCCAAGCCATGTCTTCCCTGGACCGGAATCAAGCATCCTAGGACCGGTTTCGGGCTTTCAGTTCTCATCAGCCAGGATAGCTTGACTCTAGTGGCGTAGTGAGCACGGGACCCACGTCTGGGCATACCCTTCCCACTTAGGGCGAAATGCAAAACACACAAGATGATGGACGGAATGTTGCACATTGGCAAACATTCACCCCCAGTCACAGATCTGGGTTTAATCCATCGTTATTTTGCTTCACCACGCCACCCCAGTTCAGACATAGCCATATGCAAATCAGTCTTGACCCTGTGCCTCATGGGAACAGTCCAGACCGAACTGCCAAGCCATGTCTTCCCTGGACCGGAATCAAGCATCCTAGGACCGGTTTCGCCCTAAGTGGGAAGGGTATGCCCAGACGTGGGTCCCGTGCTCACTACGCCACTGGAGTCAAGCTATCCTGGCTGATGAAGGCTGATAGCCTGAAACCGGTCCTAGGATGCTTGATTCCGGTCCAGGGAAGACATGGCTTGGCAGTTCGGTCTGGACAGTTCCCATGAGGCACAGGGTCAAGACTGATTTGCATATGGCTATGTCTGAACTGGGGTGGCAGTGAAGCAAAATAACGATGGATTAAACCCAGATCTGTGACTGGGGGTGAATGTTTGCCAATGTGCAGCATTCCGTCCATCATCTTGTGTGTTTTGCATTTCGCCGCCCTAAGTGGAAAGGGTATGCCCAGATGTGGGTCCCGTGCTCACTACGCCACTGGAGTCAAGCTATCCTGGCTGATGAAGGCTGATAGCCTGACACCGGTCCTAGGATGCTTGATTCCGGTCCAGGGAAGACATGGCTTGGCAGTTCGGTCTGGACTGTTCCCATGAGGCACAGGGTCAAGACTGATTTGCATATGGCTATGTCTGAACTGGGGTGGCGTGGTGAAGCAAAATAACGATGGATTAAACCCAGATCTGTGACTGGGGGTGAATGTTTGCCAATGTGCAGCATTCCGTCCATCATCTTGTGTGTTTTGCATTTCGCCCTAAGTGGGAAGGGTATGCCCAGACGTGGGTCCTGTGCTCTCTACGCCACTGGAGTCAAGCTATCCTGGCTGATGAAGGCTGATAGCCTGAAACCGGTCCTAGGATGCTTGATTCCGGTCCAGGGAAGACATGGCTTGGCAGTTCGGTCTGGACTGTTCCCATGAGGCACAGGGTCAAGACTGATTTGCATATGGCTATGTCTGAACTGGGGTGGCGTGGTGAAGCAAAATAACGATGGATTAAACCCAGATCTGTGACTGGGGGTGAATTTTTGCCAATGTGCAGCATTCCGTCCATCATCTTGTGTGTTTTGCATTTCGCCCTAAGTGGGAAGGGTATGCCCAGACGTGGGTCCCGTGCTCACTACGCCACTGGAGTCGAGCTATCCTGGCTGATGAAGGCTGATAGCCTGAAACCGGTCCTAGGATGCTTGATTCCGGTCCAGGGAAGACATGGCTTGGCAGTTCGGTCTGGATTGTTCCCATGAGGCACAGGGTCAAGACTGATTTGCATATGGCTATGTCTGAACTGGGGTGGCGTGGTGAAGCAAAATAACGATGGATTAAACCCAGATCTGTGACTGGGGGTGAATGTTTGCCAATGTGCAGCATTCCGTCCATCATCTTGTGTGTTTTGCATTTTGCCCTAAGTGGGAAGGGTATGCCCAGACGTGGGTCCCGTGCTCACTACGCCACTGGAGTCAAGCTATCCTGGCTGATGAAGGCTGATAGCCTGAAACCGGTCCTAGGATGCTTGATTCCGGTCCAGGGAAGACATGGCTTGGCAGTTCGGTCTGGACTGTTCCCATGAGGCACAGGGTCAAGACTGATTTGCATATGGCTATGTCTGAACTGGGGTGGCGTGGTGAAGCAAAATAACGATGGATTAAACCCAGATCTGTGACTGGGGGTGAATGTTTGCCAATGTGCAGCATTCCGTCCATCATCTTGTGTGTTTTGCATTTCGCCCTAAGTGGGAAGGGTATGCCCAGACATGGGTCCCGTGCTCACTACGCCACTGGAGTCAAGCTATCCTGGCTGATGAAGGCTGATAGCCTGAAACCGGTCCTAGGATGCTTGATTCCGGTCCAGGGAAGACATGGCTTGTCAGTTCGGTCTGGACTGTTCCCATGAGGCACAGGGTCAAGACTGATTTGCATATGGCTATGTCTGGGGTGGCGTGGTGAAGCAAAATAACGATGGATTAAACCCAGATCTGTGACTGGGGGTGAATGTTTGCCAATGTGCAGCATTCTGTCCATCATCTTGTGTGTTTTGCATTTCGCCCTAAGTGGGAAGGGTATTCCCAGACGTGGGTCCCGTGCTCACTACGCCACTGGAGTCAAGCTATCCTGGCTGGTGAAGGCTGATAGCCTGAAACCGGTCCTAGGATGCTTGATTCCGGTCCAGGGAAGACATGGCTTGGCAGTTCGGTCTGGACTGTTCCCATGAGGCACAGGGTCAAGACTGATTTGCATATGGCTATGTCTGAACTGGGGTGGCGTGGTGAAGCAAAATAACGATGGATTAAACCCAGATCTGTGACTGGGGGTGAATGTTTGCCAATGTGCAGCATTCCGTCCATCATCTTGTGTGTTTTGCATTTCGCCCTAATTGGGAAGGGTATGCCCAGACGTGGGTCCCGTGCTCACTACGCCACTGGAGTCAAGCTATCCTGGCTGATGAAGGCTGATAGCCTGAAACCGGTCCTAGGATGCTTGATTCCGGTCCAGGGAAGACATGGCTTGGCAGTTCGGTCTGGACTGTTCCCATGAAGCAGAGGGTCAAGACTGATTTGCATATGGCTATGTCTGAACTGGGGTGGCGTGGTGAAGCAAAATAACGATGGATTAAACCCAGATCTGTGACTGGGGGTGAATGTTTGCCAATGTGCAGCATTCCGCCCATCATCTTGTGTGTTTTGCATTTCGCCCTAAGTGGGAAGGGTATGCCCAGACGTGGGTCCCGTGCTCACTACACCACTGGAGTCAAGCTATCCTGGCTGATGAAGGCTGATAGCCTGAAACCGGTCCTAGGATGCTTGATTCCGGTCCAGGGAAGACATGGCTTGGCAGTTCGGTCTGGACTGTTCCCATGAGGCACAGGGTCAAGACTGATTTGCATATGGCTATGTCTGAACTGGGGTGGTGTGGTGAAGCAAAATAACGATGGATTAAACCAAGATCTGTGACTGGGGGTGAATGTTTGCCAATGTGCAGCATTCCGTCCATCATCTTGTGTGTTTTGCATTTCGCCCTAAGTGGGAAGGGTATGCCCAGACGTGGGTCCCGTGCTCACTCCGCCACTGGAGTCAAGCTATCCTGGCTGATGAAGGCTGATAGCCTGAAACCGGTCCTAGGATGCTTGATTCCGGTCCAGGGAAGACATGGCTTGGCAGTTCGGTCTGGACTGTTCCCATGAGGCACAGGGTCAAGACTGATTTGCATATGGCTATGTCTGAACTGGGGTGGCGTGGTGAAGCAAAATAACGATGGATTAAACCCAGATCTGTGACTGGGGGTGAATGTTTGCCAATGTACAGCATTCCGTCCATCATCTTGTGTGTTTTGCATTTCGCTCTAAGTGGGAAGGGTATGCCCAGACGTGGGTCCCGTGCTCACTACGCCACTGGAGTCAAGCTATCCTGGCTGATGAAGGCTGATCGCCTGAAACCGGTCCTAGGATGCTTGATTCCGGTCCAGGGAAGACATGGCTTGGCAGTTCGGTCTGGACTGTTCCCATGAGGCACAGGGTCAAGACTGATTTGCATATGGCTATGTCTGAACTGGGGTGGCGTGGTGAAGCAAAATAACGATGGATTAAACCCAGATCTGTGACTGGGGGTGAATGTTTGCCAATGTGCAGCATTCCGTCCGTCGTCTTGTGTGTTTTGCATTTCGCCCTAAGTGGGAAGGGTATGCCCAGACGTCGGTCCCGTGCTCACTATGCCACTGGAGTCAAGCTATCCTGGCTGATGAAGGCTGATAGCCTGAAACCGGTCCTAGGATGCTTGATTCCGGTCCAGGGAAGACATGGCTTGGTAGTTCGGTCTGGACTGTTCCCATGAGGCACAGGGTCAAGACTGATTTGCATATGGCTATGTCTGAACTGGGGTGGCGTGGTGAAGCAAAATAACGATGGATTAAACCCAGATCTGTGACTGGGGGTGAATGTTTGCCAATGTGCAGCATTCCGTCCATCATCTTGTGTGTTTTGCATTTCGCCCTAAGTGGGAAGGGTATGCCCAGATGTGGGTCCCGTGCTCACTACGCCACTGGAGTCCAGCTATCCTGGCTGATAAAGGTTGATAGCCTGAAACCGGTCCTAGGATGCTTGATTCCGGTCCAGGGAAGACATGGCTTGGCAGTTCGGTCTGGACTGTTCCCATGAGGCACAGGGTCAAGACTGATTTGCATATGGCTATGTCTGAACTGGGGTGGCGTGGTGAAGCAAAATAACGATGGATTAAACCCAGATCTGTGACTGGGGGTGAATGTTTGCCAATGTGCAGCATTCCGTCCATCATCTTGTGTGTTTTGCATTTCGCCCTAAGTGGGAAGGGTATGCCCAGACGTGGGTCCCGTGCTCACTACACCACTGGAGTCAAGCTATCCTGGCTGATGAAGGCTGATAGCCTGAAACCGGTCCTAGGATGCTTGATTCCGGTCCAGGAAGACATGGCTTGGCAGTTCGGTCTGGACTGTTCCCATGAGGCACAGGGTCAAGACTGATTTGCATATGGCTATGTCTGAACTGGGGTGGTGTGGTGAAGCAAAATAACGATGGATTAAACCAAGATCTGTGACTGGGGGTGAATGTTTGCCAATGTGCAGCATTCCGTCCATCATCTTGTGTGTTTTGCATTTCGCCCTAAGTGGGAAGGGGTATGCCCAGACGTGGGTCCCGTGCTCACTCCGCCACTGGAGTCAAGCTATCCTGGCTGATGAAGGCTGATAGCCTGAAACCGGTCCTAGGATGCTTGATTCCGGTCCAGGGAAGACATGGCTTGGCAGTTCGGTCTGGACTGTTCCCATGAGGCACAGGGTCAAGACTGATTTGCATATGGCTATGTCTGAACTGGGGTGGCGTGGTGAAGCAAAATAACGATGGATTAAACCCAGATCTGTGACTGGGGGTGAATGTTTGCCAATGTACAGCATTCCGTCCATCATCTTGTGTGTTTTGCATTTCGCTCTAAGTGGGAAGGGTATGCCCAGACGTGGGTCCCGTGCTCACTACGCCACTGGAGTCAAGCTATCCTGGCTGATGAAGGCTGATCGCCTGAAACCGGTCCTAGGATGCTTGATTCCGGTCCAGGGAAGACATGGCTTGGCAGTTCGGTCTGGACTGTTCCCATGAGGCACAGGGTCAAGACTGATTTGCATATGGCTATGTCTGAACTGGGGTGGCGTGGTGAAGCAAAATAACGATGGATTAAACCCAGATCTGTGACTGGGGGTGAATGTTTGCCAATGTGCAGCATTCCGTCCGTCGTCTTGTGTGTTTTGCATTTCGCCCTAAGTGGGAAGGGTATGCCCAGACGTCGGTCCCGTGCTCACTATGCCACTGGAGTCAAGCTATCCTGGCTGATGAAGGCTGATAGCCTGAAACCGGTCCTAGGATGCTTGATTCCGGTCCAGGGAAGACATGGCTTGGTAGTTCGGTCTGGACTGTTCCCATGAGGCACAGGGTCAAGACTGATTTGCATATGGCTATGTCTGAACTGGGGTGGCGTGGTGAAGCAAAATAACGATGGATTAAACCCAGATCTGTGACTGGGGGTGAATGTTTGCCAATGTGCAGCATTCCGTCCATCATCTTGTGTGTTTTGCATTTCGCCCTAAGTGGGAAGGGTATGCCCAGATGTGGGTCCCGTGCTCACTACGCCACTGGAGTCCAGCTATCCTGGCTGATAAAGGTTGATAGCCTGAAACCGGTCCTAGGATGCTTGATTCCGGTCCAGGGAAGACATGGCTTGGCAGTTCGGTCTGGACTGTTCCCATGAGGCACAGGTTCAAGACTGATTTGCATATGGCTATGTCTGAACTGGGGTGGCGTGGTGAAGCAAAATAACGATGGATTAAACCCAGATTTGTGACTGGGGGTGAATGTTTGCCAATGTGCAGCATTCCGTCCATCATCTTGTGTGTTTTGCATTTCGCCCTAAGTGGGAAGGGTATGCCCAGACGTGGGTCCCGTGCTCACTACGCCACTGGAGTCAAGCTATCCTGGCTGATGAAGGCTGATAGCCTGAAACCGGTCCTAGGATGCTTGATTCCGGTCCAGGGAAGACAAGGCTTGGCAGTTCGGTCTGGACTGTTCCCATGAGAGCACAGGGTCAAGACTGATTTGCATATGGCTATGTCTGAACTGAACTGGGGTGGCGTGGTGAAGCAAAATAACGATGGATTAAACCCAGATCTGTGACTGGGGGTGAATGTTTGCCAATGTGCAGCATTCCGTCCATCATCTTGTGTGTTTTGCATTTCGCCCTAAGTGGGAAGGGTATGCCCAGACGTGGATCCCGTGCTCACTACGCCACTGGAGTCAAGCTATCCTGGCTGATGAAGGTTGATAGCCTGAAACCGGTCCTAGGATGCTTGATTCCGGTCCAGGGAAGACATGGCTTGGCAGTTCGGTCTGGACTGTTCCCATGAGGCACAGGGTCAAGACTGATTTGCATATGGCTATGTCTGAACTGGGGTGGCGTGGTGAAGCAAAATAACGATGGATTAAACCCAGATCTGTGACTGGGGGTGAATGTTTGCCAATGTGCAGCATTCCGTCCATCATCTTGTGTGTTTTGCATTTCACCCTAAGTGGGAAGGGTATGCCCAGACCTGGGTCCCGTGCTCACTACGCCACTGGAGTCAAGCTATCCTGGCTGATGAAGGCTGATAGCCTGAAACCGGTCCTAGGATGCTTGATTCCGGTCCAGGGAAGACATGGCTTGGCGGTTCGGTCTGGACTGTTCCCATGAGGCACAGGGTCAAGACTGATTTGCATATGGCTATGTCTGAACTGGGGTGGCGTGGTGAAGCAAAATAACGATGGATTAAACCCAGATCTGTGACTGGGGGTGAATGTTTGCCAATGTGCAGCATTCCGTCCATCATCTTGTGTGTTTTGCATTTCGCCCTAAGTGGGAAGGGTATGCCCAGACGTGGGTCCCGTGCTCACTACGCCACTGGAGTCAAGCTATCCTGGCTGATGAAGGCTGATAGCCTGAAACCGGTCCTAGGATGCTTGATTCCGGTCCAGGGAAGACATGGCTTGGCAGTTCGGTCTGGACTGTTCCCATGAGGCACAGGGTCAAGACTGATTTGCATATGGCTATGTCTGAACTGGGGTGGCGTGGTGAAGCAAAATAACGATGGATTAAACCCAGATCTGTGACTGGGGGTGAATGTTTGCCAATGTGCAGCATTCCGTCCATCATCTTGTGTGTTTTGCATTTCGCCCTAAGTGGGAAGGGTATGCCCAGACGTGGGTCCCGTGCTCACTACGCCACTGGAGTCAACCTATCCTGGCTGATGAAGGCTGATAGCCTGAAACCGGTCCTAGGATGCTTGATTCCGGTCCAGGGAAGACATGGCTTGGCAGTTCGGTCTGGACTGTTCCCATGAGGCACAGGGTCAAGACTGATTTGCATATGGCTATGTCTGAACTGGGGTGGCGTGGTGAAGCAAAATAACGATGGATTAAACCCAGATCTGTGACTGGGGGTGAATGTTTGCCAATGTGCAGCATTCCGTCCATCATCTTGTGTGTTTTGCATTTCGCCCTAAGTGGGAAGGGTATGCCCAGACGTGGATCCCGTGCTCACTACGCCACTGGAGTCAAGCTATCCTGGCTGATGAAGGTTGATAGCCTGAAACCGGTCCTAGGATGCTTGATTCCGGTCCAGGGAAGACATGGCTTGGCAGTTCGGTCTGGACTGTTCCCATGAGGCACAGGGTCGAGACTGATTTGCATATGGCTATGTCTGAACTGGGGTGGCGTGGTGAAGCAAAATAACAATGGATTAAACCCAGATCTGTGACTGGGGGTGAATGTTTGCCAATGTGCAGCATTCCGTCCATCATCTTGTGTGTTTTGCATTTCGCCCTAAGTGGGAAGGGTATGCCCAGACCTGGGTCCCGTGCTCACTACGCCACTGGAGTCAAGCTATCCTGGCTGATGAAGGCTGATAGCCTGAAACCGGTCCTAGGATGCTTGATTCCGGGCCAGGGAAGACATGGCTTGGCAGTTCGGTCTGGACTGTTCCCATGAGGCACAGGGTCAAGACTGATTTGCATATGGCTATGTCTGAACTGGGGTGGCGTGGTGAAGCAAAATAACGATGGATTAAACCCAGATCTGTGACTGGGGGTGAATGTTTGCCAATGTGCAGCATTCCGTCCATCATCTTGTGTGTTTTGCATTTCGCCCCTAAGTGGGAAGGGTATGCCCAGACGTGGGTCCCGTGCTCACTACGCCACTGGAGTCAAGCTATCCTGGCTGATGAAGGCTGATAGCCTGAAACCGGTCCTAGGATGCTTGATTCCGGTCCAGGGAAGACATGGCTTGGCAGTTCGGTCTGGACTGTTCCCATGAGGCACAGGGTCAAGACTGATTTGCATATGGCTATGTCTGAACTGGGGTGGCGTGGTGAAGCAAAATAACGATGGATTAAACCCAGATCTGTGACTGGGGGTGAATGTTTGCCAATGTGCAGCATTCCGTCCATCATCTTGTGTGTTTTGCATTTCGCCCTAAGTGGGAAGGGTATGCCCAGACGTGGGTCCCGTGCTCACTACGCCACTGGAGTCAAGCTATCCTGGCTGATGAAGGCTGATAGCCTGAAACCGGTCCTAGGATGCTTGATTCCGGTCCAGGGAAGACATGGCTTGGCAGTTCGGTCTGGACTGTTCCCATGAGGCACAGGGTCAAGACTGATTTGCATATGGCTATGTCTGAACTGGGGTGGCGTGGTGAAGCAAAATAACGATGGATTAAACCCAGATCTGTGACTGGGGGTGAATGTTTGCCAATGTGCAGCATTCCGTCCATCATCTTGTGTGTTTTGCATTTCGCCCTAAGTGGGAAGGGTATGCCCAGATGTGGGTCCCGTGCTCACTACGCCACTGGAGTCCAGCTATCCTGGCTGATGAAGGCTGATAGCCTGAAACCGGTCCTAGGATGCTTGATTCCGGTCCAGGGAAGACATGGCTTGGCAGTTCGGTCTGGACTGTTCCCATGAGGCACAGGGTCAAGACTGATTTGCATATGGCTATGTCTGAACTGGGGTGGCGTGGTGAAGCAAAATAACGATGGATTAAACCCAGATCTGTGACTGGGGGGTGAGTTTTTGCCAATGTGCAGCATTCCATCCATCATCTTGTGTGTTTTGCATTTCGCCCTAAGTGGGAAGGGTATGCCCAGACGTGGGTCCCGTGCTCACTACGCCACTGGAGTCAAGCTATCCTGGCTGATGAAGGCTGATAGCCTGAAACCGGTCCTAGGATGCTTGATTCCGGTCCAGGGAAGACATGGCTTGGCAGTTCGGTCTGGACTGTTCCCATGAGGCACAGGGTCAAGACTGATTTGCATATGGCTATGTCTGAACTGAACTGGGGTGGCGTGGTGAAGCAAAATAACGATGGATTAAACCCAGATCTGTGACTGGGGGTGAATGTTTGCCAATGTGCAGCATTCCGTCCATCATCTTGTGTGTTTTGCATTTCGCCCTAAGTGGGAAGGGTATGCCCAGACGTGGGTCCCGTGCTCACTACGCCACTGGAGTCAAGCTATCCTGGCTGATGAAGGCTGATAGCCTGAAACCGGTCCTAGGATGCTTGATTCCGGTCCCGGGAAGACATGGCTTGGCAGTTCGGTCTGGACTGTTCCCATGAGGCACAGGGTCAAGACTGATTTGCATATGGCTATGTCTGAACTGGGTTGGCGTGGTGAAGCAAAATAACGATGGATTAAACCCAGATCTGTGACTGGGGGTGAATGTTTGCCAATGTGCAGCATTCCGTCCATCATCTTGTGTGTTTTGCAATAAAACTTAACAGCCTTTTTCATCGGTAAATATGCTACAGTGGTTGTAACTTGTTACCAGAAGTTATGTCTCAAACCTCCGATCAATATTATCAAAGAAGTCCCTAATTAGATACAGAACCTGCTGGGACTATGGACTTTATAGTTCAGCAGGTGGAAGAGGTCGTTGTGTAGTCCTTATTCTCTTGGAACTGGTGCCCTTGTCATCGTCTCTCAAGTGATTCGGCATGCGTGGAGGTTGCTTCCACTGGTGTGAGGTGCGCCTTTTCAGTCGGTAGGTGGTGTTGTTTGCTGTTCGTCTTTCAGGGTTTGGCGTCTCTGCGCCATCCTTCAAGCCATTCCCGGGCCTCCTCTGGTGTGGTGAAGATACACGCTTTCCCTTTCGCTTCTACCCTCAGCCTAGCCGGGAACAGCATGGAGTATTTCAAGTCTCTGTTCCTCAACTCTTTTTTGATGTCAAAGAAGCTGCACCTTTGTTTTGTTACTGCCGCTGTGTAGTCAGGGAAAAAGGTGATCGTGCTATGGTCGATGCGTACAGGAGGGGCCACTTGTGCTGTTTGCAAAATGAGGTCACAATTGCGCAAATTAAAAATGCGGGCTAGGATAGGCCTTGGGGGTGCGCCCGGTTTGGGTCTACCACCTGGGACGCGGTGCGCTCTCTCCACCGCAAAGTAGTGGGATAAACCCTTAGGCTGCAGGTGTTGCTTGATAAGGTCTTCTACAAAGAGGTCTATTGCTGGGCCCCCCTTCCCTTCCGGTACTCCAACTATTCTGACGTTATTGCGTCGCGAACAGCCTTCATAATCGTCCAGTTTGGCAGCCATTATTTTACTTTCAGTTTCGAGTTGGCGCACTTGATGTTTAAGTTCGATGGTATCGTCACGTAAAGTCCCCGTTGTGGTTTCTACTTCTGTGACTCGTGCGCTCATGTTTTTAAAGTCGGCTCGGATCAGTGAGAGTTCTACTGATAGAGTGCCAATACGAGAGTCAAGAGCTGTGTGCACTTTATTCAAGGTAAAGAGTTTATCCTGCAATGTTACTTCTGACCCTTCCAACGAGGCCTCATCTGGCGCCTGCGTAGACGGTTGGGTCGTTGTTTCCTGCTGGGTTTTAATGCATGTGTATTTATCCAATTTGGTCTGGTGCACGGCGCGCTGACCCCGAACCCCCATCGCTATGTGGTTGGGGTTGTATCACGCAGCGGTCAAGAAACTGGAGAGTTAGTACTAACCGCTGCCTGCCTGGGTGATGCACTGTCACCCGCGGTCTTTTGGGTTTCCTACCACAGGATACAGTCGTTGTTCCGTAGGCACACAGGCTAGGGATCAGAGTGGTGGCGCCGTCAGGACCTCCGGGCGGCGCGCTTTAATGAAGGGACCAGTGATGTGCTTGCGTTAGTGTGTAGTTACTTTCCTGCAGGTTGTGCCAGGTCTTAAGGGTCCGAGTAATGATTTTTAATTAATGATTTTCTAAGTTTGTATCGTGGATTATACATTTGATAAGGGCATTGTCCTGATATACGGCGATTAAAAAAGAGTGTAGAATCAGCCGTTTTGCACTAAATTAGTTTAGAGGGGCAAAGTAATATGTTTCTTTATAATTATGCACATATGTATACGTGTTTGTGTCTTTTCACTTGTGTATATTCTCTTACTTGCAGATTTTATTCGAAGTGTGATTACATGACCTACGTACAAATTACAGGTTCAGTCCTCAATCTACTTATTAAGGTAGGAAAGGAGGGTATAACTACGGGGATCGAGTAGTAGTCCTGATGAAAGCCGGGGAAGACACAAAATCCAGCTGAAACATGTCGACTAATTTGCAGAGTGGAGGGGTGAATGGTTCATAATTTAACCTATTCCCCACCATCCTCTGGTCTGAGATACCGTTTAAACCCTGACCTGGGAATCCGTGAATAAAATAGGCATTTGGATATCCCTGAGTTAGTTGTCTGCACTTATTCTTTGCTTGATCCCTACTCTTCTATGTGTTTGTATTGTTTCCCCCACCCTATTGTTCCACCCCGTGCGTTGGTCTGCGCAGGGGCGTGTTTAGCAGCCCAATGATGAAGCATGCCATAAATTATTGTGGGTGAGGGCAGTTTTTCAAACATCTTAACTTTGCCACAAAACCTCAAAAAAACGATTTCCTCACTCCTACTTCTCTGTGTGTGACTGGTCTCTCTGTCGCACTTGGGTGGACTCGATTTAGCACTCTCTTGGCAGCCTAATGCCACTTCCAGTGACCTAGTCTCCTGTCGCTACTTGGTGGACTCCATCCAGTAAGTACTCTCTTGGTAGTTTACCAGTGTCATTGGTGAGCTTGCCTCTTTCACTCCTGGGAGTACTCTATATTCCGGTTCCTCGTGGCCAGATGTACGACTGTTTTTAGCGATTGCAAACGCGAAATTGGGCCGTTTGCGACCACTAAAATTGGTTGTAGCATGCACAAACCCTATTTTGTGAGCCGGTAACCTATTACCGACTCGCAAAATGGGTTTGCGAGTTGCTATTAAGAAGGGGTTACCATGGGCATCCCTTCCTAATAGTGAGTTGCAGGGGGGAGTACGATTATTTTGCGACCACATTTGCGGTCGCAAAACAATCGCAGTTTACCGCCTACTTCAAGTAGGTGGTAAGCCACTCACAAACAAAGGACCCCTTCACCTTTGTGATTGGCAACGAAAACATTTTTTAAGAGCAGGCAGTGGTCCCACAAACCACTGCCTGCCCTTAAAAAATGAAAAGAAAACTTTTCTTTTTTTTCTTTTAAACGCATCCCATTTTCCTTTAAGGAAAATGGGCTGCATTTGAAAAAAAGAAGGCCACCATCCATGTGAGTGCGGGCCATTCCCAATGGGTCGCAAATTGTGACCTGCCTCATGAATATTGATGAGGTAGGTCATTTGCGACCCCATTGGGAATCGCTAAATGTGTCTGAGACACATTAGTACATTGCATTTTGCGAGTCGCAACAAATCGCAACTTTCGACCTGCAAAAAACGGGATGATCGTACAGCAGGCCCTTGATAACTTAACAGTGCCTCCAATGGGTGGCTTCATTGTTGCGGGAGGGTGTACACCACATAGATCTCCCTTGGTGACTTAACAGCTCCTCCAATGAGCTGGTCCTCTGTTGCACCTGGGTGGACTGGACTCATAATGAACTCCATTGGTAGCTTAACTCCAAAGCCAATAAACGGGTCCTTTGTTGCTCGTAGGTGGCTCACATACAGTACTCCCCTGATAGCTTAACAGTGCCTCTAATGAGCTTGTCGTCTTTCACTCCTGGGTTGCTCTATATAGAATGTCCTTGGTGGCTTAACCGTGCTCCAAGTGGGTGGACTCCTTCGATGCTGGAAGGTGGACTCCATATGCGCTCCTTGGTGGCTTAATAGCACGTCCAATGAGCTGGTGCTCTGTCGCTCCTGGGTGGGTGGGACTCCTTCTACCGTTTCCTTGGTGGCTTAATAAAACTTCCATTGAGCTAGTCCTCCGTCGCTCCTCGTTGGACCACATACAGTACTCCCTTGACAGCTTAGCAATGCCTCCAATGAGCTCGCCTCTTTCACTCCTGGTGGACTCCATATTCAACTTCCTTGGTGGCTTAACACTGTTAAACCACCAAAGGAGTACTGTATGTGGTCCACCGAAGAACAACAGTGGACCAGCTCGTTGGAGGCGCTGTTAAGTTAACAGCGCCTCCAACGAGCTGGTCCACTGTTGTTCTTCGGTGGACCACATACAGTGCTCCTTTGGTGGTTTAACAGTGACTCCAGCGGTTTGCTCTGATGTTACTGAGCAGACTCCAAAGTACCAGGTTAAACCCAACACACCTCACCCAACATGTCCCATGAAGGCTAAACTACAAACACATTCTCAACCATGCACTTTCAAGGTTGACCCAGAAATTGATACACATTAGAGCACTTCACAACCTCGCCTGAGATATGAAGGTCTGTATAAATAATTCCTTCGAACTACCTAGAAAGCGCTTTGTCCTGGCAAGTGCTACGGAAAGCGCTATATAATTACTAGTACAATTCAATGAAATAGGATCGTGGAAGAATACAGTTCGCTTTATGTTACATTTTGAGGAACTATTTGAAACAAAGCTCAGACAGCTGGCCCACTTCTGTGAGCGGTGGTTTATATTAAGTTTGTATTTCCAGAGAGGTTTGGCTTTGTTCCGAGTTCATTACGGTGGCGGAAGCTTTGTGACACTGTTCAGAGCACAAGCACTCCTGCCAGCGTGGGAGAAATTAAATATTTTATGTTGAGCACACTGCAGTTTTATGCATGCATGAGGCTAAATATAGAGTCCCGAGGGAGCCACTGAGAGCTGTTGCCGGCGGCCATGACTTTCTTTTGTTACCCAGAACTGCCTTGATAAAAGGAGAGCTTTGTAATAATGTTATCTTAACCGGATCAGATGGGTTCTGGCTTCCTGTGGCTATTGCATGTTTACATGCACTGGGTAATCCTGCCTTGGAAGCACTATTCTATTAAGGTTTAAGACCTAGAAACTGAACACACATATATATATATATATATATATATATATACACACACACACACACACACACACACGCACACGCACACGCACACGCGCGCACACACACACACCCACACACACCCCTTTTCTAGGTATGTATTGTTTTAACTATATTGTAAATTCGGGAGGATGAAGCATGAAGCCTTACCATAATGGTCACCTTCGAAGACACGTGTTTATTAGAGGTGCACGAAATTTGCATAATTACATGAAATTTAAAAAAATCACACGTACTAAGACGAAAAGCAAAACCGGAATTTGGGCTATGTTTTAGCACAAAATGAGTCCTTGAAACCATTGCAGGGTGCATTTCACGCTAAAACAAAGGTACCACAATACACAAACACTGCAAACACAGCTGTTAGCGTTCTGGTCTTTTGCACTCTTCCAATACACTTACGCTGTGATACTAAATAGCAGGGCTTTAAGTGGGCTGGGTCCTGCCAGTGCTGAGCACCAGCAGTTCTAAAAAGCAGGTGCTGAGACTGGTCCCTAGCAGGCTCTCCATTTTTTCCCTCACCCTCTGGTGCAGCGGTCCCACCCTTCACTGCCTTTGATGTAACTTCAAAGAGACTCGTTACATTTCTTTCACAGTCTCATCATGTCAGAACTGAAGACAAAACAGAGGTGCTACTTTTTGGAAAGGAGACCTCATTCTGGAACCACTCATGGTGGCCGTTGAGCCTAGGTACTCTACCTACTTCTGTCCAGAAAGTTCGAAATTTGGGAGTCATATTTGACACTGAATTATCTTTTTCGGAGCAAATAAACTCTATCACCTCATCTGTTTTTTTTGTGCTGAAGATTCTGAAAAAAATCTTTCCATTCATTCCCCGTGACCTCCAGAAGACAGTTATATCAGCTCTTATTTTCTCTAAACTGGACTACTGTAATGCTCTGTATCTGGGTGCTCAGAAATCTCTGATAAAGAAGCTGCAGGCTCTGCAAAATGCAGCGGCGAGACTGCTGCTAAAAATTCCTAAATTTAGTCCTGTGTCTGAATCATTGCAAAGTCTTCACTGACTCCCAGTAAGAAAAAGGATTATTTTTAAGGCCATGTGCATGGTTCACAAAGCCCTTCATCGGAATGGCCCAAAGTATTTACAAGATCGTTTCTCTTGGTATAAGCCAAATAGGACCCTTAGATCCAGCTCCTTGCGCTTTGTTATCATTCCTAGATCAAACAAAGCAAGATGGGGGGGTAGGGCTTTCTCCATCTGTGCAGGTAAATGGTGGAACCTGCTCCCTCTCATGCTGCAAGGTCAATCCTCCCAGATGCAATTTAGGAAGCAGCTGAAAACATGGCAGTTTACCAAAGTAGTAGAAGAAGCTGCCGCAAGAGTTATGTCGCGTCCCTATGACTTACCAGCGTTCTGTCCGCCGTTATTATTATTATTTTTGTTTCTTTTTTTCTTTTTTTCAGCGCTACTACACCCTCAGGTATGTGCGCGCTTTATAAAATTAATTTCAGTCATTCATTTTCAATGTTATATACAACAAAGCCATAGTTGTTGCTCATTTATCTTATGCAACTAACAACCATTTACAAAGCCAACAGTCCTGGCTTGTTGTAGGTGTAATGTTACTTGTTGTACTATATATCTGGATGCAGAGACAGAAGCAGCAAAATAGCAATCGGGCGGCACACTATGCTAAGCACAGATTTTTAGCCTATGTGTTTTTAAGCCACACCCTTAATTACATCACCCACGCCCCTTTGAGAGACCCCCCTGTTTTTTCATCCCACTTAAAGCCCTGCTTAATAGTGCAATACAGCTTGATTGCATATTTTTGGAAATTTCGCGTAACAAGCATTACGCGAAAATAGTGAGATTACATGGGATTACAACCTGTTTAACAGAAATTTCACCAGAGACTAATGTTTATGTTATATAAGTGATTTGTGTATTGTCAGCCATTATGGTTGTAAAGCATATTTTCCTTTCATTTTAGCACTTAAACCCAAAGTAGACATCGAACATTTTTGATTAGTTCTGTTATTTTATGGCTCAAACCTTAAAACTAGTAATGCAATTTTTTCACACTGTACACTGGCCCTTTATATATGGGATAATGTACTCTGTGTCATACATTATATATGGGATAAAGTACCCCCTGCTGTACATTATAAGGATATTGCAAGTCAAAGAGGAGTTCCATGACCATATAAAGGAAAAAGGCCGATGATCGAGTCCCTTCATAAGGTCATGTAACTCCAAGGGGACTAACAATATCCTTTAATGAATATCAGAGGGTATTTTATTTCTTGTAATAAATGGTCACACATCACCATTCCCTCAATCCGCTTAAATACTCAATGTTTTGCTATTTCATGTTTATTGCAGACACAAAGAATAAAAGCAGAATTTGTAGAGTTAGTAATTAAAATAAAATATATTACTATCAATTTAAGGTAAACCAGATTACAAAATGCTGTGGCTCAAATTGTGTTGAAATATGAGAGATTCTGTCTTTCCTGTAATGACCTATAGCATGGAAAAACATAACCATGTCACCATAAATATCTTCTTTCTGGTGAATGCTTTCCAATTTACAAAAACATAGCAGATAAAGGAAAAGGCAATTCCAGTTTTCCTTGTTTAAACTACAGCTGTAATTATGCTGCGTGACCTGCCTTTCATCGTAGCCGCTGGCTTTGGCAGCAGGCCTTGTGAGGTAAGAAGTCAACTATATGAACTTATTACAGTACAGCAGCTATGCCATTTCTTTATTATAGACGACTAAATGTGTCAAAACTCTCCTGTAAAAAGGAAACTAGAGACAAGCTTTTAGACAGGGATTGCAGGCTTCTACGTATTATAAGAATATTGAAGATCACTTAGGAGTTCCAAGACCATATAGAGGAAGGGTGCCAAAGACATAGTTTGGGACATGCATGCAACAGTGTGCCCTGACGACAACATTTGTGTCTCTACATTATTTTGCACACGGTCCCGACAAGACCCTAGTGTCTGGTTATGATTGAATATATGTGTGTGTTTCAACATCTCAGAGTCTATTCATAGAAACATTCATTCCTATGCTAATCTTATTTTTGACAAAACCAAGCACACAACACACAGTAAAAGCATCAACATTTGATAACATTGCAAAATCCCAGCAATGATATTAATCTGATCCGTATACATATCTAGTCTTCCTTGTGAGCATGCGCTTACACAAGAACAATGCGTTATATTGGAATTTAACTACTTCACGGAATAAAGCCACAGGTCCCGATGGGATTCCCCCTGATCTCTATTGTAACAACATAGAGGTATGGGCACCACTTCTTGCCAGGGTCTTAAATGCGGCAGTCACAACAGTAATGCCCATATCGTGGTCTACCGCCATCATTGTCTCGATTTTTAAGAAGGGAGAGAGGGACAACCCTCAGTGTTATCGCTCTATATCTCTCATTGATGCCACTGTGAAAGTCCTTGGCCGGGTTTTATTGAATAGACTCCACGCCTGGGTAGACTCCAATCGTATTATCTCAGATGTGAAATATGAATTCCGTGCAGGCAAATCCACCACAGATCAGTGCCTCAATCTCTATCTTTTAATGGCAAAATATACAATAGCAAAACCTGGAGTTCTGTATCTGGGCTTCATGGATCTCACCTTGGCCTTCGACCGGGTGAACCGTAGCAAAGTTTGGAACCTACTCGGAGAACTTGGGGTCGACCCGGCGATAATTAATGTCTTAATGACATTACATTTTAACACCACCGCTGTGGTCAGATACACCCAGGAAGGGAACATTACTGATCATTTTAAATGTTCAAGTGGAGTTAGACAAGGATGCATATTGGCCCCTTTTTTATTTATGCTATATATTAATGGCATTGACTCATTCTTGACAGCCCTACAGGCCGATACTCCCAGGATAGGCACCAGACCATTTCTGTATTGCTGTACGCGGACGATGCGGTACTGCTAGCAGTGACGCCGAGGGGTTTGCAGGACTTATTGGACGGGTTTGCATCCTTTATGACCGAGATGGATTTATCTCCAAACCTAACTAAATCATATGTTATGGAAATTGGTAAGCAGGCCAGCAGACATAACACATATAAAGTAGGTACACATAGTATAGCGAAGGCTCTGGCCTTTTCTTACCTGGGTCTTTTATTCGATGATAAGCTTAATTTTAAAGAACTACAGGAGGGGAAACTTTTAGAAATGAACAGACCTACGGGTGCTATCGCAAATTATGCTCATAGGCTGGGGACATGGTCACCGGGGATAATTTTAAAGCTATACAATTCTTACTGTATCTCTAAGGCCCTTTATGGATGTGAGGTATGAGGGTACATGGCGGCTAACAATTTACAAGTTGCAGAAAATAAATATTTTAGGCGTATTTTGAAGGCACCCCAGGGTACTATTTTGAAGGCACCCCAGGGTACTTCATCGTACTCGAGACACGAAGAATTAGGGGCCAAGTATATCACGGATTTGGAGGCTGTTAAACCGCTGTTATGTTGGGTGAAGATGTGGTCAAATGAGGAGGCAGGTTTTAATAGACTAGTAATTCGGGACTGCCTCTTACTTGACCATGCGTTAAAAATACCATGGTTAAGATACATCAAGGATACCCTCACTGCCTTAGGCAGAGCAGACAGGTTCTCTAATTATGAGAACATGAAGCCACAGGATAAGAATAATATCAAAGAGTTTTTTAAATATAGGGTAGCCTACCGAGAAGACAAGGAGCTTAAAAACCCCATGGTCAGAACACACACCTTAGTATTGTTTGTGCTGGGCATGGAGCCTTATTTATCGATTTTAACAAGCGCACATGATAGATTTTTAATCACTCGTTTTAGGCTGATTCAGCTTCATCACTTACTGGCTTCCCCTCCAGGTTTGTCCAACACTTAGAAGGCAGGGGTCCATGTGACTGCGACTATAGGTCTCCACAGGATACCCTACATTTTGTCTTTCTTTGTAAATATTTTATGTATCCCAGACGATTGTTTCTTAAAAGGCTTTTAAAAGAAGCGAGATTTAGGCATGCCCGTGTAGCTTTACTGTACCTACAACTATTACCTAATGCCTACACACTCTTTTGTGTAATTAGCTTTTTGAGATCAGCATTTAGGTCAAGAAACACCAGAGGCGATTGAAGCAGCGACATTGTGTATTGCCATGCTGTCATGAATGTAATGAACTATTGACAATTTTTATAGACTCTTTTATGGTCTTAACTTTCGTATGTATGTGTTGACCTAGCCTGTTTAATATCCACTGAACATGATGTATTTGAAAGACTATCGAATGTTTCTAAGTATTCTATAATGTCCAGTAACTATGGTTGACTCAATGAGAATTTGGACATTTGCGATTTTGCACATCTGTTTGCTTTGTAGTCACTTAATGAACTTGATGCTGTTTTTAAATTGTTCTCTTTTATGGCTGTTTTACTGCAGAATAAAGATTATTAATATTATTATTACTTGCACTGATACGTATACATATCTACAGGGGCGTAACACAGGCCCCCGCAGTGCGAGGGGGCCCCCTTAGCACCGCACTTCGGCCGGAGAGCTCCAGATTGAGTCCGGAGGAAGCCCCTACACGTACCCTGCAGGTGGCCCCCCTCAAGTTTTGTTTCGCCACTGCATATCTAGCCTTCCTTGCGCGTATGCGCTTATACAAGAACAATGCATTATATCTAGGAATTTAACTACTTGCACTGATACTTTGATTAGTGTGAAAAGAAAAGTGACCACTGAATCAATGCACGTGTCAATCAAGAGGGTATTTAACATCCTAGCAGTTCGGCATGTGGGAGGCCCAGTAGGTCTAAAAGAATGATACTGAATTTTGATAAAGTAATCGCCAGGCTTGCAGATGTACTTGAGGTCATTAAAAATAGAAGAACCGGCCTCCTTTGACTGATGGGCCTGAGATGAACTAATTTATTTTGGTTATGGCCCTTTGCCCTCTTGCATCGGCAATCCCGGCACAGACCCATGGTGGTGTAGTCAGGAACTGGCTCAGGGCGCATGCACCCGGCCCCTTTTATTAGCAGGGACACCTGACCGGTGACACCTGTGATGGATAGGTGTGGGATGCATGTGGAAGCCAGCCCTTGAGGAGTGGCTGGTGGAAACGCATTATGTTATAAACACTAGACCGTGACCTGCTGGTCACTACACTAATTATTATGAGATATGTCCAGATGTAGAGTGACTTTCTCCGTGGATGCTATTGTGTGAATGGTACTGGAGGCAACTATGTGAGAGTTTGAGGAGATGTATATATTTGTGGTCATAAATACCCTATGAATGAGTATCTTCACATTCGTTTGTAAGTGTCTTGACACAAGAAAATTTAAATATTTACTCTCCAACTACCACCAATAAATGTTCTTGATAGTCTATTGGCTATCTAGGGCATTGGGACAATTAACTTTTTTAATGTGCAACCAAAACCCTGCTACCATGAAATATATTTGGAAATGCTTGTACAGTTCATTTACAATTTGATTAAATGTTGTGCGTTATTAAAAAAAACTGACATCCTACAGCCTTTCATTTCACTCTTTATACAGAATGAATGTCAGGATAAATAAACACCAACTTCTTTGATAAAATAAGCAGCAAATTGTAAGAAAACATAAGCTGACATCAGACCTCTGTCTCTGAATACAGACCAATGTAACAAGATAAAAACCAGATTCAAAGGCATCCTTATTGCTCATTCACTTTCTGAGTAAACAGAACACTTGTTCTTTGTCAGCTCACCAGAACAGACCAGTAGGCTCTAAAAATAGCGCACCCTGATAAAATCTGACTCATCATAGTGAGTGAGCAAGTAGATTTCTCGAGGCCTGGTCTAGCCTGAAGCTGTAGCCAATGAAATCAAAATCAGACAACTTTACCACAAGGTCCTGCTGAAGCTCTAGAGGCCTTGGAAGTCCAAAACGTTTCTAAGTCCCAACTCCTAGACTTGATAGAGCAGTTCCGCTCAGTTGCTTCTAAGGCTCCCAGGACCTCAGGGACGGCACTTAGGGGCCAACATACATTTAAGCAGAAGCCACCAGCAAGGTGCAGTCACTTTCAGTTGTAACTGGTCTACTGGTCACTCCAGGAAATGCCCTCTTACAGTTCTTGATGTTTCTGAAGCCACATTGGAGGTTATCCAAACTACCCTTAGAGTCCACTTCTTGGTCCCGGGTACAATTTGGAGCAGGTCCTGCCCTTCATGTCTCCACAAAGGTTACAGACAGCAGATCCAGTCCTCTTCTGTTCTGCCACTGGTCCAGAAAGTGTTATTAGAAGCTGTGGTGAGGTACTACGTTTCTACAGTTCACTAGGCAGTGGGTGAGGTGACTCCTGGAAACTCCCTGACTAATGGGCAAATGTTTCCAAGGGAAGTCATTACAATTTTTGCAGCATATCCTAATTGCCTCCTTGCAAACTATCCCATAGTGCACCATTCTCAGTAAAATTCAATAAGGCAGAATCTTTCTGCCCCTGGAAGGAGCTTGTGGCACACCTAAGGGTAGCCTAGGGTAATGGGCAGACCTCTTTCACCCAAACACTCCAAACTAGCTGTGGAGCCAGCTCCCTTCTCCCTTGAGATTAAAGCCAGGAGGCTAAAGTGTATTTTGGGATCAAAAGACCCATTTTCTCCAGGTTTCCCTTGGCACTAAACTATAAAAGTACAGCCTCTGCCAAAGCAGCACTGACTGCCAGCAGTAGGCAGGCTAATGCTAAATTAGCCTGCAGTGGCTTCAAGAAGGGAAGGTATAACTTTTTAAAAGTTACTTTTCCTTTATATTTATAAAAAAATCCAACTTCACCATTGATTTGAAATTTTAATAAATATTAAAACCAGTGGTTAAGCCATCTCTGCAGCTCATTCCAAACCAAAGATACAGAATTAGCACATTAACTGTACTTTAGCTTTTTTTATTGAACCAGCTACAGTACAGAATATGAAACTAGATATTTGGGGCTTGTCACTTTAGGAGCATGCACCCATTAAATTCTTACATGTTCCACTTTTAAATAGCAGGAACCATACTTTGTTGGCTCGAAGGTCTACTTATGAGTGACTTACTAAAGACCCGATTTATAATTTGGCGGTCGGGCAGTCCTCCACCAGGGAGATGGAGTCATTTACTCCATCGTCCTAGTGAGGGTCCTAAGCGCCAAATTATGAAATGTTCGTCAGCCCAATGGACATTTCAAGCATTCACAGAAACATCTGTCAAGGCGGTTCCTGGGAATGCATTTGAACTTTGCTGTACGGTTCTGTCAAACATGATGAATCCATACTGAAAAGTTTCCAATGTTTTTTTATTTTCAAAAACTAACCCCCAAAGTGTGTTTTTGTTTTTGAAAATAAAAGAAACCAATGCCCCCCTCCTTCCATGGTGAGGATGGTATTTTTTGTTTTTTACTGTTTCTTACCGCCAGGAAGCCTGGTGCTGTCGGGCAGTAAATAATTGGGCAGGCAGACATATAGCCAATTCTCCAACAGCCCTTACTCCATCGGGCTGCTGGAGAAGTTTGGCCATGGCGGAGACAGAGTACTCTCCGCCGTGGACAAACCATGGTACACCCGTTTAAAAATTTGCCAGGCGGTCCATTATGTTGGCGGTAAGCATACTCCATCACAATGGAGTATGCTTACCGCTAACATATAAATCAGGCCGTTAATATTTAAAAGTATGGTTTCCCTCCTGTCAAAAGATTTATTTTGACAGATCTGTCTGCAGGTTTAAAGGCTGCAGCAGTCAAGTCACACATGTAGGCCTTAAGCCTTGTTTTCATTGTCATTGTGTGCTCGATTTTTGCATCAGTGCAAAGTTTATGTAATCGGACCTCGGGTTTATACGTATGTCCGTTTTGTAAGTCAGAGTGGTAAAAGTTATATTTTTTGTGTCTGAAGTTGAAAATTCAGACTAAACAGTAATTTTTACAAGTGTTCATCTCTTACTCCTAAAAGACTTATAATATTGATTATTCAGTTTATGATACTCAAATCATCCACTTTGGAAAAAGTGAAATCTAAGTCTGCCTTGTCCGGAATTAAATTTATGACCCTCTGATCAGGGGAGATGGTTGCAGTGATAAACACCTGTGGGTTGCCCTGTGTTTTTTTTTCTCAGTATATCCAATACATCCGACGTCCTTATCAAATTATACAATTCTAGTAGCGTTGATCTAAAATCAACAAAAGAAATGATAAAGTTAGTAGACACGCTCACATTTGTCGTGTTAAGCCAAGTTGTACTGGTATTTGAAGTCATTCCGTTGCATGACGTTGGAAGGCCAGGATGCGTCTTGAAATCTTCCAGTTTAGGCTCTATACAATTATACTAAGGCTTATGAAATTTGCAGTAGCCATCATTACTTTTTGTATTTGATGTCATTTTTATCCTGAAACAGCATTTTACCTTGGTTCCACTTTCTTAATAAGAACAATACACAACTTTCAATTTATTCCAGCTAATGCATAAATGCAAAAACACATCATTAGTGGAACATAGTGCATAGTGTATGCAACAGAATCATGCGGAGGTAGTTCAAGCACCCCTTTGAGGTTTAACTGAGAACAACATCGCCCATGTTAAAACAATTCAGAGAAAAATAATTTGCAAAAATATCATAGTGCATCCATTTGCGCTTCATGACCATTGTTTTCTTTTTCCTCAACGTTAGCAATTTCCATATGTTTTGGCTTCGTCATTTGTCTGCCCTTCCTCTTTAACTGGAAGAAGTATGTGAACTTGAAGGACAAGTTTATGAAGTATACATTGTATTATGACGATATTGTACACCTCCCTGTTCTGTACAACAAATCCCTCCAGGCTTATGTAAGTGCAGAAACAAAGTTTGTAGTAGTCCAAACATAGGCCCAAAGATATTCCTTTTGTAAATATTCACCACTACCCCACACCTTGCAGATACCACTGTAGGAGGCAGTTCAAAGTGGCAGGACTGGTTACCAAAAGTAGTCCTTTAGTACAGTTTTAGCAAAGATCTAGCTTTCTTCTGCACAACAAGTATAAATCATCAAGGGGAGACTTCTACCCTGCACTACTAGGGCTGAAAGTGTGATTACCATCCCTCCACCTGCGACTAAATCTCCCAGGCCCCCTCTTACCTAACAGATCCTTCTCTTGCCCCACACATGCTGCAGCATGACCCTCGGAGGTTGGACGGGCTGGCTACTAGGTGCCGGTTTGAAATTGCTACAATAGACATACATTTCTGCAAACTTTTGTGACCAGACCTTCCATTAACACCTCACACCTGCACTCATGAAGGGTGAAAGTAGAATCACCACCTGTGAGTGGAGAGATGCAGACTCCAAAGCAGACCTGCTGACTACGGCCCCCCCCATCCATGTAGACTGGTCTGACCACTTCCTCATTCCCTTCCGCTTTCACCTATCGCACGTTATAACTCTCGGCCAACCTAAAAGAGCTACTACCTGGTTCCGCAACACTAAGAACATTGATCTTGACACTTTTTGTGATTCTGCTATGCGGGCACTTCCTAGACTAGACCCTAACGTGGATGTCAACGTTCTCACTTCTCAGTGCCTTTCAGTACTAGCAGTCGAAATCGACAATGTCGCTCCACTCCAAAGCAAAAGGAAAAGACCCACCCCTCAGCTCCTTGGTTCAATAAAGCTCTCTACGATGAAAGGAAAAACCTTAGAATCCTGGAGAAACATTGGAGAAAATCTCCTTCCACCTCCAATCTCTCTCTTTACGTTCAGCAAGATCCAAATATCACAACCACATCTTCCTTGAAAAAGCATCACATTTCAGATCCCTCCTGGACTCAGCCAAAAACAGACCCAAAAAACTTTTTGACCTCATCAAAAACCCAAACTGTTCTCCCCTAACTATTAAGCCTGAGGATTCCACAAAGAAAGCAGCAGATTTTGCTATATACTTTGATGAAAAGGTCAAAGCACTGGTGGATCAGGTCGCCCACCCCACCCCCACTGAGGAGCGGAAATCTTTAGTTACCTGGCAGAACTTTGACGTCATCTCGGAAGATGACCTCCTCAAATGCATCCTCGAAACTAAACCCTCCAACTATTCTTCTGACCCCATCCCTAGCGACATCGCCATCGATTTCTACACCTATACTCTCTCTTACTGGACCAGGCTAGTCAATCTCTTCCTCAGTCAAGGCTCCCTCCCGGTTGCCCTCAAATCAGGACAGGTCACCCTCTTCTAAAAAAACCCTCCGCCGATGCGAACGACCTCAACAACTTCCGCCTATCACCAACCTCCCTTTTCTTTCGAAAATCACCGAAAAATGCGTTGCGAAACAACTTTCCTTACATATTATGGACAATAACCTCCTCGACGTCTTCCAGTCTGGCTTCATCCAAAATTGCAGCACTGAAACAGCCCTGCTGCAAGTGATTGATGATGTGCTGCATATACTCGACTCTGGGGAATCGTGTCTTCTGATTCTTCTAGACCTCTCTGCAGCCTTTGACACTGTTAATCATAGCACCCTCCTCAACACTCTTCAACAGAGAATGGGATTGGATGGCACAGTGCTTAAATGGTTTGCCTCTTTCCTCTCGGACAGATCCCAAATGATCAAGATAGCGAACAGTCTTTCATCTCCATTGGCTGTAGGCCAAGGCGTCCCTCAAGGTTCTATCCTGGCACCCACTTTGTTTAATCTCTACCTGGAACCATTAGGGAACCTTCTAAGCAAATCTGGGATCCATTACCATCTTTATGCGGACGACACTCAAATCTACCTTAAGGTGTCTTCCGCACACGATCTCTCACTTCTCAACTCTACTCTCAACTCTATTCACAACTGGATGTTAGCTCACCAACTCATTCTTAATCCCGCCAAAACTGAATTCCTCCTCCTCTCTACCTCTCTCTCACCTCCTCCTGTTCAATCTTGGATGGATCAGCTGAACCTACTCAACAACAAACCCATCATTGTCGACAGCGCTAAATCCCTAGGTGTCATTCTTGACAAAAGACTCAACCTAATCTCCCACATCAACTCGATTGCCAAGAACGCACGTTACCAGTTGTGCCTTCTATGGGGGATCCGTCGGTTCTTCCCGGAGAAAGACTTAAAAACCTTGGTACAATCTCTGGTTCTCTCAAGACTAGATTATTGCAATTCCCTTCTGACGGGCCTACCCAAATCCCACCTCTCCCCTCTCAAATCCATCCTCCATTCAGCAGCTCGCTTCATTTCAGGGTCTAAACGAAGCGACCACGTCACTCCCATCCTGTCCTCTCTTCGATGGCTTCCGATCGAGGCAAGATCTACTTACAAAACTGCCTGCATCACACACAAAGCCTTACACACGTCCTCCCCTCGTTACCTGGCGAATAAATTGAAACTGTCCGGTGGCTCTCGCCCTTCTCGCAATGCGGAAAAGCTTCTGCTTGAGCCGCCCGTCTTCAAAAGGGAACGATCGATGGCGCAATCCTTCTCGGGCAATGCAGTGAGAATCTGGAACTCGCTTCCCCCATTGCTCCGTGCCACCCCCTCTACCCAGATCTTCAAAGCTGACCTCAAATCTCTTCTCTTCCAAAGACACTTTCAGAACTAATACTTTCATTCTCAGGCCCCTCTAGGAAGTTCGCTCTTCATTGTAAATTTGTACTTTTTCCTGTACACTCCTCACCCTGGCGTGCTGTGTTGAATTTTATGTTTGTGTACCCTTCATTTTAAGTCTCCTGTTTAATTCACGCCCTCTCTACTCCCTCAAGGAAGTTCCTCCACTTTAGGAAATTCTGTACTCCATGCCTATAGAAGGGCCGTCCCAGTGTGTTCTGAGTGACTGCCACTTATTGCAGTATTATACCTCTATTTGTATTTTGTTTCTTATGTATCATGCACACCGGTCACTTTTTCCTCCTGTAACGTATACCTCTTTTTGTATCTTGTTTGGTTTTTGTTATTTGCACAATTGTCACTTTTTCCTCATGTAATGTAACGCTTGCTTTTGTATTATGCTCACCTGTAACCTTCTCCTCATGTAATGTTACTGTTCCTATTGTGAAGCGCTCTGACACCTTCGGGTAAAGTCCGCGCTATATAAAAACGCATAAATAAATAAATAGATAAATAAATACAAGGGCCAGATGCCACCCACCGCAGACAGCACTTCCTGCTACTGCATGCGCCCCAGCACACTAGTCAACATGCAACTCAAATGGGATTGGCCTGGCCACCAGAAGCAGGAAAGCTTCGCTCCTTCCCTGCAAGCCCTTAGTAGATGCAAAGTCTTCCTTGTATCTACCGATCATTCAGCTGAGCATGTGATCATAAAGCTGTGCAAATTAGAGACATTAGGCACCAAACTCTCTTCCCACCTATTGTAGGACACAGTTAATTTACTATTCTATTGCTAACCCTATCAGGTTTTGGGGCAAGTACTTGATAGTTGAATTAGGCATCTGTTGACATTTTTCACTAGAGATATTTACATGTGCTTGATATTCCTTTGGGTAAGACTAGATCAAAGGTACCTTTGGCCCCATTCATGGACTTGATTGGATTGTTATTGGTCATTAGGCTGTTGGATGCTGGAATTTGTGTAACCCCTCATTTTTTGTGATTTTGTCTGTTATATCTTATGACTTTTGACTAAAAAACATTTGTACTTGTATGAGCCCGAGTGTTGAATTATCTTATCTGTCACTTAGTTGCTCAGTATTAGTAAACATTTTCTTGGATGCAAATACTATTGAGCAAATCCATTTGCAATCTTATGAGTCAGGTATTGAATGATTGCCTTGTCAGCCCTTTCTTATTTTGTTCATATTTACTCAAGCACTACAGGGTTACCGGGTTGCTCTTCTTTACTCTAACCTTTCTAAAAGTGACATTTTCAGAATTGTGACTTAAAATATGACTTTATCATTAAAGAGGATGTTAAATTACAATTTATTTCCATTGCCATTTCCAAGCTTTATTTTGGTCATTATAGACCATAAAAGCAGAAAATATAATACATACATCACTGGATTTGGGCAATAAAAACATCAATAAACATTATAAAATAGTGCAAAGAATTAATCAAGTTTCATAACAGTTAAGAAGATGTTAAAATTTAAAAAGAAGTTAAAACAACGATTTTATGAATTAATAGTGTTAAAACAATAGAAAATACAAAAAGGACGTTTAACATATGCGGGGGGAGTTTAAAAACTTACGGCGCCTATGCCACATAGAATTGAGGAAACGGGACACAGCAAAAACAATCGGAGGATGGGTGTCAGTTCTCAAAACTCTAAAGGCCTCCAGACACTGCCTATACCCAAAGTTCCTGCAAAGTGGTAAGAGCCAATGCCTCCTTGCTGCATTATAGCCAGGACAGAAGAAGAAAACATGAATGGCTGACTCTTCTTGGCTGTTACAAGCAGGACATCCAATGGGAGAAGCTTTTGACCATTTGGTTGTAAATGCATGAACCGGCAGGGAACCCAATCTGAACTGTATATATAACTTCCTAGCCATAGATGGATGAACAACATCAAGGAAAGACTCAAATAGATACTGGTCTTTAAAATTAAGGAAGTCAGAAGTTAGGCGGCCTAGTTTTGTGCTCCCCCGAGTTTCAGCCAGTCTAAACAGTCTGTAAGCTTTAACTAGTTCTAGCCCCGATATTGTCGGGGACACCTCCTCAGGGTGGGTCCATAGGTTTGGCCGACCTAATCGGAAGCACATATCTCTTATGTGTACAAACCAGGATAGTTTTCCCACCCCTGGGAGACCCAGAATCGCCTTGAGTTCAGACTGGTAGGCTGTTAATTCGGGGGTCGCCCATAGTCTACGCCAGAAAGTCAAGGGTCGCAGTCCAATCTCCTCCTCTATGGGCCTAATCCCAAAATCCATACGTAGGGGGAGGAGAGGGGTACTTAGCGGTAGACCCAAGAGCTGCCTCATAAACTTATTCTCAGATTTAGCCAGTCCACCTGCAGGGAGATGACCCCAAAGTTCTGCCCCATACATTATAGCACTCCTGAATTGGACTTTATAAATCTCGGCCAGCGGGCCCGGCAGTCTATATGATGAGTTCCTGAATGATTTTACTATTCCCCCAGCCATCTGTGCTAGCCTTAAGCCTGCCTTTTCTTGCTGCGGGCCCCATCCAAATGTTTCTGACAGCGTATTACCAAGGTAATCAAAGACAGCCACCCTCTCCAGCTGGGTGCCTTTTAGGGAGGGATTTGGGCGAGATGTTTTGCTTGGGTTAAAAACCATGTACTTGGTTTTTGATGTGTTGATCTCCAACCCCCTGTCTTTACAAAATAGGGAGAAGCTGTCGAGGATCCTTTGGATGCCCATAGGAGACTTGGATAGTAACAAGGTGTCATCCGCAAACATCATTGCTGGCACCTTGTCACGGACCAGCTTTGGGGCATCATTGTTAGCTACCTCATTTAATTGGTCCACCAAAGCGTTAATAAAAAGACAGAACAGTGTAGGGGCCAGAACACACCCCTGCCTTACACCTCTATTTACTGGGAAACGGGGAGTTAATTCCCCATATTTTCCGTATATCACCTGGGCAAAATTTCCAGTATGCAGGCGCTTGATCAAGGGCAGCAAGTAGGGCGGAATGCCCATTTGCTCAAGAACCGCCCACAGTTTATCTCGAGGTACCAAATCAAAGGCTGATTTAAGATCAACAAAAATCAAATAGAGGCTCCCACCCTCTATTGACACCGTTTTCCAATATAATAATTGGAGCCTGAAGATTTGGTCAATAGTGGAAATGTTTTTACGAAAACCAGCCTGATACGCACTCAGAATTTCGCGCTCATCCACCCAGGACTGGAGGCGCTCCAGGACAATCCTGGCAAACAACTTCTGAGTGACGTCAATCAGGCTGATCGGCCTGTAATTAGTGGGCTGGAGGGGTGAGCCCTTCTTGTATACTGGAAAAATTTCAGCCCCTAACCAGGTATCCGGTATTTTCATTCCATTTAAAATGGCGTTAAATATTACCCAAAGATAGGGGCCCCAGATATTGGGATCTTATCTAAACCGGGGGCCTTTCCAAGGGGAAGCTTCCCAATTGCGCTCAACACTTCAGTCAGAGTGAAGCCTTCAACATCTTCAAGGGTGTTCCTTTCTGCAGTTGACAAAGTTCCCTCAATGAGCTCTAAAGTTTCCTGTGTGGAATACAGCGATTGGAAATGAAATTTCCAGGCGTCTGCAGCGATGTTCGGCTCAATAGGTGAGTTCTCTGTGGAGCTATCTGTACGAACTAGGATCCAAAACGCCTTCATATCCCTGCTGGTGAGTGCCTGTTTGATTGCATCCCATCTTTCAAGCTCCCAGTTCTTTTTGGCTAGCTTTATACTATCACTATATAGAGCCCTATTTGTTTTTATCAGGGATCTATCTTTAGATTTTATAGCGTCAATAAGGGCGCCCTTTGCCATTCGGCAAGAGTTATTAAACCAAGTAGATTTAGGGCTCCTCTTGCCCTTAGAGTGCATCAGGGGATTGAAGATGTTGGTCAAGCTAGTGGTCAGATCCACATGTAAAGCCGTGAGTTGAGCGATGGTATCAGGAGAATTGAGTGTCTGGGCAGCCTCCTCCATCGCCATTAAAGGTGAAATAATGAAAGAATAAAGGGCAGCAGCCTTGTCTGGTGACTGCTTCAGGGTCTCCCATCTAATTCTCCTTCTATTATTGGCTAGTGTTAAATTGCTGCCAGAGGAGGAGCTAGTAATTGAGGGACTGTAAAGATCCGGGAGCTTGAGGTCGAGTACCAGAGCATTATGGTCACTGTCGTGTCCTGGCAAGGCAGCAAAGTCGACAACCCAGTGCCATATGCTTGCTTCCACTAGGATATAATCCAATAAGGATGATTGCCCTGGTCTATTAAAGTGGGCTTCCCTGGTTGGTCTGACTTAGTACGACCATTACATGCCCTCAGTGCATGAGTTAGTGTTACTGCACTGATCTGGAGAACCAAGGGAGTCCAGGCCTTTACCGGAGGAATTTGCGGGTCGGGAATTAACCAAAGGGAATCCTCATCAGTAAGGGAGGAGTCAGTAGGAATGGCTAGAGGCTCAAATTGACAATTGAAATCTCCCCCTATAATCATCCTAGTATTCGGAGGAATTAGTTCGATAAATGTGGTTAGCATATCTATGGTCAGGGATTCCTGTGCAAAAGTTACCGGGCGTGAATAGATGTTAATAAAGGCAATTTTAGTCCTGGTAGAAAAAGTAAGGAGGGTACACTGGATGTCATCAGATGAAGTGTTCAACTGTTCAACAGTACAGTCCAGATGTGTAGCAACCCACGTGCCTAGGCCCCCCGATGGTCTGCCTCTAACCCCCATAGTAGCTAGCACATTAAAAGTTACATAGCCCCTCATAACAATGTCCTCTCTTGCCCAAGTCTCCTGGAACATACACACGTCATAATCTTGTACAAATTGTCTCAGGTCAGGATTTTGGAGTTTACTTTTAATACCAGCGATGTTCCCAGTCAAGACCCTCAGTTTGTGGCCTAAGTTCAAAGTGGCATCATATACTTTATGGCCAGAGAGGTTGGGGGTTTGTGTAATCTCTGGCTCAGACTGATACACCCACTTCCGTTAGGGAGCTGTTCCTAGCCATACTTGGAGTTATGAAATCAAGGGTGAAAAGGGGTAGATTGTTCGACACATCTATACTAACACCATCATAATCTTGAGGTCCCTGATGAGGTTCAGGTTGAGACTCCCCTGGTGCATCTTCAAACATGCCAGAAATACTCTGAGGCTGGATCCCAATATTTTTCGGTTTAAACTCTCTGTTGGCCCCCCGAGACCCACGGCTAGGAGTAAGATCAGATGGTAACATAAGTCAATCCACCTCTTCAAGGGCCCCAAATCTGTTTGCTACTGCAACATTGTACTGGATTCTAGGGGTTTGGCCTAATGTTGGATGGGGTTGAAACCAGTGTGTTGGAACTCTAGTGCAAGGGGTCCAGGGTGGTGGATAATTACAAGAATAGAAAAAGTCCAGGGTGTGTGGTTGAATCCCTGTAAGCGGTGCATAAGAACGGGAGAACTGGTCTGCCAGGATTTGGACTGTCTGGAGATTACTAAAATTAATAACTATACAGTCTCCTTTGATTGATTTGGTGTTCTTACCAACCCAACCCACTCTTCAAACTAGTAATATCTCACCTGCCCTGTCATAGGGAAACTGTCCATACCTGGTGAGCCAAAAAAGGGACTTATTCCTCAATTCCAACTGAGTTTCTCTCTGGCCTGGTTTAATTTCAGGTACACCAGTTAGGACTATAACATAGGGGAGTGAGGCTGGGGGTAGATCTATTGTTGGAGTGGCCGATAAAACTGGACCTGAGTTCTCACTCTCTGTAGGGTTACTTTCTCTACCTAACATCTGCTCAGAATGGGCAAGTCTGCTTCTACGTGGGCCTTCATTATTAGGAGCAGGATAGGAGCTCACATTCTCAGTAGTGAGGTTCCTGGGGCCAGGAGTTGTCCTCCGTGCTTGGGCCTGGTGGATGCCGGGTTCCTCACAATGAGAGTGAGTGTTTCCGTCTTGCACAGTGCTGCGAGCCGCTGCCTTGACAGCACTCGTTAGAACTGGACAAGATGGAGCACTAGAAAGGCCACATCTATCTAAAGGGGGTTGTCCTGCTCTATCCGTCTGTGAACTACAGTCTTTCTTCTCCACTACAGCAGGTAAAATATTAACCGTAGGATTGACCTGTGAGCTCAGGTCAGGCAACTGGCCTCTAGCTATATTCCCAAGGTGGAGCGCTAGTTCTTCCTTGACAATGGCTCTCATCTGTGCCTCTAGTTCCACTATCAAATTCCTCACCCATGAAGGGCAGTCAGGATCTTTGTAAGAGTTGGAGGGTGGTTCTGCCACTCCCCCAAAGTTGACTGGTTCATCCTCACTGGGAATTATTTCTGGACTAATCCTTTTCTTAGTTCCTATCCCATTACCCGTTTTGCGCCTAGCAGCCTTAGGTAGAGCAGTAGTTGTTCTGCCTTTACGAGTAGTTGGCTTTACTGGGGAATGTTGTAAAGGTGGTGGCAATGTCTCACTTGGACCTGGCAAGGATTCTAGTGGACCAAAAGTAGATCCGGGACTAGATAGATTGGTGGCTCAGAAAACTGAGAAAATATGTCTGGGGTTAGGGATAATCGCCTCTCTGTAAGCTCTATTTCAGTCGAAACTACCCCTACAGCTCTCTGAAGCATCCTATCAATCGAGGTTTGGGGGAGTGGGGCCGGTATCAGCACTGGAAGATGTTTTTTAGCTACACAGCCACGCTTCCCCATGTCCACAGCAAAGAAAAAATAGAACCAATATCAAGTTACCCCAAGGGTAGATCCAGGGAGATCAGACAGCCCCAAGACACACGATCGTAAAAAACAGTACAAGAAGATACAAAAAGAATACAGTCCCAAGGGTCAAATTAACAAATAATCAGTCTGTTGGTGGACAGCTGAATGAAAGAGTTAAACAATATCCGCAAATTGTTTCAGGTGTATCGCCTGTTTGCAATATCCCTGGTTCCACCAGCTGCTCCCAATGAAGTTAAAAGGTTCCCAGAAAGTCTTACCAGTTTTGTTGGCCCCAAAGCCCGAACTCAGGGGGGTGGCCCTGCCCTGCCTCTTCCTGGCAATGACGGGCGTCCCACGCTGCGGGGGAGAGGCAGCGCTATAAGCGCGATGACAGCGCCTCCCCCTCGTTAGCAGCACCTGGGTGAGCAGCGGAGGATGCTGGGACTTGTAGTCCCCTGTGGGCACAGCAGGTGTCTGGTGGAATGGCGGTGCTGGCGTGAAGATGGACCCTGGGATTCCAATCCCACCAGGGTGCACGAAGAGGCGAAAGCTGCCCCCAGCAGAAGAAAATAACTGGTTCCGTGTGCCCAAAGCGATTCAGCCTCCCTTGCGTTGTCATGCAACAAAACAACACAGCGTATTTTTAATCAACATGAAGTAAGGATGTAAAATTCACAAAGACAGCCTCAAACTTTTTCAAAAGAATGCACCTAGAAAGCGTAACACACAGACACGCAGCGTGAGACTGTAAACGATTTCACTTTGCCATGCATTCAGTTTTTTTCTGTTTTGGTTTCCTCAATGTGTAGGACGGCGCCTTCCGGTATTCCTCCGACCTCAGGGCGCTTTAAATCACCGTGCCTGTGTAAGTGTGCACGTTTATGTCCTGGGAGCACCGTTGATTCCACGACAGTTAAACACCGTAAAGAGGGCCCCGTGGGGTGTTTCTGCTCCGAATCCAGTGTGGATTTATGACCTCGATCATGTCCCACAATCTCCGGCAGCAGCGGGCCTCGTTCTCGCCCGACAATCCTCCACTCTGGGTTGCTTAAAGTCACCCCGGACACACCCACAATTTATTTCAATACAAATAGCATATCACTATGTGCTTCCTATCTGAAGTTAGCACTTATTAAAAATAATAAAGCAACCCAGTGTTAGTCAATAAGAGAGATAGGACTGACAGCAGTAAAAAACGACTTTTGGAGTTTTTCACTGCCAGGACATGTAAAACTTAAATACACATGTCATACTTTCTAAATACAAATCACTCTGCCCTATGATCCTTTTGGGCCTACATTCGTGGTGGCTTCTAAGTATTAATAAGGAAGGTTTAGGCGTGGCAAAAGGTTTATTTCGCCAGATTGAAAAGGCAGTTTAAAACTGCTCTACTGGTTGAAGTGGCAGGCCTGAGACATGTTTTAAAAGGCTACTATAGTGGGTGACACAATGATTCCTAGCCCACACTAGTAGCATTTAGTTTATAGGTCCTAGGTACATGTAGGAAAATATACTAGGGACGTACAAGTAAATTAAATGCATGAATCAGGTGTAGACCAATTGTATCATGTTATAGGGAGAGAGCACTTTGCCACTGATTAGCAGGGAAAAGGGTCACAGAGTCCTAAAAGCCAACAGAAAATAGGTTCAGCAAAGGAAGTCAGAGAAAAGCAAAAATCTGGGATGACCCTGCAGAAAGGGGCAGGTTCAATAAACCTACACTGTCAGATCTTACTGAACATTTAAAAAGTTTCTTTGCTATATTCACTTTCCTTATTTGGCCTGAGTTGCCATTTACATGGACGTGACACACATATTTGTATAAGGGCAGATGACAGCTCATCCCACTCCCATCACTGAAAGCCTACCTTGTGTCGATTGAGCTGGAGATGAAAAAAAACTGGCCACAGTAGCCCACCAATTTGACATTTGCTGCTAATTCCTGTGATTTTGCTTTAGCACTAATGAAAATGAATGAAAACTATTATTCTGATCCTCCCATTTCTCATACACTGCACTTCAATGCACTGTTATTAATTATCTCAGGTCAAAGAAGGTAAAAATGTGCATTGTAACTACAGCCAAAACCCATCTGTTCCTTACTGAAATTCAACAAGAAAACCCTAATTTAATACTACAAACATATTACACTGGACTCAGAGTTGGACCCTCAGGCTGCAGCTTTACGAACATCCAAACAATGGCCAGTATCTGTTCTATTATTATCTTTGGTGAGGCGCTCATCCACTGCTTTCAGTCATGTTCTCATTGGAGCCTTCCTTACAGTTCTTCATTAACTCTCCCTAGCCCCACTCTGGTGCAAGATCATAAACAGCTCCCTAAAAAGCGGAGTCGTTCCAGACTGCCTCAAGGTGGGACAAGTCACCCCACTGCTGAAAAAACCCGGCCTTGATATAAAGGATTTGAATAACTTTAGACCTGTCTCTAACCTTCCTCTTCTATCCAAAATCCTAGAAAGATGTGTACTCCAACAATTAACCCAACACATGGACAGTATCGACCTCCTTGATTCCCATCAGTCTGGCTTCAGGAAAGGCTGCAGCACTGAAACCGCGATCCTCAACATCATCGATGATATCCACAAATCACTTGACTCAGACCAATGCTGTCTCCTCATTCTCCTAGACCTATCGGCAGCATTCGACATGTTAGATCACAAACTTCTCATTAAGGTTCTCCAAGAAAGGGCCGGACTTGATGAGGTGGTCCTCCAAAGGTTCTCCTCCTTCCTACACAACCGCACCCAGAGAATCAAAATCAAAAACTTTGCGTCTGACCTTCACCCAGTCAGTAGGGGAGTCCCTCAAGGTTCAGTGCTCTCCCCCCAACTTTTCAACATTTACATGGAACCCCTCACCACCCTACTCAAAAAAGCTAACATTCCCTTCCACCTATATGCTGACGATACACAGATTTACTTGGAAACCTCCTCCATCAAAGACATTCAAAACCTCAATGACATACTGAGAGAAGTCCAACACTGGCTGTCAAGTAACCATTTAAAACTGAATCCTGACAAAACCGAATTACTCCTCATATCGAACAAAGAAGAGAACCCCCAAATGGCTGAATGGCTAAAAGCTATTGATGCGCTCAACGGGAACCTCACCCTGGCCGATTCTGTAAAATCACTAGGTATCACGCTAGACCCGAAACTGGACATGACCAAACACATTAAGAACTCAGCTAAGAGCGCCTTCCTTAACCTGAAGCTACTGAACAAAATAAAACCTTTCATCCCGCCCAAAGATCTCAAATAAGCCACCCAATCATTGGTGTGTCAAGATTAGACTATGGCAATGCAGTCCTATCAGGAATAGCTAAATCACATCTTGCTCCCCTTAAAACAACTCTCAACGCGGCAGCCAGAATGGTCACCAGAATCAAGAAATTTGATCACATTTCACCTGCACTCAGAGAACTCAAGTGGCTCCCAGTCGAAATGCGGGCGAACTTCAGAACAGTCTGCCTCACACACAAAGCCTTGCACACCGGCAAACCCGAATATCTGGCTGCCAAACTCAAAAAAGCCGGTCAGACCAGGAACCTCAGAAGCTCTAACACCCTACTACTCATCCCGCTGAAATCACGAAAACAAAAAACCGCGGCCAGGTCCTTCGCCAGGAACGCGCCCAAAATCTGGAACTCTATTCCCCCCCACATCAGAACTATTCACTCTTTTGCAAAATTCAAAAGTCAGCTCAAAGTCCTGTTCCTCGACCGTTCCCTAGTGAACCGATAGGAGCAGTCGGAGCGCTGAAGCAGACTCCTCACACCGCTTCGACGCTGCGTCAGCAAGGCTACGAACTAGAACTCTCTGCCATTGACCTATACTATTATTTTTATTATGTTATTTTCCGCATTATTGTATTATGTTATTTTCTGCATTGTAACTGATGTAAAGCGCTCCAATACCCTCGGGTCAGGTCAGCGCTATATAAAACTTCTTAAATAAAAAAATAAATTAATGGTTACAATACTCTTGACAGAAAAACACCCTAAAAACTCTAAAACAGAGAATTATCTTGAAGATGATGGGTGTAAGTGGGCAGACCATGGTCTGGCTCATAGAATTGGTTCTAATGCTATATGTAGAAAGCTATGTCTGAGTCCATACGTGCCTCTTTTGATCAGACTTGCTGAAAAGCCATCCAGGTGCCCAACCACCACAACTGGACAGCCCTTTTCCAGTCTCTGATGGGGATGAAGAGGACTCTCATGGTTCGGTGTCTATATCTCTGGGCTCCTTGGGCTGGTTGGGAGCTTCTATGCAGGAAATATCAGCAACAGCAGCAAGGCAGAGCAGAAGAGGTTCAGCTGGGACCATCAAGCTTGTTCCTAATATGGAGGAATGGCCAGCACTCAGCTCTATGTGCTGGAAGCACCAACACCATCAGGGTCTAGGCAGGTCCAGGGTCAAAGGTGTTTTACAGGCTGGAGAGAAGGTCTACTTAATATGATCAAGTTCCAGCAATTGGGCTTTGTCCCACTGCCAATGAATGTCATTGCATCCTCCAGATTCAATCGATCCAGCTAATCTGCCTGGTGATCAATTTATTTCTCCAGAGAGAAAACTGGTTGTGTTGTCAGCCCAGAATCCTTTATAGAGGTGATTGGCTATGACCAGTAGGCTGGGTACATCTTGCAGTGGCTGCTGTCTTGGGAGAACTTTTGGGTTCCTTCTAGTCAGCTCTGAAGGGAACAGCAACGGAATGTGTGTGTAGTGTACTTGACCTCAATGCGCATCCTCCATCATTCATCTACCGCTGTACGTAACTCTCACAATTGGTGCACAGTTAGTGCTCATAAAGCTTTTACTGTGCATTTATATTCTGATGATCGCAATTAGTATTGCAAAATATGTGCTCAAAATATTCACAAACATGCCAAACGCGCCAACTCTGGCGAAACACTCGGAAAACTTTAGTAAAGCAAGCAACATGAGACTGCATTTACCATAATGCCAGGGGCGAACCTTGCTGGGGGGTGAAGCGGTGTGCTCCCACCCCTGTTACTATACAAAATAGTAAGCTAAAGGGGCTCCCGTTTGCTTCAAGTGTTACGACCTGCACCAGTTGCTCTGTTTGTTCCCCTCTGATGCCCCTATTTGCCTTGCAATCATTCACTAGACCTGCCCCTCCCTTTTTGCTAGGCTAGGAACTTTGAGTGCCGATTAATGTCTGTGTAGTGCTTGTTTGGTGTTTCATGGGTGGTGGGCGAAGATCTGGAAGGGATTTCTCAGGTTCAGTTAGGGATATTTGGGCTCACCTTTTAGTTTTTTTCCTTTAGTTTCCTTTTGGCCTACTTGATTGGTATGTGGCTGCTGCTGAATTGGATTTGGTTGTCTCTATTGCAGGCAGAGCAGTGCGGCCGCATTGTGAGTGGCGGTGTGGCAGTCACATGACTGGAGGCGCTGTCAATCAAGTGACTGAGTTACGGTCCGACCGCATGTAAAGGCAGATGGAATGTGACTTTGGGGCCCCTAGCAGGGCCACCGTCACCCGTGGTCCTCCGCTATGGGCCCAGCAGGGAACATGTGGTGCCCCCATCAAACATCCATGCACTGCATGCCAGGCACAGGGTGAATAGATGTTTGTAAACATACCCTTTACTATTGCGGTTTGTGCTGCGTCCCTTTTCAGTCCGGCAGCACAAGCCACAATAATAAAGGGTATGATTCCGACTGCCGTGCTGGCGGTCGCATTGTAATTTGGTGGGTGGGACCTCCGACTCCTTGTCGGGTGGTCCCATTCCAGCAATGATGTCGGTCAGACGCTTGTCTGACCGGCATCGTAATGAGGGCCAGAGTCTGGAGACCAATTGATGGCCTCCCCTCTTGTGGTGCACCAGAAGTGTGCCTTTGAAGAACATGAACTTACAGTTTAAGGTGTTCCTCGAGACCAGAGGTCCCACAACCTAGTGCCAAAAACAAAAAAGGCAGAAGAACTTTGAGGGACAAGAAAAAATGGTGGAGATGGCAAAGCTGTTGGGATTGTCGTGGACTTTTGTCCTTAGAGTGAGCCTTAGTAAAGAGGATAGACCAATCTTGCACCATGCAATAGTAATATTGACTAGCTTGAGAACATCTCCTCCATCTTCTGGACCATCAACGTCTTGTCTATTTTGCAGACTACATACATAAACATGAAAAATAACAATTATAGAATGCTTCGGTTGCCTGTTTCCTTTCTGATCTACTCACCCAGCACTGACAAAAGTGTGGAGTTAGATCATTCCTTGTGGTAGTGCACTTTCAGTATGATTCCCGAAGATCCCTCACAATATCTACCTATTCATAATTTTGACTGGCCTTGACTGGCAGCCCGACTAAACATGCCAATCAATTTATTTTATGGGCCGAATAATTAAAAAAACAAAGCAACCTATGCTTAGGCCACGTTGACCCCTACTTTTGTTCTTGTGTTGAACAAAGATGATTTAGCACTCCAGATGACACATCCTCATTCATTCCTCAGCACAACAAATGTACATAGAGTATGTCAGTCAGTGACATCAGTGCTTTTCAGCCAGTATGGTGGCTTCCCACTATGAAGTGCTCATTCATAATCCGGCAAAACAATTTCTTTGTATACTTCTTAGCAGATGTAAATGAAAATGGAATTGTCAAGTGGAAAAATCTAATTAATTCTTTTAATTTTACCATTTCTAATAGAAATGTTTATTTATATTTTAAAAGTCTACTTGCAATTTCCTGCAGTAAGAAATAAAAATAAGAGCTCGGAAATCAGCAGCCTGAGGAGGTGTGCCTCGTAGAAATGAGTAGAAAGAGGCGCTTGAGGTGAAGATGAAGTTTATTGCAAGTTACACATAAGTAGACCCCATCCAGCATCGAGTCAGGAGCAACTGCCGCAACACATTCGAGCAGTGCTTGGTAACCATCACCACATTCCAAGTTCTGGAACTAACACCAGCTTACAAAGCATGTGCCATTCTCCACTTAGGAATACTTGAGAACACCACATCACCTCCCCTTTATAAACAAAACTAAACATTGTACATCACAGAAAACTTTGATAAAAACAAACAAAGGATGAACGCTTACAAGTCTCAATCTTGGAGACGAAGAGGAACCCGTTTCAACCGTACAGGTCTCGAACTGCAACTAGATGATTGAAGATCACTTTCTCTTGAACATCCCACAGAAGTCGCCCCACATTTAACTACCCTTTCAAAATTCCAAATTTTGTGATCACTTGTCCTCACCGCATTTCTAAACACCTTGACCACCTGAAATGGTCGACTATATTTAGATATGCCAGGTGTTTTCCTTAGTAACCTGATCTTGACCCAGTCACCAACAGCAACAACGGTCCTTTTCACAGCCTTCCTTAGAACGTAGCTAATTTTCCTTTTCATCATACCAGTTCGTTCCTTGTCCTTCCACCCATCTACACAATCAAACTTCTCATCCATCAACGCTCTTTTGCCGGAGATCCACGCTGGAGTGATCTCCACATTTGCTAACCTCCCTTTAAAAAGGCGAAAAGGAGTCACCCCCGTAGAAGAGTGTGGAGTGAAACGATACTCTCTCACCTTTTTTTACTGCCGCTTCCCAGCACGCTCCACACGACCTTGCTTGCTGTATAGCTTCCTTGAGGACGCGGTTAAACCTCTCAACCACGCCATTACTTTGTGGATGATAGAGAGAGGTTGTTTTGTGCTTAATGCCCCTTGCAGACAGAAATTCCTCCACCGAATGTGAAGTAAACTGCACCCCGTTGTCGGACAGCACAGTAGAAGGAAACCCTTCACGCTCAAATAACTCATCTAGGAACTTTATAACCACATTAGATTCAACCGAATTGACAATCTTTATCTCTGGCCACCGTGAAAACATGTCAACACACACAAGGAGATAACGAGTCTGTGCCTTCAGATTGATGGGACCTAAAATGTCTAAGGAGATGTCAGACCACGGGGCAACAGCTTGTTCTCTCACCACCATTGGTTGAGTTCTGCATTTGTAAGACTTATCACTATTTGCGCACTCAGCACACTCACGCACCAGCCTCTCTATTGAAACATCCATGGCGGGCCACCAAAATCCTTCTCTAACTCTTTCCTTAGTCTTAGCTATACCCATGTGTGAAGCATGGGCACTCCCCACCAACTTTTCTCTCAGGACCAGTGGGGGAATGAGCTTGCTCCCACGCATAAGCACGCCATCAACAACAGCCAAATCTTCTTTGACATGCCAAAAACCTCTCAGACCGACCTCACAGTCTTTCTTTTCGCACCACCCATTCTTCACCATTCCAATCACTTTTTGCAAGATCTCATCATCCAAAAGGTGCTCTTTCCATTCAGATTCCGAAACAACACCTTCACTAATTGTGCAAACGTTGACATCTTCTTCCAAATCTTCACCTCCAAAATTGTTAAACTCTTCAACCGGGTCAACTTCATTACCCCCCAACCTCGACAAGCAGTCTGCTAGTACATTGTTTGAACCAGGTATATACAAAAGATCAAAATTAAATTCTTGCAGCGCTACCACCCATTTACGAATTCTGTGTGACACAAAATCTATTCCCTTCTTTGTGAACACCTCTTTAAGTGGTTTATGATCTGATAAAATAGTGAACTTCTTCCCCCACAAAAATTTTCGTAACTTGCGTACAGCCCAAAACACTGCCAACGCCTCCTTCTCAATTACAGAGTAGTTACACTCTGCACCCCTTAAAGGCCTGCTGACGAACAAAATCGTCTTTTCTACACCACTTATTTTTTGTAACAGCACAGCTCCTAAACCAGTGGCGCTTGCGTCAGTCATAAGAGTAGAAGGTTTGGATGGGTCAAAACTACTGAGGAAGGTGGCACCATTGAGTTCATCTTTTATACTGATGAACTCCTTTTCACAGTCCAACGACCATGAAAACTCTGACCCCTTTTTAACAACAGTCTCATATGCGAAGTTTTTCCTGCAAAGTCTTGAATGAACTTGTGGTAAAACTCCGCCATTCCCAAAAATTTAATGAGCTCATCTTTACAGGACGGAGAACGCAGACTAAGAATACAATTCACTAGAGACTGCTTAGGCTTAATTCCTTCACCTGAGACTGTGTGCCCGAGATATTCAATCTCTAGCACATTAAATTTGCATTTATCGGCCCGTAGAGTTAGACCTGCTTTCTCTAGCTTACTTAAGACAGCTCTCAATCTCAGATTATGTTCGTCTGCATCACCTCCGAAAACTAGCACGTCGTCTTGGTAGACCTTCACACCACCTAGGCCTCTGAGAATGCCCTCCATCACCCTCTGAAACACGGACGCTGCAGAGATAAGGCCAAAAGGCATCCTCAGGAACCTAAAGGTGCCAAACGGTGTGACAAACGCCGTGTAGTCTTGGGAAGAAGAGTGCAGCTTCACCTGGTGATATGCGGAGCTCAGATCTAGCGAGGAGAAGTGCCTGGCCCCTTCCAGGGAACACAACATCTCAGCAATGTTGGGCAATGGGAAATGATCCACAACTACTGATCTGTTGAGCTCTCTCAAGTCCACACAGAGGCGTGCCTCTCCGTTGGCCTTCCGTGCCATGACGACTGGACTGACCCACTCTGTCGCTTCTACCTCTTCGATCACACCCTTCGTTAGTAGTTTGTCTAATTCCTTTTTCATATTATCTCTCACCAGGAGAGGTACTGATCTGACTTTAGCAACCTTGGGAACGACATTCTCTTTTAGTTTTATCTTGTGTACATAATCCTTACAACATCCTAACTCATTCGCAAACACCGCAGGGAATTCCTTAACTAACTCATTTTCAAAGCTATTGACCACTTTTACAGAGGTAACTTCTTTTAGACGGACTTGCGGAATTTCGTTGGGATCCAGAAAAACGTTAAGGTCCCTTTGGTGAAGCCAACTAATGAGAGAGTCCCCTTTCATGGACACATAAATCTTTCCAGAAACGACTCTCCCTTTGTAATTTATCACGCCCCAAAAGTACCCAAACAGATCTATCGGAACCCCTCCATAACCTTTGGGCCTAATGTCGGGTTTCTCAAGAGCAACCTTGCCATGTAGGTGCTCAACATAGAACACCTTTGGAACCAACGTGATTTTAGCGCCCGAGTCAAACAGCATATTGACTACCGCATCGTTTATCATAACATCTTCATAGGGACCATCAGGTTCCGTTCCCTTGACTTGACTAATTACAAACTCATCAGAGTCATATACATCAAAGTCAACTTCCTTCACAGTCTTGTTGGCATTAAAGTTGCCAGAGTTGCAACATTTTGAAACATGTCCCTTTTTCCCACAGACTTTGCACGATGCTCTCCTACCCGGGCAATTTTTGTAATCTGCCATGTGACCTGAGTCCCCACACCTGTAGCACTTCCCATAGGATTGTTTCCTAGTCCATGGTTTTTGGTTGGTTTTATGATTGTCATAGGTGAACCTCTGAGGTTGAACATATTGTCTTTGATCAGCAAGACCCTTAGGCTTAATTGACTTCTCCGCCACAACTTTAACGTCGCTTTGATCACCTTTCACCAGAGTAGTGTCTTTCCTTATGGTGTCAATACACGCTTTGGAGTGTTCATGACTCTTGGCTATTGTGATGACTTCATGCAGCGAGGGATTATCTTTCTGCCAAAGAGAATCCCTTGTCTTATCTTGCGCACACCCTAACATGAACTGATCCCTGAGACGCTCCTCCAGGTTAGCCCCAAAGCTGCAGGTTGACGCCAATTTACGTAAGGTTGTGACATATTGTTCAACGGATTCATCTTCTCTTTGCATCCTCCTTCCAAAGTTCCATCGCTCCAGCACCGTGCTGACTTTGGGTAAATAGTGAAGGTCAAGTTTCTTTAGACAAATTTCATACTCATTGAGGGAGGCTGCTTCACTATCCGCGAGATCTGGAAGGTGTTCAAATACTTCTTGCCCCTCCGACCCTAAGCAATGCATTAGAAGAGAAGATTTACGCTCAGCACTTAGAGAGGTACCACAAACACGTGCGTAGTGATTGAAGACCTTTTTCCACTTCTGCCACAATATTGGAGGGACACCTGGCGAAGAAAGGAAACGGTGGTGCCGGAACATTCTGCATTATTTGTCTTTTAAACAAGGATTTTTATTCTTGTTAACCTTAGTGAAATGCGTGTGTTAATTACCTGCGTGAATTAACCAAAATGTTATCAAACACACTTGTTAGTGCTTTAACACAAACAAATTTTGAGTAGAGCAAACTGTGCACACTGAACACTCGAACAGTAGTGTAGCAAACGTGGAGAAAAGATGAAGCTGTGTGCATCAGCGTGTGGTTGTCACTTGTGCACTGCCATTTGTGAATAACAGCACTCTTACTTTGATGACAGAATGCCCAGAGACAGAGGGAGAGGTGCGGGGCACTTCTACATAAATCATAGGCAAAGAAGAAAGCTGTGCGCATCAGCGCGTTGTAGACAGCTGATGGGGCGACTTCTACATAAATTATAGGCAAAGAAGAAAGCTGTGCGCATCAGCGCGTTGTAGACAGCTGACCCGCTGAATAAGTGCTGTGAGCAGCGGCGTAGGCGTCAGCGCGTTGTCAACTGCTGCATGAAGGGATTTCCTTACGGAGGACCGTGTACACAGGAGTCTTACGTTGCTAGGTAACGTGGGACAGCCTAGCAACCATAAGGTGTGAAAGACAATGGACGCATGCACGCAGCGTTCGTGTGCGTCACGTTGCGTCGTCGAAGGTCAGGCAGGACAGGCTGGGGAGGCGCGCGCGCCTGCACGCGATCCGCTGGGAGTAGCACGTAAATGGAGGAAACTGCCACCACTACGGGCCAAAATAAGGTGACACGACCGGGGCCCCGGTTTGGGTAGACTACAGGAGAGCTGGGTTGTAAAGACAGGTAGGGGTCCTCCTTCCCCCCTTGCTCCTTACTTGAGTCTTTTTGGTTGTGCTCAGTCCTCCTTACTCTCTTTTGCTCCGTACTTGACTTGGGTTGGCTTTGTGTCGACAAAGCGGGTGAGGAAGAGTTGTTCCTTTTGCTTTTCGCTGGTTTCTGGACGGTGTGTTGGTCCTTCGTAGACTCTGTGGCGGTCCGTTTTCTGATTGTAGTGGTCAGTTGCGCTTTTGTCTTTTGGAGCTGTGGGAGTGCTGTTGGGGTCTAACCTTCGAAGTTGCGTGAGTTCTGGGTCGTCGCCAAAATGAGGAGGTGTGCCTCGTAGAAATGAGTAGAAAGAGGTGCTTGAGGTGAAGATGAAGTTTATTGCAGGTTACACATAAGTAGACCCCATCCAGCATCGAGTCAGGAGCAACTGCCGCAACACATTCGAGCAGTGCTTGGTAACCATCACCACATTCCAAGTTCTGGAACTAACACCAGCTTACAAAGCATGTGCCATTCTCCACTTAGGAATACTTGAGAACACCACACAGCCCAAACAAATAATGTGATTATCCGTCTTTGTGTGTTGTCATTTTAGCAGGCAGTTCATGTGCCCGGCAACAGTTTGTCATTTAATCTCCAGACTTTTGTAAAACGTAGATATAATCGATTCTGTGGGTAAAGTCACTGACCACCGCACGCATGAATTGAAATCTTTTGGGAAAACCCAAAAATTAATGCGGCTTTGAAAAGAGCTGTTTACTCCAAAGGTTAAAAATATGACCGTTTTGTTCTTATTTTTCAAAATATGATTTGTCTGTTTATGGGATGTTTTGTATACTATTTAATGTATATAGCATATGTGTGAAATCTCTTTTTAGGTCTGGTCTTTGAGACCGCTTTAGCTGCCTTTCAGACAATTTTTTTCTCTCCAGAAAAATCATATATATTATACAAACAGAAGACATCCAAGAAACTATTAAAGATTTCTAAGAACAGAGAAAACTGCCTTGCTTTTTGTGTCAGAAATGTATCAAAATGACATCTATGTGAGTCCAAGAGTAACACATTGTTACTCAGTCACCCAAGTTTATTTATTGAAGTAGATTCACCAGACAAGCTTTCAAAATAGACAGAGGGTTCACCATTTGTGTCTTAAAATTTCTGGTACTGTGTGTAGAACCAGTCCATCTTCACTAACCACAGCCAAGCAATCCACATAGGCTCTTTCACCCATCCATGAGTTGTGTAAAGTTTGTAATGCCTCAGAGGTTTTCCTGTCACCCTCACTCCTGATCATTCAAACCCTAGCCAACATGATCACACAACACTACCTTCAACTGTTATATTCCATATAGGTACCCTATATAGGCGCAGGTAACATTGCAACCTTTCACCTATATTCTTCCCTACATTACATACATAACGGTTCTTAGGGACTGACCTTTTACCTAGATACAACACTGCATTCAGAACGCGGGTTTTCCCCTAGTTCGAATCTCATACATTATGCATGAGGCTTCTTGGAAGCTGTCAAGTCGCATCTGCCCGGTAGACACTGACATACACGCGATTAGGACCAACTCGGAAGTAGCCGTTCTGGAACTACAGTTCCCGGCATCCTTGACGCCTGTTACGCCTCACGTGGTCCCGACGTCAGCCGGACCCGTATTTAATGAGGCGGAGGAGAACAGGACGCTGCCGATTATTCAGAGGGCTCCGTGTTTACCTGATTCGAGCCTGCCTTTGGACCCCGTGTGTGCTGCTGCTATCCCTGCTCGACGCAGAGAGGGTAAGGGTGCTGTGCACCACCTGTAGACTTTGCGATTGTTCCTTTGCGGCCGCGCTCACTTCTCCTCCGTTGGCGAGACCGCGTATCAAGGCGGTCTTTTGCGGAGGAGAGACTTGAGCGTTGGGGTCAGCGCGTTGCCCTGTTGGCGAGACCGCTTCCTAGCGCGTTCTCATGCAGGGAACGTCTCTGACCTATTAAGCGCCTTGACTTTGTGCCCAGCCTCTGTGCTTGTTCCCATCTGAAGTTTAAGAGTGGGATCAGCACGGCTGGAACATTTGTACATTAGAATTCTGGGTTCAGGATTATAGCCCAGTGCCTCTTTTCACCGTCCTGCACCTTACAGAGCTGGCAAAAGCGCTGGGCATCATTGTTCTGTGACTGATTTGATTTTCCTGCTGTTCTATAATTAACTTCACCCTCAGTCATTTTGGTTTTGTGACAATAACATACCAAAGCCTTGTTGGTTCCTGCTTCAGGACAGTATTATTATTGTGCTACGTTTTTGGTTGTTAAGACACACATGGTCTTGTTCTTTATTTTCACATTATAGGAGAGAGCATAGGGGGGTATCCAGGAAGAACCTACGGTTGCATATCAAGCTGTTCCACACCTAACCAGGGTATGTGGGGGGCTGTTTCACGCTTCATTGTGTTTTCAAGGGGCGATGATCTGTGTTAGGCATATCTCAACCTTGTTGTTTATTTTCTCTTCGTATTAGCTTTCGTGTTGGGAGTCTGCAATCACCCTCTTCTCTCTCCTGAGTAACGCTCCTTCCCTTTATTTTACAGGTAGCGTTCTTCACACATTACTTCTGTGTTGTTTGATAGTGTTTCACTTGGATGTGTTTTCTGGTTGCTAAAGCTGGTGTTTCTTCTGTGTCATCCCCAGATCTCCCTCCATGCTGTTCCTACCCTTTCCTTCCTCGCTTGACTCTCTCACTAGTCCGTGCTTATTTATAATCCAGACTTGGGGCAGTCGAGAGGTGGACCCCATTGAGCATCGGCACAACCCTGAGGATTCTGGAAGGTGGAACCTGACAGAAGCACAGCAGGACTAACAGCAGGAAGAACATCTCCTGTATAATATCTCTGTATAAAGTTCAGGCCCGACGTCATCCTTTAGGCCGACACAGAAACACAGCAAGGTAGGACCCCTGGGGAGACCTATGGGTATATATACATCACATCTTGCTTAGAAGGACAGAGGAGACTGAGACTTCCCGGCTGACACACTGACCAGAGACGCTGAGGTTCCTGCATGCAGATGCTCCAGCTCGCAGTGGTCTAACATCCATCGCGGGTTGTCCAACTCGAGACCAGGACGGGATCCCATATTCTCTCATTCTAAGGTAATGGGGTTGACTAGATCCTAGAGGGATTCTTGGCATAACACCTACATAGATGCTAGGTACATTTAGGTACATCTAGTTAGGAAGGCATTGTAGGAGTACGCACCTTTTATCATGTGTTTTATGTACTTGTATATATTCATGATTTCTGCAAGATGGTAGAACTTTACCATCCCTTTACTTTCGTAGTACTGCTAATCATATATCTCTGCTACTGTCTAATGGTTGTTACAGCTCATCTATTATACACTAGAATAACAACTGTTCAATAAATACTTATTGAAAACGCCCAGCCTGTTTATTCTGTGAAACTCTCTGAGACAAACTAATTAAGCACGAGTGACTGAGCGAAAGGTAGTATATTGTTTCCACGATTCTGAGGGATCAGGGTTGTCATGTTCTGAGGTTGCCAGAATCTATTCTCTCCTTGATAAGAGGAGATTATAGGGGCACTGTGAGCTAGCTGATACAGACAGGCTAACGTATCCGGTGGGGGTGCACGGAATCAGTCCGCCACCAATCTCACAGTTTATGTTTCCAAACGCGCAGATCCTGTATGAGTAATATAGGAACTACACGACATGGCGCCCCCAATGTTGGTTGGGTACTTATTTAACAGTAGAACCTGAGTAGTTCAGTCGTTCTATTCTCAGAGACCCCTACTCACAAAACACCAGACACGTCTGGAGTGGGTGGGCACAAATTCCGCCACAGCTGAGTAGGCTAAAAAATCCTATTTATTGGCTGTTGGTTAATCAAGCTTGAAGGACACAGTGTTCCTAAAATTGTGCAAAAACACCTTATCTTAATTTCCTTGAAATCGTCTTCCTCTAAAAAAAATGACTGAAGACGTGGAAAACACGGAGGGAGTTGTGCATAGTTTGCACCTCTCAGACGAAGAGGTTGATGCAGACGCAATTCCGATTGCAGAAAATCTTAGAAATACAATCACTGTGAAGCTACTTGCACATGGTGTAACAGCCAGGGGTGGCATAGTAGCTTTCTTGATTGAGGCACATGAATCATATAGAACAGAGGTATTTTATTCGTGGGTTACATTCCCAGCAGCAAATGCAAGAACAAAAACATTTCACTCCTACACAGAAGGAGATGCACCAGCGGAATATTGTCCGTTTGAGGACATTGAGGTTCCGCTCACATACCAGGAACACTTATACTGGTTTAAAGGCGCCCTACCTCACATAAGAAGATGAGTGAGACTCGGCCAGCTCGGAAGAGAAGGGGCCACATGGCCTATATTAGCGGCCTATACACCACATCCTGACATTGAAATAATGCCACCAGGAGACTTACTCACACAACACAAAGAATTAATAAAAATTTACAGAAACTTGACGCAATTCGTCATGAGGACACTTACAGTCCAACCAGCAATAGTTGCAACAAATGAAACTCAAGTTCAGGGTACAGCAACTAAAATCACACCACAAACATTACACGCAGTGATGGGTAAAATGCCCACAAAACGTGAACAAATGCCATTCTGGGTAGCTCAGGAAATAACACAGAGGCAGTATTCCCGAATACTACCCCGTATGAAAAACACAGAATGCTAACAATCTGCTTGCCCATGGGGATAACAACACAAATAGAGGATTGTACCACTTGGGGTACAGTCTTTGCTGCCATTTATACCATGACTCATGGTATCCCGTCATTAGCAGTGGTACCAGATGTATTGAGACAGATACAAAACGAGCATGGAGCAGAACCTGCTCTGAACTTAGGGATGAAGTTACTAGGTAACTATGCCCAGGTATCAGCCATAATACTAGCTAATATTAAAGGGGAAGCAGCTTCAGTGGCTATCCGCCAACGCCTAAGGGAGTTCAGTCCTTTAGAACAAGAACACAAACTACGAAAAATAATTGAAACTGCGTATGCAGAATTAGGCAGAGACAGTTTGGGTGGGAAAGCTTTAAAACCACAACTGATGGGCAGTCCTGAAAAGGACACTTCTAAGCAGATACCTGCTTCAACAAAGAAGAAGTGGGACAATAAAAAACAACAAAACTTTAAAGGAAACAGATCTCAATCCAGAGGTAGATCTCCTCCACAGGAGCCCTCCGAAAAGAGGTATAACCTTAGGAATAGGGATAATATTAGGAAACCTGACAGGTATCAGGATACTGATACACGTTCCTCTTGTTCCTTTCAGGGTTCATTGAAGAATTCCGAGAGGGAAGGACAGTCAGACAGACAAGAAGAGCCTACAAAGTCCAGAGACAAGCAGCACGCTCAAGATTACACTTCTAAAAAAGAAGAGAAAACAAAGCAAAAGCAACAGTTCACAAAGAAGAAGGTTGCAGGTCTAAAGATCAGATATGCCCAGAATTCTGAGAGCTCGACTACTGAACGGGGAAAGGGCTCTGACGATGCTAGACAGCACGGCAGAAGTAACAATAGCTCGTCAGAACCTGATGGAATTTCTGGTGACAGCGGACTTGAATGATTATATCACGGTGGAAACACCTGATACTTGGGTAAGTGTCCCACATAAGTTATATGAAATAACACTCCAAATGGAGGGGGACAAATGTAGGACAGTTAAAGGTCTCTTTTGGGAGAACTTGTCGTTTGGCTATGACATTTTGTTAGCTGAACAAGATTGGCCGCCAGCATTCGTCATGGATTGCCCTAAAGGAGAAACAGTAATTTTACCGGCATTCTCAGACCATATTCCCAGGCACCTACAACACACATATGCGCAGGAGTGGGCGGTAGCCCAAGCCCCTGCATTATACAAAAACCATGTTGGATGGGATGAAGATTCAACCCACCACATAATTCCTTTAAAAAATACTCCAACTGCACAGAGGCAGTATCCAATAAAGCAAGAAGCTAAAAAAACAGGTCAGGGAGATCTTAGATCAACTTGAATACCAAGGGGTGATCGAAAATTGCACCTCATCGATGAATAATCCTTTGTTTCCGGTCATGAAACCTGACAACACATATCGTTTAGTTTTAGATTACAGACATTTAAACACTTGCACTAAGACATTTGCAGTCCAAAATGCACACAGTGCCGCATTAATGAATAACATTGTGCGGAAAAAATATAAAACAAAAGTTGATATCTCAAATGGATTTTTCTGCCAAAATATAGCGCCTGAAAGCAGGTATCTAACAGCATTCTCAGCGCTAGGGTCCCAGCGTCAATTTTGTCGACTCCCCCAGGGGTATAAGAACAGCCCAGGGTTGTTTTCGGCTAGAGTAACTGAGTTACTTCAAAATTTGGATGAAGAGGCATTGTCCTATGTGGATGATATTTATCTAATGGATGATGGCTTAGAGGAGCACTTGAACAGAGTGAATACCATAATTTTGGGATTTGCATCTGAAGGCTACAAATTCAACTTTAAAAAATCAAAAATTGCCCACCTCAGTGTCCTGTTTTTAGGATATGAGCTTTCAAGTGAAGGGAAAAGCCTGGCAGCCAATTTTTTTAGAAAAATGCGTGCTGCTCCAACCTCCAAAATCATTAAAAAATTTACAATCAATCCTGGGATTCCTAAATTTTGGAAGAACATACATTTTAGATTACGCAGAAAGAGTAAAACCTTTCTACGATTTAATAAAACCTGATTTTTCAGTAAAACAATGGACACAGGAACACACAGATACACTTCGTTCCTTGCAAGCTGATATGATAGCTTCCAAACACTTACAGACACGCGTAAACGTATGCAACCTGGTGATCCGTATAGTTGTGGTCAATCTGGGTACACCTATCTAACATATAATGAAGGTGAAACAGTACCAATTGCATACAAATCACATTTGTACACAAATGTTGAGATGCGCTCGCATCTACAGAAAAGATTCTAACAGCAGTACAGACTGCTGTAGTAAGAGAAAGATCACTGACTCAGGGAAACGAATAATAGTAGTGACTCCGGTTCCAGCCTTAGAGGCTGCGACAAAGGCAAGCATTCCTAACGCTAAAGCCTTACATCCGAGATGGATACAATGGGCTAATTCTCTCACTGCAACAGATGTAGAATACAGGTACGACCCAAATTTAAAGACACAAGCATTTCTGCAATACGAACAAGAATATCCTCTACCAAACGAAATAATGCCTCTAGATCAGTATGAATATATCATTTACACTGACGGATCAACTCAACTCGGCCATAGGAAGTAAGCAACAATACAGCGCGGCATGCGCAATCGTTAAAGGTCGCATGCGGGATGGAAAGTTCCACCCAAGTTGCACAAAAACGCAATCTCCAGGAGACTGCACGGCACAGCTGGCAGAGTTAAAAGCCTTGATACTGGCACTGGTGAATACGGATCGAGAATTCCCCACACTAATTGGGTGATCGCCTTGATTTACCACCAGCTGCTACACCTTATGTAGTAATCTTGGCAAATGTACCAACGAGACATAGCTTAGATTCTGAACCTTGGGAGGAGATCCGAAATAAGTCTCTGCATTGGTTAGGAAGACAATTTGGTTTTAACGATGCTTTGTTCAAAAATTTTAAAATGGTAAGAAGAGTTAGGTGGCTGGGAAAGGGTCGAAAAGCTCTACATGGAGATTGTATAGTTTTAACATTCAGTGACCCGATGCTAGTGCATGCGATTCTTGCTAGGATAGGAAATGTAACTTATAAAGACAATGAAATAAATGTCCTACCACTAGGGGCTTTTTATCCCCCCAAATCATTCTCCCCAAGACCTCTGCGGGTAACCATGTAGGGGATTCTCGTATTGACTTAACAAAGCCAAGGCGTATTCCACTTTATAATCGCTATGACTTGTTAACTTCAATGGAAGATTTAGATTGACCAATAGTAAAGCAAGGGGGAGAGGATGGTCAAATTAAGGTGAATTTGATACCTATATTGGGCGAGAACCCGCCTGTACATGATTACGTTACTGATACTGCGTTAGAGGTAGAAAGTGAATACACGTTCTGCCCAAATGAAGAGGAAGGGGAAAGATATGGAAATTGTGACACAGTACAAGATAATAGTGGAAAGGGAGCTAGTGAAATAAGAACATTAATCACGCAAGGGAAAACCAAATGAGAGATATGACCCACACTGAATTAGGAGGAGGGCAGATGCAACTAAATACTATCATGTCTTATAAAATTTTAACATGGAATATTGCGGGACTAACCACCAAAGTAAAAGATCAAGAGTGGTTAACTTTTATTAATGATTTCTCTGTAATCTGCCTTCAAGAAACCTGGGTAACAGGAGAACACCATATAAATGGTTTCCAAACTTTTAATACACCAGCCATTAATAGTAATCAGGGGCGAAATAAAGGGGGTTTATGTACCTATATTTCTAATGTAGCAGGTTTCACAAATATAAAACTTGTAAATACATCTGACTACTATCAGATATTAATGATGGAGCATAAGGGAGAAGGGGTTGTAATGCTAATAAATTTTTATAATAATATTCCCAAAGCTCAGTTAAAAAATGTCCTTGTGGATTTTTGTCAAATCTTAAAAAATATAGAGGAAAAACGTCTGGAGATATGCTTATTTTATGGGTGGGTGATTTTAATTGTTTTTTATGCCAACATAGCCAGCAGGGAATTTGTGGCCTAGGTAACTACAAGGATGAACTTCCGACACATTTTTCACATATAGTTCTAGGGGATCTGCTAAACGACATAATTTTTCACTTCGACATGGGATACGCAAACGAACTATGTCGACCGCCCATACCTTTTGAGCCCACTTTTAATGGGAGAGGTTGCAATTCTACAATTGATTTTGCCATAATGTCAAAAAGATATTCGAGTATTATTTCATCCTGTGAAACTCTTGACATTTTAATGAGTGATCACTACCCAATTCAATTGAATCTCAATATAAAAAGCTTAGTAACAACTATGACTAATGTTATCACTTGTAACTATAATTACAATATTAACTTAGCGAGTATAAATGGATATACATTGAATTGGGAAAAAGTGGATCCCGCGGCCTTTCTTAATCAATTAGTTAAAAGGTCATTAGATGACATTGAAACTTGCCTATCACAGACGAGTGACGATGCGGAAATTTTGAATGCTTTTATTAAGATAACTGAGGAGGCGCAAGATCTATTAAAAAGGAACAGCGGCGAGGAACGAATAAACGACAGGGTTGGTTTGACAGAGATTGTAGCAAGGCCCACTCTCACTTGAAAAATGTCCTCCAAAGTAGGAATAGATGCAAAGAAGAAGTAAGACAGGCCCGAGCAGTATATCGATTAGCCCAAAAAAAACGTAAGACACAATTAAAAATGGAAGCTTGGCAGGCCCTGCATCAAGCATGCCTAAAGAAAGATACCATTGGTTTTGAAGCGGTTAATGCACCCTTCTATGCAAATAGGGAGACGGATATTATAGATTTAGCTATTACTGAGCAGAAATGGGTGGAATTTTTTCGTCTCTTTATAATGATGAGACTGTTGATTTTAATAAGATAGCCTCAGCCAAAATAGGGACTGAAGAAGATGCGCAGTCAAAAATATTTCCTATAGTTATTGATATTTCCCTTGAGGAGGTCAGTAGGGCTATAACTGATAGTGCTTCAGGGAAAGCTCCAGGGCCGGACGGCGTCCCAGTTGATGTCTATAAATCTAACCTAGCGTTATGGGCCCCTTTTTAACGAATGTTTTAAATAGTTGTAATCGCTATAAGTTTATCCCTATCTGGACTGATGCAGTAGTGATCCCTATTTTTAAAAAGGAGATAGAAATGACCCAAGTTGCTACACGCCCAATTTCTTTATTGGATGCATTTATGAAAATTGCAGGGAGGGTCATCCTGAATAAATTACAGTTATGGGCAGAAGAAAAAGGTGTGCTATCGATTTATCAATATGGATTTCGTACAGGTCTCGGTACGATTGAACAGGGACTAAACCTATCACTAATTATTGCGAAATACACTCTAGCAAAGGAGGGTAACCTCTTTTTAACGTTTGTCGATTTAAGCTCCGCATTCGACTGCGTCAAACATGAAAAGTTGTGGACCATCCTTCAAGAAATGGACGTTGATCCACCCTGCTAGTATTTATTAAGGAATTGTATAGGGGGCAGGGGCGAGGGTGCGATATGGGAGACAGGGGAGTGTTCAGCTAAGTTTTGTATTAAAAAGGGGTGAGACAAGGGTGCATACTTGCCCCTTTTCTTTTTCGTTATACATCAATAGCTTAGGACAATTTTTGATTGATCATAGACAAGATTACCCCATTATTCAAAATACCCCTGTTCCCATTTTATTGTATGCGGACGACGCAGTTATTATGGCGCGGACGCGGATAGGATTACAAAGAACTGTGACTAATTTTGTTTTATATATGAAAGAAAGGGGCTTAAAAGTTAACATCACAAAGACATACACAATGAGCTGTGGAACTAAGAAAAGTAAAAAATGTGACATTTTTATCGATAATAAAAAAATTGAAAATACAGACAGATTTTCCTACTTGGGAATCAATTTTGATAGGAAGGGGTCATGGAAACCGGCCATTAAGGCAAGAAAGCTCACCTTTTCAAGAGCAATAGGAGCAGTTATGAATTTCTCGAAAAAAATAGGCTGTAGACCAGTCCCTGAGCTACTGGATATTTATAAATCTAAATGCATTACGACCGCGACATATGGGGCAGGAGATATGGGGTATCGCAGAATCACAAGATATTCAATTCTGCGAAAACGCTTTTATTCGCTATTTATTGGCGGTCCCCAGTTCTACTGCCACATATAATTGCCATCGGGAACTTGGTCTTACTTATATCACGGACATAATCAAAATTAATCCCCTACTATTGTGGCATAAGGTATGGGCATCTGTGGAAACAGGTTTTAACAGAGACGTAATTTTAGACTGTATTAAACTAGATAAGGTGGCTAGTATACCATGGATTAGTTATATAAAAAAATGTCGTATGAGATTGGTCATCCAGAATATTTTGATTCCCCAACTTGTATGGAAACGATATCTAGAAAAATTATAAAAATGTGTTATTTGAACCACCTAGCGGATAAACGATGGTGCATAGAAAGAGAAACAAACGGTAATGGAGAACCATCTGATGACAATTTGTCTAGGAATACAACCGTACTTGGTAAAGGTACAGAGTAGTTTTTGCCGTATGCTTTTAACCCGCTTCCGAGGTGGTTCTTTTTCAGGTTGACTACTTTCCCAGAAATTAACGATTGGTCGAAAAATGTGCCCCTATGCCCTTGTGATGATATTTCTGTACAATCGACTATGCATTGTACACTGTTTTGTAAATATTACGTTTCATTGAGGAAATAGTTTTTAATACCAATTTTAAGAAAATGGGGCTTAAGACAATGCAGAATTGCTTTTTAAGATTACAATCTTTGGAAAATGAACAAACTATTTTAGCTGTTTCTGCTTTTTTAAGAGCTGTGATTAGGTTTAGGAATACAATGTAAACTGCTTTTTAGACTAATCTTATAGCAAGTGGTTATGAGGATAGATATGTACTGTTTTTTAATATTCTGTATCATGGTGTAATTTGTGTTTTACTCTTTTATACTTCTGTGCTTTTATGATTTTTATCGCATCAAAAATCGAATAAAGCGTATTTTGATTTGATTTGATTACGCAGAAAGAGTAAAACCTTTCTACGATTTAATAAAACCTGATTTTTCAGTAAAACAATGGACACAGGAACACACAGATACACTTCGTTCCTTGCAAGCTGATATGATAGCTTCCAAACACTTACAGACACGCGTAAACGTATGCAACCTGGTGATCCGTATAGTTGCGGGTCAATCTGGGTACACCTATCTAACATATAATGAAGGTGAAACAGTACCAATTGCATACAAATCACATTTGTACACAAATGTTGAGATGCGCTTCGCATCTACAGAAAGATTCTAACAGCAGTACAGACTGCTGTAGTAAGAGAAAGATCACTGACTCAGGGGAAACGAATAATAGTAGTGACTCCGGTTCCAGCCTTAGAGGCTGCGACAAAGGCAAGCATTCCTAACGCTAAAGCCTTACATCCGAGATGGATCCAATGGGCTAATTCTCTCACTGCAACAGATGTAGAATACAGGTACGACCCAAATTTAAAGACACAAGCATTTCTGCAATACGAACAAGAATATCCTCTACCAAACGAAATAATGCCTCTAGATCAGTATGAATATATCATTTACACTGACGGATCAACTCAACCGGCCATAGGAAGTAAGCAACAATACAGCGCGGCATGCGCAATCGTTAAAGGTCGCATGCGGGATGGAAAGTTCCACCCAAGTTGCACAAAAACGCAATCTCCAGGAGACTGCACGGCACAGCTGGCAGAGTTAAAAGCCTTGATACTGGCACTGGTGAATACGGATCGAGAATTCCCCACACTAATTGTGTGCGATTCATTTTACTGTGTACAGTCATATAATGAATATTTGCAGCACTGGGTTCAAAACGGGTTCAAAGATGCAAAAGGTGGCACAATTAAGCATAAAATGCTATGGGAACAGGTAGTGGAGTTGAAAACCGAACTACCGAGGGCTCACGTGATACATACACTGAGTCATCAGCGTGATGGCGTTCACGTTGAAGGGAATTCATTGACTGATGAAGCCGCAAAGGGGGCTGTACGCACGGCTTCCGTAGCTGCAATCACTCGTTCTAAAACGAGGATAGACGGTGAGATTATGGTAGCTATCAATGCTTGTCGCAAAAACAGCGGAGCAGTACCAAAAAGGTTTCCACTCAAGTACTCCTACACGTTAGATGCCAATAACATTCCATTTGCTCAGATTCCTGGAGTGGGGGATAGAGTAATTCCAAACATGGATCGTAGGTTAGGTTTAATTCTAGCAGCACACGAAGGAATAGGTTCTGCACATGCAGGAGTTACGGCGACTGTTTCTTTATTGAAACAACGCTATTGGTGGCCTGGGTTAATAAAGCAGACCAAAGACTTCGTCTTAAAGTGCGAAATCTATCAACAGATAAATGGGGCCACCATAGCTCGCCGAGCGCAAATCCCATTATTAGACAGCATCAGACTGTCCATTTGCGTGCATTTACCTGGACCACTGCGGCCCCTTAAAACGTGATGGGGCTTACAGGTATATCATGGTTGCAGTGGATTCCTGCTCAAGATTCCTGTGGGTGTGGCCCCAACGCTCGGCTGATGCTCGAACTGTTATAAAAGATTTGCGAGTCTTTATAGGGACATACGCAATTGGCACATTACATTCTGACAAGGGCCCTGCGTTTACCTCTCGGGCTTAGAAGGAGGCCATGCGAGGATTGGGTGTAGCATTGCTGTACTCCTCTCCGTACCATCCAGAGGGAAATTCGGTCGTGGAGAGGAAAAACCGAGACTTAAAGCAGTCTTTAGCAGCTAGAGTATTAGGCACGGGTGAGAGTTGGGTGAAACATCTGTATGGAGTGCAGCGTGCATTGAACAATATGCCAAGAAGTTCTCTAGGGGGGGTCACTGCATATGAGGTCCTATTTGGGACAAGAATGCGGGTACCTGATCCTGACGGCACAGTGGCGGATGAAAAGCCTTTTGACATCCATGATCGTTTGGCTGTTTTACAGGATCTAGATGATTCCAGGACACAACAAAGTAATGTCCATATGAAGCAGACCGCCACTGGGGAAGTCAAATCAGTCACGGCAAGACCTGTCTGGATCCCAAAAGTCGGGGATCTGGTCAGAGAGAAAATAGCAGACAAAAAAGAATTTGGGCCATCATACAGAAAGCCTGTACAGGTTCTAGCAGTTGAAGGAACAAGAATTGTACTTCTACCGCCTCTTGCCAGAAAAAAGGAGAAAAGATTTGTCTCAATCGACCAAATCTAACCACACTATGTGGCTAATACTGAGTAGTAGGCCACGTGGACTCCCAAAGTAACAGACGCCCTCCTCTCGCTACAATTCAAGAAGTTCAAACGGAAAGACTCATCACGTTTGAAGAGTCTCCTGCACGGAATGATGGACTATGCAATAATGCTATGGAACTCGTTCCCCTTGAACCCTGAAGTTCAAATTCAGAACCAAAATGAAAAACAAATTTCAATTCGACCAAATACAGATGTCTACATCAACATGCCTCAACAAGAGCAAACTACGATTTCTACAAATCCTGATGCAATACCAACAATTGATCGAACTGCTTCTGGCTACTTCATAAACTTTGATACGTTTTCTTTGGATCCAAGTGAACCTGAAACAATGCCAGCCCAAAAATCATGCAAGCAGCAAGTTAAAGACTTTCTGAACTTTCTTAAAAAGACTTACTAGGTGTCACCTTGGGTAGAACTATGGGTAATCACCGGGATACTTTTCTTTCTTTTCTGGCTAGGTTACTAATAGATTTTAGCATGCTTGTTAATTGAAAATACCTTCGACAAAGCTCTGCAGCCCAAAAGTTGAACTTAATTTTAAAACCACACCAATCATCTCATCGAGAACAATGAGACTTGTCATCAGTGAACATTACAGCAGTTCCTATACCCGATGGTATAGTTTGGGACAAGGTTGATTTCGATATATTTGGTCCGACCGAACTTTTAAGAATTCCTCATTTATTTAAAATATCGTTGAGTGATAACATTACCTCAAGTACATTTTACGATGGTTGGGATTTTTAAACTGTAAATAACATGTCTGATTTGGAAAAATCTGCTGCATTTTCTAATAGTGAAACATTGGAAAGCACATCAGATTTCAAAACAATGTATTGTTATCAACACTATGGTCATCATTTTTACATAAATCTGCTAATCCTAGAAATGTGTTCACATTCCACCAGTGGGAACATTGTCCAACACCGCCGAAAGGCAGTTCAAAAACATTTACACATAAGTTTCCATACTTTTCAGGGTTTAATATGTCTGACCCAGCCTCATATTATTATAAGGTTGCACCAACATCAGCACAGAAAAATATGTTAACAAACACCAAACAGATTTACTCTGCTTCCTTTATTGCCCAGTTGTCTGAACAAGGTTTCGACTTATGGAAAGACAGCATAGACTTAAAATCAGTCTGGGGTACTAGGCAAGTTCAGGGAACAGAAGCTTTATTTAGAGCATGCCTTATCCCTCAACAAATCATGTTTTTGAACGAGACAGTGCAACAGACGTCTTGCCTTGGACTAGTCAAGAACAAAGACTTGAATACACCTCGGTTGCCAACTCCATCACACACCGAGGGCAACATAACGTCACAGAAAGAGATTACGTTGAATGACATTATACAATACAACAGATCAGACCCTGATTGGAAGAAATTGTTGATTTAGCCCACAGACACTAATATCTGTCAGGCGAGATTCATGGGTAAAACCGAAGGATTCACTATCCATAGGCCAGATCCACGTTATGCACAGAGAGAACATTCAGGGGTAGTGACATCCTACAGTGTTGGGAAGTTGTGCCTTGATTGGCTAAAAACCTCAACACTCACACAGGTGAAACAACACTTATCCTTACTGTCACAGGATGTGGATCTCAGGGATTTTTTATTAGGTCCCAGGAAGCCACGTCAGAAACGTTTCTATTATGCTGTCTACAATGAAATTTGGAAAATATCCCAACAAGAGGCCGCAGAGAGATTACGGGAAATAGACCGTATAAATCTAGAAAAATCTCTAGCAGTGGTAGACAATGGGTTAACTACATTGACCTCCAGGATATATTCCTTAGGCAACATTGTATCTTCTGCGATAGACATACTGGAACAAGATTTGGCCATATTACAACACAGGAAATCTCAATTACGTTCTATTATGTTATTAAGCTGGACGCTGCAATCTTTGTGTGCAGGCTATGTGCCTTGGCGTTATATCAACAGTACGTCCCTGTTTTCTGAATACAATCTCACGGATAACCAGATAGAAATGGCACAAAGGGGAGCAAAATATACAATGCTGCGTATCGAAAAACTGGCTAGATTAGCATTCACAGTGGCAGAATCACCGTCCACAGAATGGCTAATCCATGGCCACATAACTCTACCGGTCACTACGTTTCAGTTTCAGTATTGCCTTGAACAAAAGCAGGCAGGCAGATATGAAGAAATGGGTAAGGAATACATTAAGGAATCATGGGTATTACCATACAGATTTCGATGCCGGAGTGGGGATCGAGAAATGTTTCTAAGCGGTACAAACTGTGAGAACGCTTTAAGTGGATCACTCATATGCCAGGATATAATGCTGCACGGGGCTTGTAATGGTTCTGTGGCAAACCTGTCCTGCCATTTGAGGGGTGCCCCAGCTGCAGTGATTACTCCAGCATTCAGGCTACTTTCAAATGGGAGTTACTTGATGCTGAACAGTCAAGGCTGCTGCGGAATGCTCCCGGGCATCTTATATCTGGTAACCGTGAGCTCCAGGGTTACTTGTTGCATGCAAGTATTGTTTCCACCGACACATACAGTCAGGGAGGCGCCGTTATGGCCTTCACTGAATGTTTCCTTAATACGGTTTGATACTCTAAGCAGAATGAAAGCCATTCGTCTACAGAAGTCTGTGCCCTTAACCTCCGCTCGAGAGACTTTTGATCTCCAGGTCGCAAGGTCTTCGGCAGAGATACAGGAGCTTATTCATACAAACTGCCCTTTCCATTTCGCAGAAATGGTAAATCGTATCTTTAACATGTCTGGTACGACAGGCATTGTCCACCTTTTTAAGACCATAGGTTCTGGACTTCTGAGCACCTTTCAGACGGTACTTGGAGTTATACCAAACTTCATACACTCCATATTCGGAAGCGTCTTTGGAGGACTTCCGCTCATCCTATTTCTAGTAGCAGGTATCCTGATTGTTTTATATTTTCTACGCAATGGACGTCCCAGTCACCAAGGAGATGGAAAGAGCACTCCTGGAGTGTAAATACCGTGACTGCATGGTACAACATCTAGACACGCCTCGCCTAAGAGAACTAAGTGCATCTTGGTTCTTGTCATTTCGACCAGTCTGGATGGACTGCATCTTACCTGTCTTCCGATGCCTGTTTTGTGGAGAAGAATGCGTGTTAGACCTTTGTTTGACACTCCCATCATGTGCGCAACCGGACGTGAATGCTTTACTGGACCCGATAACGGCCCATGTTCTGCAGTGTTCTCAGCGTATTCCGATGTTGATGGCAGCATTCCTTGAGCCCCCACAGGTAGTAACAGCACCTTTTGGTATGGACACCGGCTCCTCCTCTGACACCCAAGCTTTGGGCGGCACACAGTCTGCCCCAGCACCGGCTGTGGACAGTGTGGAACATCATGTGTGCTCAATTGACGTACTCTGCGAGGTACTACAGGGGCCGACTACTGCGAAAGCAAGCAACGAAAATGTTGCGTCTACCAGCCAGGACACAAACATTTGACTCATTTGGCTCGTCGTGTGCTGGAAGAAATTCGCCCTTTTTTAAAACAAAGCTCACATTTTGATCTCAAAACAAAAATTGACATTCCTTTCACTTATTGGGCATACATGGCTTTCTAATGCTTATAGTGCTTCAGACTATAACTAAGGACACTTTAGAGCAATGGCTTGCAAAATTTGTTTTTAGACAGTTTTAAGTTTTTTAGAATTTTTTTAGAAGTTTTAAACACTTTTAGCTAAACAGATGTTTTTAAGCTTTGTGCGTACCAATATTTAGTTCGTCTAGTAGTACGGTAATAAGTTACATATGTCGTCCAGTCGGAAAAGGAGTGGGTGTTATATTCCATATAGGTACCCTATATAGGCGCAGGAAACATTGCAACCTTTCACCTATATTCTTCCCTACATTAGATACATAACGGTTCTTAGGGACTGACCTTTTACCTAGATACGACATTGCATTCAGAACGCGGGGTTTCCCCTAGTTCGAATCTCATACATTATGCATGAGGCTTCTTGGAAGCATAACAGGACTAACAGCAGGACGAACATCTCCTGTATAATATCTCTGTATAAAGTTCAGGCCCGACGTCATCCTTTAGGCCGACAGTAACACAGCAAGATAGGACCCCTGGGGAGACCTATGGGTATATATACATCACATCTTGCTTAGAAGGACAGAGGAGACCGAGACGTCCCGGCTGACACACTGACCAGAGACGCTGAGGTTCCTGCATGCAGACGCTCCAGCTCGCAGTGGTCTAACATCCCTTGCGGGGTGTCCAACTCGAGACCAGGACGGGATCCCATATTCTCTCATTCTAAGGTAATGGGGTTGACTAGATCCTAGAGGGATTCTTGGCATAACACCTACATAGATGCTAGGTACATTTAGGTACATCTAGTTAGGAAGGCATTGTAGGAGTACGCACCTTTTATCATGTGTTTTATGTACTTGTATATATTCATGATTTCTGCAAGATGGTAGAACTTTACCATCCCTTTACTTTCGTAGTACTGCTAATCATATATCTCTGCTACTGTCTAATGGTTGTTGCAGCTCATCTATTATACACTAGAATAACAACTGTTCAATAAATACTTATTGAAAACGCCCAGCCTGTTTATTCTGTGTAACTCTCTGAGACAAACTAAGTAAGCACGAGTGACTGAGCGAAAGGTAGTATATTGTTTCCACGATTCTGAGGGATCAGGGTTGTCATGTTCTGAGGTTGCCAGAATCTATTCTCTCCTTGATAAGAGGAGATTATAGTGGTACTGTGAGCTAGCTGATACAGACAGGCTAATGTATCCGGTGGGGGTGCACGGAATCAGTCCGCCACCAATCCCACAGTTTATGTTATCCAAATGCGCAGATCCTGTATAGGTAATATAGGAACTACACGACACAACTGCAGATATGTTCAGGACATACCAGGCCCCCCTGTGACATGAAGAACAGATAGGTAAACATCATAACATTTTATGACTACCTGGATTGTCTGTGCTTTAGGGTGAAAAAAGTTTGGATTAAAACAGAAGTGTCTAGAATTGTAATACCTTCCCATTAGCATGACCTCACTACTGAGAGAAATCCCTCTTCAGTATACAAAGCTTAGAACCCTGGTGTAAGGTTTGACTCTGATCTACGAGGTGCTACACTGCCCTTCCTCAAAATAAACATAGCGGTCAAGGAATACCTTTTCAACTCAATACTCTTTGGACATTTTTTCCCCTTTTATCTAGAGCCACACTTATAAATACAGAGTTCACCAATTCTATCACCCTTAGACTACTGCAATGCCATTTAAAATGGCAAATCCAAGAAGAGAGATACAGAAAATATAAACATTCTAGAACCATTTATAGAGAATGCACCTGTATCTGGAAACACAGAAACAAATAACACCTATGATGAACTTTTTACGTTGGATCACACTTAAATAAAAAATTCAAACAAATTATGTTTGATACTTAGGGCATTCTACGACAAGGGTCCAAGCTGCTTACCCAAACTGCCCACCATCTATAGGCTAAGTAGAAACCTCAGATGCTATCTTGAAGGAGATCATCTGTGCCCTATAATATTCCATAAATGTTTTGTCTTCAACCTGCGTGTTGATTCATGCATTGGCTTGTGTAGTCTTTTGGGTTGCAAACCGTGTATTGTGCATAACGCCAACTCCCACAACTCTTGGGAATTGTTGGAGATATAAAGAGGAAAAGCAGAAAACAACAAGATACTACAGTGACCATTTACCTACACAGAGAAGTTGGTAAATTTGGAGGCACGCAAGGCAGCGCAAGTTTCTACCTTACGTTACTCTACCCTGGGAAGGCGTTTCGGGTGTGAAGCGTGGGTTTTTTCCACACATCCACCCATCACTTTTGGTGCATTCCCAGACTTACCAATAGTGGTAAACCTGGAATGCGTCTAAATGCTGCTCTTTCCCATGTGAGGTGCAACGAGGAGAAATAGCTTTATTTCTCTGAGTTGTTTCCTCTTTCTAAGTGTGCTGTATTGTGCAGCACACTTAGAAAGAGGAAAACACCTCAGAGGATTGTTTTTGTGTAGGAAGGTATCCTTTTCTGCACAAAAACAATCCCACCTGCAATGCAGACATCATTGCACCATGGCGATAGGGTGCCTGCGTTGTTGCTAGACAACAGATTGTGCGTCAGCACAGGTACAGAGCAGGAATGCACCATATCTTGATAAATAAGGTGCATTCCTGCCCTCTCCCTTTCATGCAGCGCAGCAAGTTGTCTTTCTGCGTTGCAATGCGTGCAAGAATGATAAATCTGCCCCCTAATTTCCCTGTACCTAAAATTGTAAATATATGAAATGTGTAAACCCCTAATTGATGTAGAGTGCTTTGTTGCCATCAAGCTAGGTTTGAACACTACAAATACATGCAAACATTCTTTTAGAGTGGAGTGATAATGTTAAGAATGTGCTGTAATCAGATTACTATACATTTATAATACATGGAATTCTGTAATCCCTGTATACACGTCTTTTTGTGTTGCACCCAGTCGCTGATTATTAGGTAAAGATGTCAGAACTCCACTATTAGAAGCTATTACCGTCGAGTTCTGGAGTCACTATGCCTGCTGCCAGACCCAGCAGCAGAGGTGAAAAGCAGGTCAGGTCACAGAGCATACTTGAAGCAGCTGTTTAAAGCAAGGAAAATGGAACATTGCATTTTTTTTTTCTGCTCTATTTTAATAGTTTATGACACGCAGAGAGATTATGTATATTTTTGCACTCCTTAGATAGAGACAAGCTGGAATTTCTGCATGTTTCTTCCTATTCCAAGGTACTGCACCTTTAAAAAAAAATAAAAAATAAGACTTGTGTTTAACTGTTTCTAATATCTGTTTGCTGCCAATATCTAACAGGCTTTTGATGTGTTTAATTTTGCACGAGAGGTTTTATTTTTATCCTTCATGTTTGCAAACATGCTCGCACTTTCATATGAAAGAGCTACGCACAAAGTTTTAAGTGGTTTATGGGAAAAGTGATGGTGTGACCATGTACTATATGGGATAAAGGGCCAGATGTACGTAGGTAATCTTTTGCAATTCGCTATTTGGTAATCACAAACACCCATGTACAAATGTGTGTTTTACACATTTTGTGATTCCCAGTGGGTCGCAAATAGACCTACCTCATGAATATTAATGAGGTAGGTCTCAGTTTGCGACCCATTGGGAATTGCAAAAATCACAGGGATGGTGGCCCACAGGGGTCAGCAGACCACCATGTCTGTGACTGATTTTCAATAAAGCAATTTTTTTAAAAATGCATGCGTTCCAAAAAGAAAAATTACAAGATTTTTTTCCATTTTTTAAGAGTCGGCAGTGGTTTGAGACCACTGCCTGCTTTCAAAAATGTTTCTATATTCACAAAGGGGAAGGGGTCCCTTGGGGGACCCTTCCCATTTGTGAATGTGTTACCACCAATTTGAAGTTGGTGGTAATTTGCAAATGTTTTGTGACCTCATTTTACCTGCAAAACATTTATACATGCCACTGCGATTCGTTATTAGGAAGGGACGCTCTAAACACGCCCCTTCCCAATACCGAATTGCAAACCCAAATTGTGTTACCGAATCGCAATTGGGCCTTTGTGCATTTAAAAATGCCATTTTGCATTCGCAAACGGCCCGAATCTGCGAATCGGGCCATTTGCGAATGTAAAAAAGCTTTGTACATCTGGCTCAAAGTACCCCCTGGCGTACATGGTAAGGACATTGCAAGGCACCTAGAAGTTCCATAACCTTATAAAGGAACTCGACCTTCGGCCTAGTTCCTCTAATATGGTTATGGAACTCCTCCGTCACTTGCAATATCCTTATAATGTAAGGCAGGGGGTACTTTATCCCTTATATAAATGTGCAGTAATCAGATTCCTTTACTTATATCGCACGCTGCTTCTTTATAATTATGCTGAACTAAAGTAATAACGATGCCAAGGATGGTGCTATTTTGCACACCAGATAAAAGCCAACACAGTGGGGTTTTGTAAGTGGGATAAACAGCACCTACTGTAAGTTGTTAAAATAATAATAAATAATCCATATTTGTAAAGTGCAAACTAATCACCCCTAGGGGTCTCAAGGCGCTGGGGGCCATTGGGGAGATTAAGGGAGGCGAGTTAAATACCACCCAACTCGGAATCCAGACACAGTGGCGTAGCTAGGCCTTTTGCCGCCCGTGGCAGTCCCAGCCTTTCCCGCCCCGGCCGTAAGAGGTGGTGGGGTGGAGGGGGATTTGGGGGTGCTGGCGAATAAATCATGCCGCAGGTAAGAGGTGGAGGCTGCCGCACCCAAAACTAGTGCCGCCCAGGGTGGACCGGCCCCCCCTTCGCTACGCCACTGTTCCGCCACCTGAGCAAACATCGTCCTCCTAAGCGAAAACAGTCCCTTACCACATGCTTGTATCTATAATATTCCAACAATCCAATAGCGGATTGTAGACAATTATCCATAAGTCAAAAATGCGAATTAACCCTTCAGGGAGTACCAGGATACATGAGAAGGCACCAAACACGTTTACAACATAATATGTTTCTGTTTTTGATTAATTTTATTTTGCAGCTATTTTTATTAGTACAAAGGTGTTGCTTTTCTATTTCTTATTGTACTTAATAATGACTACTTTCAATTTTCCCTTCTGTCATGGGACTCGGCTTTCTCGGTAGAACCACACCTGAGACAAACTTCTGTGCTTTTCTCAAAAAGTGTTAATGCAACCTGACATGTTTTCGACCTTTTCTTCTCTTTCGGTCTAAAAATCTATATCAATGCGAGCCAGGCAGCTGTACACTCGTTTTCTATTTTCGTAACCATGCAAAAGCACTTCAGTGATTGGTCAGAGGCCTATTACCAGTAACTCAGACTTCCTTTCCGTAGTTATGCGTCGGACAGTGGCGAAAATGTACACAAAACTACAAATTAATTTTTCGTCATCCCAATTTTGAACCTGTGGTGCTTGAAATGAAATTCAGAAAAAATGAGTCGGAGCATAATATAATTGGAGCAAGACCCTATTAATATGATTTGAAAGGAATTTGATGTTCACCGAAGTCGAGCCCATTAGCTCCTCAGTGTTAAAGCGCAGGGCCTATTTAAGTTTGTCTGACGCACACGGGTTGAGAGATTTCCTTCAGTGCTATAATAAAATCATAGCTTTGTCCTTGTTTCGTCCATTAGGCCCGGCTAAGGCAGTGCATTAATGTCCTCCATTGGGGAGAAGGGCTGCCATCGGAACCAAAACGAAAGAATGATATGTGGGTGCCTTCAGCTGAGAGATTGTGTGCTATTTTAATATTTCGTCTGCAAGATAAGGTTACAAGCGGCATCTTTTTTAATAACCACTTTAGGAAGCGTACGGGGATAGTAGGCGGAAGATGTTCTCTGTGGTAAGATGCGCATGCTAAAATTGAAGAAAAAAAATTAAATGTTATGTATTCAGCTCGGCTGAACCTGGACCGGAAATAAATAGCCTTTAAATGCCGTTTCACTTCCTCGACCGATGGCGCCATTTTGTCACAAGGGCTATGTTTTTGAATTGTATTTGGGGCTGAAGGGACTTTTTTTTGTAACATGGCGACGGATTCGCAGGTGGACATTTGCTCATTTGCATGGTGACATGGACACATTAAAATGGAGGAATCCATTGGGCCTCCTGTATGTGGGTGAGACAAGGCAAAGACATAGTGCCGATATCGGCAGCCCCCCGCTTAGCAGTAAATAGTCGCGCTGCGCAAAATAATACAGTCCACGCAAGTTTTTGTTGGGAAAGGTTTGCTGCAGGTTTATTACATACAAGGAGTATGCCAACTTGGTGGGTTAACTTACGGGCGATCCAAGGGCAGGCAGCGGTGACTCACCTAAGCTGCCCTGCCCATCTGATGAGCCAACTGCACCATGGCCAATCCAATCGGTGCTACCATTTTGTGGGGGTTATACCCCTTACATATCATGGACCACCAGTCCATATCTTTTACTCATGCCTTTTTAGGGGCGGAGCGTAACCAGGCAAGCCCCCGGTTGCTCAGGCTTACAACAGCCCGAGGAACTAGCGGGGCGCCGTCGTTCTCAACCAGGGTCCTGCCGTAAAGACTCCTGGGGATTTTGGCATAATGCACCCTTATTGTGCTCCTGAAAGGATACCCCTCGTACCAATCAGCCTCAGGATCGCCCTGTAACTCCGCCTGCAACACAAATGAATACATTAATACATTCAATTCATTAGCCAAGCCCTCACGCTGGCATGCAGGGTAAGCGGTTGGGAGGGTGACAGCGTGTCCAGCGGGGGACAAAGAGGGTGGCCAGTGGGTGGGGGCAGGCATAAATACCTGTCCCCAGCCCACCGCTACCGAAAATGATGCCCGAGAGGCGCCAGACCCAAGGGTGAGGACTCCCAGAGGAGGGGGTCCCAGAGAAGGCACGGGGAGGTGCCTGAAGGGGCAGTAAGGGGACCGCCCTCTTAAGGGGCCCACTGCGTGCGTCGCGGGCAGCTGCACAGTGCCGATATCGGCAACCCCCGCTTAGCAGTAAATAGTTGCGCTGCGCAAAATGATACAGTCCACACAAGTTTTTGTTGGGAAAAGTGTGCTGCAGGTTTATTACATACAAGGAGTATGCCAACTTGGTGGGTTAACTTACGGGCGATCCAAGGGCAGGCAGCGGTGACTCACCTAAGCTGCCTTGCCCACCTGATGAGCCAACTGCACCGTGGCCAATCCAATCGGTGCTACCATTTTGTGGGGGTTATACCCCTTACATATCATGGACCACCAGTCCATACCTTTTACTCACGCCTTTTAGGGGCGGTGCGTAACCAGGCAAGTCCCCGGTTGCTCAGGCGTACAACCGCCCGAGGGACTAGCGGGGCGCCATCTTTCTCAACCAGGGTCCTGCCGTAAAGACTCCTGGGGATTTTGGCATAATGCACCCTTATTGTGCTCCTGAAAGGATACCCCTCGTACCAATCAGCCTCAGGATCGCCCTGTAACTCCGCCTGCAACACAAATGAATACATTAATACATTCAATTCATTAGCCAAGCCCTCACGCTGGCATGCAGGGTAAGCGGTTGGGAGGGTGACAGCGTGTCCAGCGGGGGACAAAGAGGGTGGCCAGTGGGTGGGGGCAGGTATAAATACCTGTCCCCAGCCCACCGCGCAACGAAAATGATGCCCGAGAGGCGCCAGACCCAAGGGTGAGGACTCCCAGAGGAGGGGGTCCCAGAGAAGGCACGGGGAGGTGCCTGAAGGGGCAGTAAGGGTACCGCCCTCTTAAGGGGCCCACTGCGTGCGTCGCGGGCAGCTGCACAGTGCCGATATCGGCAACCCCCCGCTTAGCAGTAAATAGTTGCGCTGCGCAAAATGATACAGTCCACACAAGTTTTTGTTGGGAAAAGTGTGCTGCAGGTTTATTACATACAAGGAGTATGCCAACTTGGTGGGTTAACTTACGGGCGATCCAAGGGCAGGCAGCGGTGACTCACCTAAGCTGCCTTGCCCACCTGATGAGCCAACTGCACCGTGGCCAATCCAATCGGTGCTACCATTTTGTGGGGGTTATACCCCTTACATATCATGGACCACCAGTCCATACCTTTTACTCATGCCTTTTTAGGGGCGGTGCGTAACCAGGCAAGTCCCCGGTTGCTCAGGCGTACAACCGCCCGAGGGACTAGCGTGGCGCCATCTTTCTCAACCAGGGTCCTGCCGTAAAGACTCCTGGGGATTTTGGCATAATGCACCCTTATTGTGCTCCTGAAAGGATACCCCTCGTACCAATCAGCCTCAGGATCGCCCTGTAAGTCCGCAACAGCCCTGGATGTGGCAGACGTCATATTCAGGGCCCCCACCCCACCATGGCAGGCTTCATAACCTCCTGCAACGAATGTGTGATTACCAGTCATTCTAGCTGGACACTTTCCTTCTACCTCTGAAGGTTCCCAGTCCTTCTAGCTCGACAATTCTGCAAGTGTACCCCGTCCCTATCTGGGAAACCCAGCGGCGTATCCACTTAAGAGACCACGCCTTATTTACCAAGCCCTTCCTATTTTATTTGATTCTGCATTCAAGTTGCATTAAGCCCTCCTGCTTGATGGGCTTGTGCATGGCTTATTTACCCCATCGAAGGCAAGTCTGCTGGCCTCCACTTAAATTGGGGACTACTGTTCTGTTACAACCATGGATATATTTACCCCTCCATAGGCTTGTTCAATGGCCGGCCCAGAATTGAAACAACTGCTCTCTACTTTGACCGCAGTTCAGGGTGAAAAACCCTATGGTGCACTGTGCCAATACGGTCCTACTTGTTAGGTATTGCCGGGTTGTGCATTACTCAACACCGCCCAGTCACTGATTTCAGAATACGCTGGAAAACATATTGGAGTCCGCTTCCCAAGCCCACAGTGTATTTGTTAACAAGTTATTGTTTGTGTCCAACACTATCCCATTCTCTCTGCCATCTGGCCTCCTCCTGTATAGGAGTACCACGCCGGCCAGAATTCTTACCCAAATGAGAATTCAAAACTACTGCTCTTCGTAACCCTGGTTCTGTCTGATTTAATCCATTGTGCACTGTGTGCAATATAGTGCCTAACATTCAGGGCTGACTAGGCCCTTGTTTACCCCCGTACTTGATTCTTCCCAAAAGTGGGGGTTCACACTGATAACCGTGTTCTGCACCAGCAGTGGAAATTTACCTGCTCCTTCCAACTTGAATTTTCTTAATAATGGACATGCCAAATATTCTTAATACATTGTAGCCTTTTTGTGCTTTAACACCTTGTTTCCCCAACTTTTGGGACAGCAGCACACTTGTTAGATGACAGCTTCCACAACCAGCCTAGCTACTATGGCTATCAGGGCGGGGAAATTATTGCTTAACTGAAGCAACCTGTAACATGCCCTCGGATCCAGAGTGCACATACTTTGCTGAGTTTGACCAGACATTTGCACAGGCCTTTTTGATTGCTAACCCATGGCGAACACACTAATGGTACTAATACCTGCCTTCGAAGAACCAGGCTATTGTTTTAACCAATTTTATGGGACACCTGCTGCAGAAAATGGCCCCTCAGATCTCTGATTCTAGCGAATTGGAGCAGAAACTTGTGGCATTTGCCTAAAAAACCTCCAGATTTAAAGCATGAAGCCATATGGCGCCTTTACGGGAACCTGGAAGAGTAGGAAAATGGAGGACCCATGTGCCTCTCTATGCCCATAGGGACTTTTGCATTCTAGGCCACGTGATACACCCTGTTATGGAGCCCCCAAAAGAACAGCCAGCTGTAGCTCAATAGGTAGGTGAAATTCTATCCCAAGCCTGCTGCCTGGAAATTGGGTGAATGTGCTGCAGTCAGGTGCTCAATGAAAGGTGCCCTTGCCCATACTTCTGGGACTTGAACCCTTGACTTGGACAGGGCCCCTGACACCAGATGCGAAAGACCTTGCCTCAGAGCTGTAGGTCATGGATGCAGCCCAGTTACTACCTGTGCTAGAGGCGGACTGGTGGGTTGCTGTGGACCTGCTGCCAACTAATCACCCAAGCTCCCTCTGGGTTTCCTAAGCACCAGTTTCACACGCCGAAAGGTTCAGCTCCACTTTTCCCATCCTCTGCAGACCTTTTCCCTATGCGAGATAAGGAGTTGTTAACTTCGGCGCTCCTTATATCACTCCACCATGGTGTACTTGGAATTCAAGTAAAGGTCTGGAACCAGTCCTTCCACCTGTCCTGATCACAAAACCTGATCCAGACTGTGAGAACTCTAAGCCTTTCGCGCCGGGCCCACCTGGCCACAGTGATGTTGCTCTGTGATCTACCTTGAGGAACAAGTCCGTCCAGCTGTTTTATTAAAGATGTTGCCATAGGCGAGCGGAACCACAAAACGTGCGAGCTTGCAACAAACATCTAGAAAGGCATGCCAACAAACTGACCATCTCCAGCACCCGAGAGTCACACAGCCACTCATTGGCCTGATTACTCAACCCGGTTGAGTTTATGGTGTTGCATGGTATCGCAAACCCATCTCTCGGTGCATGCCTGCAACATTTCCATTGCCTCACCCTAGTCAGTTAAACCAAACGCAGGGTAGCATGCAAGGCTAAGCCCGCGAAGAAATCACCTGCCCCTGCGAGCAGGCCAAGCATCCCTTGCTCCCCGAGCCATCCAAATGGTCAATGCTACAGGATAGCTATTGGGTAACTCGACCCCACCCAACTTAGACAAGCTGGACCTAAACAAATTACAGGTCGAAGAATAATTGTCAGGGGGCATATCTAAATTAGACAAATCATCCCTTCTAACTGAACAAAGTTTTGATTTAACCAAGCTTGTTCGTCTATTGTACAAATCGTCCCCATTGGACTGGCATAAAGTAGACCTTAAGGAATATTTAGCATGCACCCTTTTTAATTGTGCCAGCCCCACTTTCAAACGTAATTTGTCGTGTCACCAGGTGGCCTGATTATTCTGGTCCGAACAATTGGGCTCTCTCTTCGGCATTAGATTAAAACATTTTAGCCTACAAATTTTGTTTGGCCTAGACTAGAACGCATAGTTCTGCCTCTTCTGCCCTTATATCCATATATTTGCTCAACACGTAACCTTACACCTACAGCAATTCAGGACTATTGACTTAGTCAATGATTGTAAGTTGCATAAGGTACATAAGCAACAACTTATGGCTTAGCTGTGAGAATATTGTCCAGTTATACCCTACAAAATTATACCTTACACCTATCCGCCAGTACTATTGGCATTGTCAATGCCTGTTAGTTGCATAAGATAACTAAGCCCCAATTATGGCTTTGTTGCATAACTCACTTGCATCACCATTGAAAGACATCCACCCTGTGTACTCCCATGTCTCATAGGCACCATCCGCAAAGAAGTGTGTACACTGCACGCCAGTGGAAATCATATGAAAGGATCAATCTTGGCGAATAAATATCATTAACATTTTCTCAAATACTCCAAATTTCTAATATCCAACTTCCCCCGATTGATTGAATGCATTTGGAGCTATATAAACTCAACGCGTTTTGGTGGAACCCTCTTAAGGACAGAACTCATAGGCCATTGTTTCTTAAAAATTAAAAAAATTCTAATTTGTCTAAATTTCATCATTGGACTGAACAGCCCTTGTGCTGCTGTTCTGGCGTTCAACTCATGATCTGAGCTCTCACCTCACTTCCGGGAGTCCAGCCTCAACCTGCCCCCCTGCCTGACTGCTTGTCATGCCATACCCGGGTCATCCTAGTCAAGTGTGTCATCTCTAGACCCCTCACCTACCCTGTTAATCGCCCCTTCTACTGAAACAAATTATTGATTAAAAACAAGCATGTTCATCTATTGTGCAGATCATCCCCATTTGACTGGCCAAAACAATTAAGCTGAAATCTTTGCTTAGCATAGTGTGGTGCATAGTCCTGCCTCTTCAGTCATTGCATCCAGCTATATAATCTACACGTAACATTACACCTACAGCAAGCCAGGACTATTGACTTTGTCACTGGTAGATAGTTGCATGAGGTAAATAAGCAACTACTATGGCTTCGATGTAAATGACCGAAAATGTTTCAATTCTGGCTCATAGGCCAATGATGGGGCTGTGCAAGATCTATAATAATAAGCGGCACTCGAAATCTTCAGTGGAGGACCGGATGCTTTCCTGGCCTAACTCGAGTGCGAGGGGTGTCCTTGAAAGCTGCTCACTGCTAACCTCGCACAGTGCGTGCAGTGTGGAACCCAAGGACCGCTCCCTAGTTTACATTGGAGCCCAGCGACGGCGAAATTTACAGAACTAGGGAAGTCTGACCGTGAGCCACATCCTGCAATAATGCGTGGGTGAGTGGTGTCTGCCTGCTTAATAGCATGCTTGCTCCAAAGCGTAAACTTGTTGGACCGTTTGCAGGGCGCCCCCTCAACTCGCTTCGGTCTGATTGCAATCTGCTATGGCCTGACAGGGTACCACATGAACTCTCCCGGTTCAGAGGGTGTTGCGGACGCCACGACCGGGACCGGGATAGCCTTGAATGCGGCAGATAGACCACACATTCTTATTTTTCCCCGCTGCCGAACCACACTCTCGGAAGCGAGAAAACCAAACCTCAGCTGCTTCATGGCGGGGCCAACCAACACGCAAGGAAACCAAGGCAAGATGGGGCTGAACCCGAGACCCTGAGGTCTTTATGTAATGAAACTGGTCCTTTTGTACGCGCTCCGACACCTTCGGGTAGAGTTCGCGCTATCTAATATTGCATTAACTATATCAATACATAACACAGATAATACATGATACAGACAGGGGGGTCACACAGGGTGCAAGAGACATGTCCCCCAAAGGGGCCCCACATTCACCGCTAACTACGACACAACATGACACCGCCTACCGCGTGTGCCTTGAAGGCAGCAACTCCGGCCCTGCATGCAGCCCTCTTCACTTCATGCTGCAGCTCCTGGGCCGCGCTGCCCTGTTACGGGCGGGGGGCAGGAGCCGCCGTGCACAGCAAGTGCAACCTGCACCGCGAGGCCGGCCCCCCGGAGAGACAAGGTAGCAGGGGAGCACAGCCCGCCACAAGTAAAGCGGCCCCGTCTGGGCACACCGGCAAGCCCACCCGGCAAGTGAGACGCCCACAACACCAGAGGGCCTCGGAACACCGCGCCGCAGGAGGACACAGGCCGTCCGCGGCCCCAACGGACAAACACCCGTAGAAGGGCAGAGATAAGCACGCGGCCCCATCGGGGCCACACAGACAGCCCCCCCAGATAAGTCAGTTCTACCACTGGCATCCAACAACCTGTCGGGCCCTTGACCCATGTCGCTCACCCCCTGAATAGAGAGCAAGAAACCCGGTGGCCTCATGCAGCAGTCCGGCCGTGCATTACCAGCATTACACTGTGATAGGAGCGTTGCACGAGTAAGTGTAAAACCCAGAATTATGTCATGCACCTGGATGAGACACAATGAAGAGTGGGTGAAACCTGGGCCTTTTAAAAATTGGCTAATGCATGATGAACTACCAGCTGCAACTCCCCTTCTATATTTTTCCCTCGCTCATCACCCTCGAGTCACCAAAGCCAAATAGGTGAGCAGTGCCACCTGGTGGCCTTGATACCTCGTGGCACCCGTAAATGCACGACTAAGTAGTGCTCATGTTTTCAGTCTAACGAGCGCAAATGGCACCATGGCTAAAAGAAGGCACTCCAATGAAAATTAGAGCTGCTCTGACGATTGGGAGACATGTGAAAGACGGTGTTGGGACAGGCATGCAAAGATCACCTTGCCACCACTGCTGGAGCGTGATCACTTGCCATAAAGGGGCCTGTAACACCAGATGTAGAGGCCCTTGCCTCTGCCCCGCTGCCCAAAATAAAGCAATAAACTATCCCGCATATCGTATTGCCGCCACAGTGAGGCCAAACCTTTCCTGTGACCGGCCTGAAAGAAACCTGCCTCGGAGCTAAGCTTTTGGCAGGAAATAGCTCAATTGCCCCTCCCCCCCTCTCCCCCCCACATGGCGCCAGGCCAAGCGTGTCCCAAAAAGCCCAGAGGCAGGAGCAGTGAGTCCCAAAGGAGGGGGGGCAGGAGGCTTAAAGCAATTGCCCCGGACTCACCGCATAAAACACCGATGCTGCCTGCAGGCACAAGAGTGCGACGCGATGGGACACGAGGACAGCCTGTCCGAGAGACAGCGTGTCCAGTGGGGGACAAAGAGGGTGGCCAGTGGGTGGGGGCAGGTATAAAGACCTGTCCCCAGCCCACCGCACACCGAAAATGACACCCTAGAGGCGCCAGACCCAAGGGGGAGGACTCCCAGAGGAGGGGGTCCCAGAGAAGCCGCTGGGAGGTGCCTGAAGCGGCACTAAAGGAGCCGCCCTCTTAAGGGGCCCACTGCATGCGCCGCGGCCAGCCGCAGATCGGTCTCATGTTTCCCAGATCCAGGCGTAATTAGCTCATCCAGTCCTGGGATTTTCTTTGCAATCAGGGATTAGTACTTCTAGTTTTATAAAGGGAAAAACAGGACTGCAAATAAGAGAATAAAATGTAAAATATCTGGAGTGGATGAATCGAAAAATGAGAGCGCTCTACAGACAAGCCATATTAACTTACAATGACTTTTGCTTAGCTACATGAGGGCTGTGAAGTTAGCAACATGTAGAGACTTTGCTGCCTGCTCAACTCACAAAGAAGCTGTCTGCCGGGAAAGGACCACAGGCATGAGACATGCACACCACCTGAGCTATTCGAACACACTGGACTCTCTTTGTAAGACCAGTGGGTCCCCAATGGCCGTGTCTGGTATATTCATGCATGTATCAGTTTCGTGCCTAAAAAAAAGCAAACTTGCTGCCACTTGTTACATCCAGTTGATAATACTGCCAAGCACTACCTACCACCTTTTGGACCAGCCACTTGGGATCTGACACTTATGCTTACTTCTGCAGCTGACTTCTCAAGCCCAATGGAGGAATCGTAGCAGAAAATATGGAAATGGTTGCAGTCGCTACCAAAAGCGTTGTACCAATGAATGCGCTTTCTGGTGCCAGCACAACCCGCCTTCTGGTGTCTCCGCCCATTGCTGTCAGCATATAATGTATTTAGGATATTCATATCTTACTGAAGCCCTTTAAATATCTTTGTAGGGACCTACTGATGGATGCAGAAATATGGGCACCTCACGCCATCGGCTGCCTGCTCCGGAGCATGTTACAGATTTCCTGCCATGAACTTCATATTCGACTGCATAATTTTTGCCTAACTCCCAGCTACAGCAGAATCTCATTACAACTGGCACATAATTTAAGAGAAGACACCTTTGCAGCTTCTTCTAAATCGGCTCTCAGAGGCCACAAGAGGTCTTGAACAACCCTCAAACCACATCTCCAAAGCCATTGGTGATATTGATGACCAGTGAGTACACCCCTTTATAGTCTGGCCTGGTCTGCACATTTGCTACCACGTCTTCTAGTGAAATCAACATTCTTACACCATTCACATCAGAGAACCGATGAAGAGTGAGTAATGAAGTTGTTCATTGACAACCATATTGGTACTACTAATGCCTATTTTCTACAACTCTTAGGAACAGCGGAAGTATCCACTGAAGCTTTAACCGTTAATGGCAGCTGTTATGATTTATCCTCACCATCCACAAGGACCCAATTGTACCTGGCTACTGAGGGGCAGCAATCCCAAATCACGACACCTTGATTCTAAATGGTCTCCTGCTAGGAGAGGTTTCTGCCAACACTTATGCGTCCTCAGAGGGTCGAAATGGCACACTTCTGATCATGATGAGACAGGGGTGGGAGGCTACAGAGGAAAAGGATCAGGCTAGCTAAATACATGTGATCCCCAATCGAAACAATGTCAAAACAACTAACTTGGCAGGATCACAATATGCTGTAAAAACTCTATTTTCGTGGTGGTCATGAAGAGATGCCGTTGACCAAGATCAAAAGAATGAGAATGGTGATGAACTTAGGACCACCAAAAAACACAGAGAGCCGTACAGCCTGGAGGATTTCATCAAGACTCACCTCACTAGTATGCAAAACAGATATTCAATTGAGGGTGTAGAAAGACATTTTCAAGCTCCTAATGGAATTGCCTGTATGTGGGCTACTAAACCAAAATATCCCGTAACCTGCATCAACTGTTTAAAATTGAGCAGTGGGAGGAAGATCAGAATGCCCTTCTGAGGGGCCAGGCTCTCTATAAATGATCCCTGAGCACAGCCCAAAGCCAACACAGGGAAGTGTTAGACCTGGAATCCTTAGGGTGGTCTTCCCCCAGATGGTTTGCCTTTACCTCCTGCTTTTGCTGATTGTTTTTGTTGGCCTTATCTCTCTGAGGACTTTACCACTAGTAACAGGTGCTAAAGTGCATTTGCTTTCCCCCTAAACATGATGACATTGGTTTATACCTGATTGGCATATTTGATGTACTGGTAAGTCCCTTGTAAAGTGGTATACCATATACCCAGGGCCTGTACTCCAAATGCTACTAGTGGGCCAGCAGTACTAATTGTGCCATTAACACACTAGTAGCCTTTCAAACCTGTCTCAGGTTTGTCACTGCAGTGCCTGCATGTGCAGTTTGCTGCCATTTCGACTTGGCATTTAAAACTACTTGCCAAGCCTTAAACTCCCCTTTTATTACATATAAGTCACCCCTAAGGTAGGTTCTAAGTAACCCTAAGGGCAGAGTGCCATGTAAGTAAAAGGTAGGACATTTTGGGGCCGATTCCGATCTCGGTCGGAGGCGTACCCAACACCATTCGGTCGGGAAAAAAGCCATGCGAAAGCCTGTTTCCCGACCGATCCATTACAGTACACCGAGCGAGCAAGTACGATCGCACAACAGCAAAAAATCCGGCCGAGCCGTACTCACCCCAAACCAGGTCCTGTTCTCCGACCGAGGCGAATCCGGAAGCGCCGGGTCGAGTCGCACGGAAGGAAAAATGCAGCCCCGTCCGGCCGGACAAGTACGATGCGCTTCCCGTACGCGCCGAACCCGTCGCTACGCACGGCACGTCAAAGCATCCGGGAGAGGCGCACATAAGCTCCGATTCGCGCCACAACACGATCCACGGCTACGAGGCGAACACGGCACCGGCGAGGGACGAGGCGAAGTGAGCGAGGACGACGCGAAGCAACGAGAAGGACGAACGACACGAACCAACTATGAATCCCTTCGTCCCGATCATACCAATATTCTACATCTACTACCGGAACAGGCACGGACGCGTACGGCGCAGAAGGTAAGCCAGACACCAACCACAAAACACATACAACACGTACACGACACATCACACACACACACGGGGATGCTGAATATACTTACACCAGCAACAGCAGCACCATAGGGGCGGGATGCCCATCACCAATGCCACATATGCACACAGGGGCCTGAATGCGCACCACCACCCCTACCCAGGGGGGCTGGATGCCTACCACCACTACCACCCTCACCCAGGGGCTGGATGCCTACCACTACTACCACCCTCACCCAGGGGGCTGGATGCCTACCACTACTACCACCCTTAGCCAGGGGGCAGGATGCCTACCACTACTACCACCCTTAGCCAGGGGGCTGGATGCCTACCACTACTACCACCCTTAGCCAGGGGGCTTGATGCCTACCACTACTACCACCCTTAGCCAGGGGGCTGGATGCCTACCACTACTACCACCCTTAGCCAGGGGCTGGATGCCTACCACTACTACCACCCTTAGCCAGGGGGCTGGATGCCTACCACTACTACCACCCTTAGCCAGGGGGCAGGATGCCTACCACTACTACCACCCTTAGCCAGGGGGGCTGGATGCCTACCACTACTACCACCCTTAGCCAGGGGGCTTGATGCCTACCACTACTACCACCCTTAGCCAGGGGGCAGGATGCCTACCACTACTACCACCCCTTAGCCTGGGGGCAGGATGCCTACCACTACTACCACCCTTAGCCAGGGGGGCTGGATGCCTACCACTACTACCACCCTTAGCCAGGGGGGCTGGATGCCTACCACTACTACCACCCTTAGCCAGGGGGCAGGATGCCTACCACTACTACCACCCTTAGCCAGGGGGCTGGATGCCTACCACTACTACCACCCTTAGCCAGGGGGCTTGATGCCTACCACTACTACCACCCTTAGCCAGGGGGCTTGATGCCTACCACTACTACCACCCTTAGCCAGGGGGCAGGATGCCTACCACTACTACCACCCTTAGCCAGGGGGCTTGATGCCTACCACTACTACCACCCTTAGCCAGGGGGCTTGATGCCTACCACTACTACCACCCTTAGCCAGGGGGGCAGGATGCCTACCACTACTACCACCCTTAGCCAGGGGGCTGGATGCCTACCACTACTGCCACCCTTAGCCAGGGGGCAGGATGCCTACCACTACTACCACCCTTAGCCAGGGGGCTGGATGCCTACCACTACTACCACCCTTAGCCAGGGGGGCTGGATGCCCTACCACTACTACCACCCTTAGCCAGGGGGGCAGGATGCCTACCACTACTACCACCCTTAGCCAGGGGGCAGGATGCCTACCACTACTACCACCCTTAGCCAGGGGGGCTGGATGCCTACCACTACTACCACCCTTAGCCAGGGGGCTTGATGCCTACCACTACTACCACCCTTAGCCAGGGGGCAGGATGCCTACCACTACTACCACCCTTAGCCAGGGGGCAGGATGCCTACCATTACTACCACCCTTAGCCAGGGGGGCAGGATGCCTACCACTACTACCACCCTTAGCCAGGGGGCTTGATGCCTACCACTACTACCACCCCCACTCATAGGATGGACAATGCATGACACAACAAGCACACCACAACCTAGGGAATGCAAGATAAAGACATCCCCCACCACCATGACAAGCGTGTGTAGGCTGTGTCAAATGCCTACAACACCGAACATGACTTTGAACATACAATGTGACCCCCTAGCACATGTGCCACACATATATGTGTGTGGCACCCACAATCTAAGCAGCCCATGACCATTGTGGCAATGGGGCCTAAACCCCCATCATCACAGTGACCAAAAGGTAAGTGTGGGGTCCATAGCGAAGCACATTTTGACCATTGTGGCAATGGGGTCTAAACCCCCATCATCACAGTGACCAAAAGGCAAGTGTGGGGTCCATAGCTGAAGCACATTTTGACCATTGTGGCAATGGGGTCTACACCCCCATCATCACAGTGACCAAAAGGTAAGTGTTGACAAAGAAAGAGCTGCAACTGCCAAACTGCATGGATCATTCCTGGTCACAGAACCAAAAACTCATCTGTGGCAAAGTAGTGTATGTGTCCCATTGCAACATAAATTGGGTGAGCCAAATACTGCAGTGCAAATGAGACATTCCTTTGGCCATGTGCAGACAAACAACACCCATGGGGGCTGACACCGTCAACATTCATCAATGACACAATGACAGAAGTGACCATCAGAATGCAGAACCACATATTTGCACCAATGGGCACACAAATGCAGATATCCTGTGGAGACAGCAGATGTGAGGTGAACAGATACCATACCATGGCAGCAATGGGACACACAAACCATGATCACTGTGCTGACCGATGACCTAGGAGTCCCAGGGACAGCAGGGGAAACACACCAAACAACATACAGCCAATGCCACACCCAAGATATGCCAATGCAGTGGTGCAGATGCACAAACACAAACAGGCAGACCAACACTGTCATCATACACAGCAGGTGAGGGGTGGGGGTGCCAGTGTCCCCAGGCAACCACACAACACATGAGGAGAGCTGAATACCAATCATACAGATGTGCATACACTGCCACACTAAGGTAACTCATGGATCCAAATCCCCTATGTGGGCAAGCAGGCATTGTCAGATGAGAGGGAGCACAAAACACACATGTCACACAGGCACGTAGGAACAACAACTGACACAGCAAGACACAGACACACCACAGCACCACCCCCAGGGCCCCCACAATGTGGTGACCCTGGGCTGAATAAAAATCCCACTGTGATGACAAAGCTAAATGTCGTTCACACTGTGAACCACAGTCAGGTGTCCTGAGCAACAAACTACCATCACACCTACACAAGCACAAATCAATCAGCATGGCCAGTAAGCCAAGGCCAAC